>QCXZ01000041.1:47049246-47649246 GCA_025024175.1 Rhyzopertha dominica
CAAGAGTACTTTAAACAATCGGAGGTTAAGAAGAACTGATTTCCCCCAGTTATTCAAGTTCTCAATTTGGATACAAACACACACCTCCTATCCACCCATATTATGCTATTTACCCAATCACATGCATTTTTCTCAAGATGCGTCTTTTAGGCTCAGCCAATACGATTTTAGCTAATAAATTTCGAATATGTACTTGTAAGTAATATGATCATACACAGTGCCGAACTGATTTGTCAATTTTACGAGATCCCCTGTCTCGTTCAACCTGTCACCCTAACGAAAGTTACTGCGTCTCAGAGACGCCAGCACTTGTATTCAACATCTCAAATTGCCGGCCATATGGTAAACCACTTAAACGTTACATGCTCAGTTTTACAAAATTTCATGCCTATCGAATTTCCTATTTTTCACCTAAATATCATGCTTACGAAAATTCTATTCTCACACTTGGCTCCAGTAGTTTTTTCGTGCATTTTACTGTATTAGCGAGGTTGTTCGAAAACCTTTAATGGATGCAATAATCCTCTATCCTTTTGGAGCGTATTTATCATTTCCTTGTTTCATTTTTTGTTTTGGCGCTGCCTGGAAGATTTTTAATAGGCCGCAAATGCAACCATAACACCCTTAACCGCACATGTAACGACCACAACCGCAACGCCTCCTATAAATATGCAGGTATACGTCTGAAAGCGCCACAGATAACAATCAGTCAAACCCTGCAAATTCAATTCTCAATATGTCTATCCGAACTAAAAGGGTGTGTGGCGGTAATTGTCGGTTAAGGCAATATAACGTTAAATGTTGGCCCTTTTTATTTGATATACTGCCCGCTTGTCGGCTAGATCCTACCAACACAGATCGGTTAAACAAGGCTTATGTGTGAGAGACGTAAAGGCTATTGGCTCTGATTCAAACTCAGCAAGGGACCGCCTCGAGCCTGCGGTTTGATATTATCTCACACTGTCGCCAATATTTCTCGAATGGAAGCTGTCCAGCAATTTCCAGGGCAGCACTTCTAGAATCGATTTCGCTTTATCTCGGTTATGCTTCCAGCTTCATTGAATTTCATAATTAAAGGCACAGCATCCGTGCAACTCGAGCGTGAAAGGAACTGCATGTGGGAGGCTTTCCGAACTTGTAGGTTTCATTTCATCTTTTACTTGTGGCACATTACATTCCCGTTTCAGTCGATTAATTAAGAGATATTATGACACTTAAAGTACCTACTTATACGTAAATATAATCGGGTATAAAATAAAGTGTCAATTTCTGATTAAATCTAAAAAAGCGTATGAGGCTGTCTATCAAGTGAGCTGCAAAACTAAGGTTAATAATACGCTATATTAGTGTGACGTACATAGATGTGGGCCATTTTGCTGTGGTACGTCATGATCGTGGATCAAAACAAACCAAGTTCTCATAATGTGCGTAAAGGAGTTCAGTGTTTGGTGCAATATTTTAGTTTTAAAAGAATATTTTAAAGTGTTACTGTGTATGTTTGAGTAGTTTACACTCCTTCCTTTACTTAG
This sequence comes from Rhyzopertha dominica, assembly GCA_025024175.1. Lineage (NCBI taxonomy): Eukaryota > Metazoa > Arthropoda > Insecta > Coleoptera > Bostrichidae > Rhyzopertha > Rhyzopertha dominica. The sequence continues at coordinate 47,050,776 of QCXZ01000041.1, forward strand.
CAAGTATTACAAACCGAAATTGTATTTAGATACAATGAATTGTTGAAAAGCTTAAGATACACGTACGTACGTGTGTGTAGTATTACAGTTCAAGATGTACCATAAAATGGCAATGTCTTAGGTCCTTGAATGTTCTCGTTATAATGAGAGAGAAACTTGTAATCTTCACGGCACTTCTTTTAGGTTGTTTTTCAACCACAGATTGCAACCAAATAGAACTGCGGTTTGTAACACTTACTGAATAATACGAATTAATGTAAATCATTCAAAAATACACACTGACACTCAATGTTCAGAGCAAAATAATAGTTTAAATCGATATTTTAAAGTGTTACTGTGTCGGTTTGAATTTATATTTGGTTGCAACCTATTGTTGAAAAATAATGCAAAATAATTGCTGCATAGTTTATATTTTATTATGTTTCTCTCTCATTATAACGAGAACATCCAAGGACCCAGCACGTTACTATTTTGTGGTACAACATGTAAATTGTAATGCTGTACACACGCATCTATTGTAGGTTAAGCTTTTCAACAATACATTGTAACTAACTGTAATTTCTGTTTGTAATACTTGTTAAGTAAATCGAAGGGGCGTAAACTACTCAAAGATATGCACTAACACTGCTAAATATTCTTTTAAATTGCACCCACCACTGATCTCCCTTACACACATTATGGCAACTCGGTTTGTTTTGATCCAGGACTTTGACGTACCACAGAAAAATGGCCGACACCTACGTCACCACTAATATAGCGTATTGCAGACTTCTGACATAATATCAACAGCTGGCGTTTAAATTATTATTGTAATGTAATGGTTACGTAATCTTTATCAACGCTATCCATTAAAAATTGTATATGACGCAGTGTTTAAATAATAGAAGAAAATCGAAGGCTTTWTAAATGATGCGCATATGACTACAAATGACTTCAGTAAAGGAAGTCAGTTTCCACAACAGTTTAACATTTTTTAATATTATAGAGATTAAATGGTGGTGATATATACACACAAATAAAACAAAATTAGTCCCTAGGCTGAAAAAAACTACCTTTTTAAATACCTATTGCATTGTAGAAATTTTTGGCGAAGACAAAATCGAATAGGTGTGATAACAAATTTTTTTGACATTATTTAATTGCTTTTACATTGTCTGAGTTGTGTTCACTCCATCTGTTGTTATAGTATGGTCAAAATACGCAACTTCCTGTTTAAGAAATTCGGATTTATTTAGTTAGCTTTGAAATCAGTGCCGCGGAGCCTTTGGAAAACTGTTCGCCAATTATTAATATGCTTTTGTAAAGATAAGCTACCTAATAGAGTTATTCATGTATTAAGGACATAATAAGCTTTTTATGGTTCATGGCGCTAAAAAGTAGGGCGCTGTAGGAACATAAAAATCACTTATGCCCGCAACTCAAACAAAACTTTATGCACAATTAATATATTGAATATTTAAAAATAAATTATAATATAACTTTTTATCGGTTTTTAAAGAAATTCCCTACATTTCATATTTATTATGGGTAGGCATTGCATCATGAAATCGCTTGCAATAGGAAGCAAACAGAATGATAATTCGTTTGACGTTTTGGCAATTAATTTTAAACGCAATAAACTATCATCCTAGAATTATAATAAACGAAATTGAAGAAGCTGCCGAAAAGGCAAGAAATTGCGGCTTGCTGCTAGAGCATAGACATGAGTAATTTTAATAACTGTCGTCAAGAATGAGAGATTTTTCATTCTGAATTTGTCATCAAAACATTATCCATCACCCTTTGAAAGGTTGCTAGAATATTTTAAGACCAAAGGGCATGCGTAAGAATCCATAACGTTCAAACCCTTTTGAGAATGCCTTTCTTGAAATACCGTTTTTGTTTACTTCTATTTGATAAAAACTGCTGTCTATCTATGGTAGGAAGTATTGATAACGGGCTATTTTATCAAGGAGATCGTTAATATTAGGCAGCGAATACTAATCATCTATAATCTTTTTGTTTAAATTCCGATAATCAGTGATGATTACATTTCCGTTTTCCTGTGGCGTCAAGTTTTTTGGAATCAACCATATCGGTGAATACAAGGCCGAATAACTAGATTGGATTAATTTTTGATCGAGCATATAATGTTTTAGAATAAACAGGAATTTCTTAAGATGTACCTATATAGTGTTTGATTTGGTTAGTAAATGTCAACMGGTCGGATGCATTATAAAATGTATCGGCACATTCAGTACAGGTATCGATTATTTCTGTTCGTTCTTCATTGTTAAAGTGATCAAGACGATAAGTGCGTTGATTTGATTTTTTATTACTTGATACTGTAATTTAATTTTTACATTTGCTAATATTAAATATCCCTGTTTGAAATGTAATTTTGCTTTCAACATTTTGAGTTTATCTAATCAAATTAGTCTCTTGTAACGCATGAACTATGAAAATATATATCCCACCATTACATCCGCCCATATTGTAAAATGCGTTTTAATATCTTTTTAAACGTAGAATTATAATCCGTCCACACAATAATGGTTAACCATGTATAATTAAAAGAATGATTCTCTAATAAAAAACCATCGCGTTTTTCGATAACAATAAAATATGGCAATATACTGCTGCGTGTCATTAGATAATGTGACGCCATCAGCGCCATTTATAGACCAGAACTGCAGGCATGCAGATGTGGTGTTAATAGGACACTGCAATCCATTAGCTAGTGCGAAAGCTACCCTATATAAAGCTCGGGTTGGCGCATGGGTGGAAGTCTGAAGTCTGATTCCAAAACAGTGAAACAAGCAAAAACCGAGTGAACCGAGCAAACCAGGTGTATCAAAGGGTTTCAAGAGCTATTTAGGGTAGTATAGTGTTCTGAATAGTGATTTACCGAGTGTTATAAAAACCTTAAAAGGTAGTTACCAAACTAATATTACTGATCGTCTTTTGCATGGTTGTTGATGCATTATTGACTCCAAATGTATATTTACTTACTTTAATTATTGAAAAGGTAGAGATACATAATATATGCATAAAACTTATACCTTAGATAGAATATTGTAGATGAAATCACGAGAATATAATTGCTATATTAATCCCGTAATCTTTTTTCACCAGGACTTTAAATATACAGTAAGTTTTACATAAAAAGTATACCCACAATACTTCAGAAAGGTCAAACAAAGAGTCGGAAAATTCAATACCATTAATCATAAACAGTTCAAAAATAATGAAATAGTGAGGAAAAAACCGTGATAAACAGATGATGCTGTTAATATATTAATGAATGGGGTGAACTTTGCCGTAAAACTATAGCTACTACAAAAATTAAGCTAATGTCATTTGCAGACTTTTCTATGAGTGTTCTTCCGAAGAATGAAGCTGATAAAATCGGAATGGATGTGTGTCGCGCTATATGAACACGCAGACCCAAAGTAGCATCTAAAGAAGTAAGGGTTTTATCGGTTTTAAACTGAGAAAAGTATATCGTAATAACTAGAGTTGCGAATAAATGTTCAGGAACAGTGATTTGACATACATTACATTATGAGATGTAGAACAGATAACCACAAGATGGGGAGTTGTACAAAAACATCCTATCTCAAAAAAGTTGGAATTACTTATGATCTCGTAATCTCTTTTTAACAATTTCTGCTTGCATGGTACAAAAGTAGTACGGATTACTCAAAATCATAAAGCTAATGTTACCCTAAAGCACATACTCAGTACGGTTGACGACATGCTTTCTCTACTTACGAAAGTACCCGAACCAGAAATGATAGTATGACTAAGTATGGTGAAACGATAGGTAAATTATCTAAACACTGTTTAAAATCCACATATGTTTTACGGGACGGTAGTTTTTACAAAGTAAAGTCTGTTACTTCGTGCACCATTATTTTTTAAATACTAAAATATAAAGTATAGCTTAATTCAATGCTTGCAATTAGCTTTGAATACCTACTTCTCGAGCTTTTGAAATGTTTATACGCAATAAGTGAGTTTACACCTGATCAACTAGMTACGACACAAATAGATTTGAGTGCTGCAGAAGATTATATTTTATCCAGCGTGGTTGAGATTTCCCAAGAGAACGTATAACCTACACTACTGCAAACCCATACAGGGAGGAAAATGAGAAAGATTCTCTTACTCCACGCTAAAGCTCAAGGCACACATAAACGAGTACCTAGCTGTTCAGTTAAAGCAAGCCTGTTCATAGTAAAACACGAGCTACTTCCCTTGGCATTATCCACAAATTTCGAAGGTGATAAAATATTCAAGATGTTTGCTGGTATGTAATAACATAATTTTACTGCAGTCATATGAACAGTAAATGTTGATATTTTACAGGGCCTATGTATAATACAAGAGATGCGCAAAAGAAACATCTATGACAGAAGTGTAAAGCAAACTTTATTACAATCGTGTAAACGCAGCTTTATATCCTGACAAAATGGCGGCCGGGAGACAAAAAAGTATAGGGTGTTGACAGGAGTGCGTATTATGGTTAAGTATGTATTTGCTTATTCTGTGGTTTAACCGTGTTTCAGAACAGGTGACGTCACAGCTGTTACGGTGACAAGGTATTGGCGTTTTGGAGCAAAATTTGAAACGGAATTTAAAGACATGATTTTTAAAGCTTTTAAACGGTTTAAAAAGCAATAATTAATATTCGCGGCTATATGTATAGGGTACTTATGCACAATTTAGAACACTTTTCCAAAAATTGTCAACATCCCTATTACGCAGTGTTTTACAAAATATCTTTTATCATATCCCCTAATTTTCTCACAACTTAATCGTTTTTGTTGGAAATTTCTATTTTTATTGAATGTGCCAAATTTTCTCTGTCTTCTTAAAATGATTCGTGGTTCTTCACTCATACATAAAAACAAATCCCTGCGAACGTTTATGAACGAACCGCAAACCTGGTGTGGGGGCCATCTTGTAGGTGTAGCTTGCCAAACCAAATCCAACAGTTAAATGGCAACTGAAAGTTGTCGAGAGGCTAGCGACTGTGACTCCTACTTCAAATCTACCCTATCTACCCTTGAAAGGGAAGCCTTCTTTAACCATAGCTCTTGGATTTTATCCGAACCTTCTAGCTCAATGTGTTTAAAAGTTTTAATGTGGGGGAATGACCCCAGACGCGCGTTGTGTGTAATACAATGTCAATAACGTTTTGCAATAGAAGCGCTCTACAGATGTCTGTTCGACAGTATACTCCTAATAGTAGGATATATTATGATATGAGCTGTGGAAACTCTCAGCATTCGTATAGGTACGCTTCAAGGCGACGTGCTTGATTTTTTTGTCAGTGTGTCGAATAATTCACAGCGTTTATCCGAAAACATAATAAAAATACAATATTTATTTTTACAACTCACACTCTATATTTAACTAAATTTTACATTCTCTTTAGAGACGATTCAATTTTACTCGCAGTAACACTTAAGCTTCTTTTTGTCCTTTACTGGGTTAGTTAGTATTGTTTATTACTTCCCTATACTCTCCCCAATGTTTTACTCATTTATAATATTTATAGTCACTTTTTCTATACTCACCTTAACTTCAGTTTCATAGGCTCTAGTTCTGTTATTATTAATTTCTAACTAATGGATCATTCTGCACCTTAACAGTTTGAGTCTTTAAGCTATTCGTATTTAGTTACTGCACTTAAGGGGGCTCATGCCATTTTCAGAGATAGGGAGAATCAATGTTAACTTTTAGTAAGAATTGCTCTGAAACCCCTTCATATATTTAAATAGGGTTTTCACCACCTGAATCACAATCTTATTTTGTTGCAGTATCTCGTTTCAAAAATTTAGATTTTTAACTTTTTTATCAGAGTTTATTAATTAAATATAGTAAAACAAAATATTTTTAATTTTTTTAAAGGAGACACCGATAAAGTAAGTAATGAGAAGTTCATAAAAAATTGAGAACTTTAATTTGATTCAAAAATGAATTAATTACACTAGATAAACTTTTTATATTTGAAAACGAAACGTCTATAGCCGTCCTTCAATAGTGCGTTCTCCTTTTTGTCGGCTGAAGGGTCTCCGGCCGGCGCCGGCGGTCACCTTTCCTTTTAATCATTTGCAGGCGGGTAAATTTATGGTAGCATTGTAAATAGAATTAAAAGGATTCTTAAACGATAATGCCCGAAAATATTTTTCGTTGACTTAGTATGCTTGAATTGAGCGTAATGTATTTAAATTTTACTCTTACTAAATTTTCGACAATGAAAAACTTTTTATACACAATTTTTCTTTCTTCTATCAAATTGAAATATTGACAAATGAGCGACTGCTGTATATCGGTTGTTTTAAAAAGTACATTCAATCAAGTCCTTATGTCCTTTGCATTGTAATGTCAAATAATAAAAGTTTATGCAAATTTTGTTCAGGGAACATCCCAACAAACTAAATTCGATCTTGATGAATTAGCTATTAGTATAAGTATTGTTCTAATTTTTATTAACTGCGAATGTTTTAAAATTATTTGAGCCCATCAAATTGTCATTAACAATTTTCAGCAAAGGCTTTCTGCTAAAATACACGGAATCTTGTCAAATTATTAAAACTCATTTTTCATCTCTTAAAATAATTGACAGTCGCGTACTCTCAAACAATTGTAGTAACGATATAAAAAGTCGAATATTTACCAAAAGCTTGTGATATTACGGTAGATAAAATCGCTACCATATTGGCAGAAGGTCGCATGTACATTTTTTGTATTTCAGATATTTTTGTGTAAAAATACTTTTCAAACTAAACATAACACTGTAAATAACACATACAGGTACAACGTATGTGTTAAACGTTATCTGCGTATTTGGCCTGATCTTCTAAAAAATAGTTTCATGCTTAATGAAAAATAAAATAATTTGAGCTTATAATTTTGATAATTCAAAGTTCGCATACAACCTTGTGCCATTACGCTAGCGAAATAAAATTGCTGAAAATTGTAACACAACTTAATAGACTTTCTGTAAACTACTCGTAAAACATTACTTCAAATATTAATAAACGCTGTGCCAAATTCAAATTTTTTTCAATACCGTTTTTTTCTCAGATTTGTTTATATCGCATAGATTTTTAACATTTCATGTTTTGTTATAAGACCATTTACTAGCATAAGCATTTATTAAAAAGTAATACTTTATGGTCGAGATTGTTTTGATGGTTTTACAATATGTTTGAAAACAGTTACCCTAATTTGCAAATCTTTAGTGGATCATCAATTTATGTTTCTTATCGTTCCTGGGTAATACCAAATCCTTTCGTTTTTCCTTGAATTATCAAAACCATAGGTTATAGGGAGTTCTCTTTTCCAGAAAACAGTTCAGTTGTCTTTCGAGGAAGAAAAAACCAAACATTTGAGTAAACATTTTATTCGTTTTCCTACTGGTTTATTGTATGTACTACCTGTAACATGTTTTATGATAAGAGTTTAAATTTGTATACGGAATTAATGAATATTTTGAATATTAAATTTTAATTATTTCTTGACTGCTTCCAAAGAAATTTTCTAAAACCATCAGTTTAGTTAATAGTGTGCATGCCTAATTAGTAAACTTTCCAACTGTGCTGTGCTGTGTGCTATGAGGAAAAAACGAAATATTTGATGTTGTACTTATTCTACCGAGCGATTCAATTAATTTTCATAAAGCTAGCTGTGGAATAAAAAGTTATGTTTTTGATTATCGTTATTTGTGAAAAAAGGAAGAGTGCAAATGCAATGAAGAAATGTAGCAAAATACATACTGTTGTAGAAATAGAACTAGCAACAATTAGTGCCCTTTTTTAAATCAATGGTGTGGTAGAAGTAGATATTATTAATAAATAAATAATGCAAATTTTATTTAAGTAGTCAAAAAACAACATAAAACTGTACTTTTTTGTTAAATAATGTATATTTCCTTTTTGTTAGTACTTAGTACATGTATTGTTTACTTATCTGAGCGAATTTTATTCAATTGTTATGTAAATTTCAATATACTTGTACTTATTACAATTTCGATTATGAAAACATTTATCGAAATGGTTAAAAACATTTAAGGGTTTCCATTAAAAACGGTTCGATGACTTATTATTAAAAAAAACAAAAAGTGTCAAGATTTTAAATTTAGTTGAGAATAGTAAACTTTTTAAAGAGAAAATTAACTTGTTCGGCCATTTTTTTTCTAGACCAAATACATTCATTTTAATAAATTATTTATTCCATAGTTTTACTCTCATATGATAAACTGATCATGATTTGTACTTTGTCATAATTATTCGATTCCTKTCTACTAATATAGCAGTTGCAGTTGATTTAATACATAATGTAAAACAAAGAAGTATCAAAGAATTTTTTCATACAATAACAGTAATACTTGTTGGAAGAATACTAAATTTGAAAAATTATGATTTGTTCGGCAAACTCTGTGAGAGGCGAGCCTAATAGCTGTCTTTCTGCAAACTCTGTGAGAGGCGAGCCTAAAAGCTGTCTTTCTGCATCAGAATCCAAACCCAACAGTCTATTTACATTTTATGGTCCTGTCAATCATTCTCTACCCACCATTCAGACAAGTGATATCATATTTAATTTTTACGCTATGTTCGACAGTTATTTTTTCTCTACGTCATCAACACCCTCAAATTTACCGTCACGAAAAGGAATGAGCCCCTAACTACTTTGTATTTAAGAAAATTGACAAGAATTATCTGCAGTATTCAGAGCAACTTTAGTAAATAAATGATTTTTAAGTGTTTATTTTTGTGACTTCTCTTTTTCTTTGAATATTTTAGTGCGCTTAAAAGCACACACGCTTGCATGTCTGCTTTAGCCCTGCAACCTTGGCCCCATTTGCTCCTCTCACATCTCACGTCACACTTTAAGCACATCTAACCGTAACAACTTTCGTAAGTAGACCATATACCTCCAAGCAAGAACGTTTCAAAGCGCAGAAGAAAGCGATGCTTGCGGAAACACCCCCTACCAAACAGCATATTCAGATTTCAAGTATCCGTTTTCTGTCAGTAAATAAGCTGCTTTGAAGCTCGGTATTTCAGCGGCAGCTGCCGGTGTAGAATGGCCCGCAATTTAGCATCTTAGAGACGCTCTCAGATACAAGAGGTTTTATATTATAGCAACTAAAGTGTATGGGTGGAAGACGAAATGTGCGACTTTTTCTTATAATGTATGTTGCATATTTTTAGCTACCTATGTCGATTGCTAAACATTTGCAAATACATTTATTATTCTAACATTTTTTACAGAGTGGGATTAAGTGATTTTGGTAATACGACTACCTAGTTAGTCACCTATAGCGACCCTATTAATGACATAATAAAGTAACTGATTCTATCAGAAAGGTTTTGCTATATTTGCAATTACTAACCCAAAATTAGCACCATGTTACATTAGTTTGACAACTTATGTAGGTTGTCTTTTTATCAGTCTATTGTATCCAAGTTCCTTTACCGATAGTCGATCGCTGCTTTTTGTGTAGCACAAAATCTTATCGGGTTCAAGTTCGTGAACGCGCTCAGGTTGCCTTGTGAAGCACATTCTTGGTTCGAGATCACGGCAAGCTAAGTGGATCGCCGGCATTGTGCCTAAAAGTATTTGGCTCTTCATTAAAGTTTGAGTTTTCGGTTTCACGGATATTTGGCACATAGCCACCAGGGTTGTTGTTAGTTTGGTAGAGTGTTACTTCAACCACTGTTGCGTCATTGGACGGATAAGCGATTCACGTATTGTTGAAGGTCGAAATTTTCTCTTGAGTAGAACAAAACGTCTCCATTATTAGGGGGTAAGTTGGAAATAAACTTTTTCTCGTTTTCGTCCGGCCCTGTAAAGAATGGTTGTTAAGCATTGTTTATCTTTTAGGCGTTTTTTTTTGTGCACACAAGCTGGTTTGAGATTCTGGAGTTTTCCAAGCAAGTATTCCTGTCGTTTCTTCGACGCATGTGCTACACCGTCGACAAACATTCATTCAGCGATCCCTCGATTGGTTTCCATCCATTTATGGTAAATTACTGCCAGCGGCTTTACCTCTAAACATCATCAGGAAGGGTCAGCGTCATTGTCTCGTGATTGAGTGCCGTGGGGCGCAGTCCGGTGCTCGAGGCGGGTTCCAGTTGGTAGCAGCAAGTGGACGGCAGAGATCATACCGATGAGTATCATTTTGATTATTGCTACTTAACATCACGTATGGGTTCGCGATTTTTTTTTGGTCGATGGAAAAATATTGGATTGATTGCGTGGAAAAGTAATTCCTGTGCATGCTTTGTGTCATTTTAATTAAACAACTAGTGCTTAAACCGGTTATAGTATTGAGAGGGGAAAAGAGGAGAACTACCCCACGTTATTAAATAAATTAGAAATTAACCGTTTACTGCTTAGTATTGATACTTAGTAAGTCATTTGTGAGGGTCCTGGAGAACCTTAATTTTGGATTGCTATCACAGCAATGGTAAGGCTTTAATAATAATTGGTTCCTCTCCAGAAACCCATCACCTCTTGCAAGAGCGTCCATTGATAAACTTTTTGTAGAATGTTATATATAAAAAAAAACTGTAGAGTTCATAATAGATCAAATTAGTACTAATATTTAGTTCGTAGCAAGTGTGTGAGGAAGTGTATGAATGCATGTTAGTTAAGCTTGTTTTCTTGTTTATTTGTTGATATTAATGTGCCTCTATACAATCTCAATTTATTTGGTATACGGTATCGATTTCGCCATTATATTATATTCGTTCTATTTCGACCTTTTTTTTTGTTGTCGCCCAATCCTCGTTGAGATTCGTAGCCGTCTATTCTGTTTTTCAGCATATCGTTAGCGGTCTTAGTAGTTCTTCGCTGACGCATTTGACCGCGCAGATTCAGGGTTAGTATCAGATCATACATATATTCTTTTTTGAACTACTTGGCGCCCAATTTTTTTTTGCGATTCGTCTTGAGTTGCCCACGCCCGACTCCACTGAAGCTGCCGCCGCCATTGTTCGATTGCTGGAGGATTAGAAGCTTCGGTAACAACCAATAAAAGAGAATTCCTATGTATGCTGCTCATTGTGCTGAATAAAATCAGCAACAAACGAAATGAAGTTAACAAAATATTTAGGAAAACTTAGGTTAATGCACAATGCGATCGGCCGCTCTGAAGTCGATTCACGTTTGCAGAAGGCGACACGCAATTCGGATGACAGTATATGTCCCCAACCCAAGAAAACTTTTGAAAAAAAAATGACCTCATTTTACTCAAAATGAGAAATAATGCCATAATAATTACCAACTACAATTTTTAAAGAACAATTGAGGGGGGTTACAATTAATTTGAAACCCGCTTTCATTACCTAAACATCAGACAATCCATTCTAAAGTTATGATGGTTTCAATTAGAAAATGCTTCAGTATCGTAGGTACAGCGATCCATACGATCTTATATTTGAATAGTGGCTGAATACAAAATTACGTCACGCAACGGTAACGAAGCTCCGCCCACCCAGGTCGCTCGCTGCATAAAGTACGTCAAATAGAACAGAACGCGTCAAGCTGATTTCTGACAGTAGCAAATGAGCGCATTGTTGGATAGTGATTTGTGCATTATTGTAGCGTGACGTCACCGTCTCGCGGCGCGCCAGTATTAATCGCCTTTGGTCTAGCTGCAATCTGTGATGTTACTTAACAACCATTCGTCGTAAATAAAACATCACTGAAATTGTAAGTTTTTTCTCTATTTTTTAAGACAAACATTTTTAAGCAAGTTCTTAATAATGAATTAATATCAATCTTGCATTTTTTTCATTCAAAATGCTTCGTTAGACATATTGCATACTGAAGGCTTTGCAGATTAACATTCAATTTTCTAAATGCGAGTAGGTAGTAGCCTAAGTTAAAGTTTAACACCCTTGCTATTTAAATTAGGAATTTCGCGTTAATTGTGCTGCATTTTGAGAAATGCATATCACTGACAGCATTCAAAAGCTTAGAGGTGGTAATTTCAGATTTGCAGAAATGTTTTCAGTTTGAAATTTGCATAATTTTAGAACAGATTCGTTTAGGTAATAAATCTGGCGTTTAAGCGAAGTATAACATGACTCTCCTTGTGATTTAAATTTTTCGAGTTGGCAGCGACTGTGGCACCTTCTTAGATTTAGAGAAAAACTTTATAAAAGGAAGGACATCGTTCAACGCTCTTACCCGCATTAATCCGAACCTTCTAATTTAACGCCCTCAATAGTAAAGATAAGTGGCAGTACACAATCAGTGATGGGCGCGTAGAATACGTCATGTAGATTACGCTATAGTCTACGCGTAAACTATCTAATATTCCAGTTTGAAATTTTACTGTAGAAAATAGTATTGTGTAGATAAACAGAAATCTAGAAATATTTAGTTTTTTTAATGGTTTCCATAACCAGTATTGCTCTAAACGTCTCAATTACCAATATTATTTTGTATTTTATTATTATTATTCCATGTTAAGCAAAAGAAGTACTATCTTGTAATGGAGTTAACTAGGCAAATGTCTAAACAACAATAACATGTTTGGTCATATCTTAGGGCCAGAAGACCCGACTAAACAGGAAAAGCGTGCTGTCAAAAGCACTTTGAAGCCCTCAATCAGTCAGTTGGACTCCTTAATGACTGTAAACTGTAATTTTATTTTCTTTCTTCTTTGTAAACAGACATTTCATAAGCTACTCATGTTCTTTTATCGCAACTTCTTTAAAAGCAGATCAACAGGGTACACAAGCAGTTCTTGTTGCTGAACTAGATACATTGATCTAAAGAAGCAACTAACGTTGACCAACTAGTTGTAGTAAAAAAATTCTTTCGAAAAAAATGATTTTGTAACTGCGGTACCGAATTTGATAGCGTGTTAGGAATACAACTTAATATAGTTGTGGAAGAAAAGAAGTCGTAAACATATGCTTTGTCTTTTGTTTTTCAAAGAAGTAAAAAACAGTTTGTATATCCTGACTACTTACTGAAACATGATATGCAAGCTTGTAATATAATATTTACATTTACACCTTTTTATTGTCTCAGACATATTAAAATCATAAGGTAATCAAATGAAAATGTTTAGTAAATCGTTCAGTTATAATTTTATAAAAAATGTAGTAGCTATGTTGCATCTTTTAGATTTTGTCATTAATCTGTCTAAAATCCAAACTTTAAATTGCATATAATATTATACATAAATGGATCGTATTTTGCATGTTTTAGTTGGCCCCTTATTATAAACCTCATTTTCAGTAAGGTTGTTACCTGTTGTTATACTTAAATACCATTGTAAATGTTTATAGAAGCCCTGACGAAGATTTGAAATAAAAATAGAAAGCTTGGCAAAGAAAGAAGTGTAAACACTATTTTAACATAAGAAGTCGATTTCCCCTTATTTGCGAAGACTTTCCATTTAACCTATTAGTTATAGAAAACTATAAAATTTTAAAAAATTTGACACATGGAGAAGCCAGCAAAAGAGCGAAATTAGAATCAAACTAATTTCCATTTTGTTTTAGCATGTACTTAATACATTTTAGCCATAATATACTCGTCTTATATTTTCTACTTAAAATCTACGCCAAAGAGCTTTATCTACATTTTCTACGCATGTAACGTAGAAAATTATAATTTACGCGTAAACGCCCATCACTGATGCGTCTGACGCACACTTGCACTCCTATTATATTTCAAGGAACTGAATGGTATTGAAATTGATCAATTTGTATCGGACATGAATAGTATGTTAGCTAGAATAAGGTGTATTATGGTAGTGATATCAGTAGAATTGTAAACAATTTTAGCCAACCTGTGTTGAATATATTTAACGTTCATGCCTGTTAAAATTCATTCATAAACGTAAAAATGAAGTCCACTCTACATTATATCTACCTACGAATAAACAAATTATAAAGCTGGAGAATAATTTCCTAAAAGCTTGCTGAACAATAAATAATCTGAAAGGTGCAAACGCGTAGAAGAAAAAATGCTAAACAAAATACGAATAGGCCACAAGAAATTTTGATATAGTAAAAATCTTTAACTTTTAGAAGAACTAAGTATGTTCACCCGAAAATGACAGAACAGAAAGACTCGAACATTAGAGGAGACAGCTAGATACCCGCCGGCGATATTTAGCAATACGTGAATAAGTACTATACACTTTCGCAAGATCAAATCCGTTGTCAGTATTGTCTTTTCATCAAGTTTCCTTTGTAGCCAACATAAAAGCGCATGCGCAGTTGAATAAGGTGCTTCTTCTCAAAATTTAGCCTGCTAGCAGCTGATAGTATCTCAATATGTCGGTGTTGCAATTCTTTTGATATTATTTTGTATTGTCGCGAAGAATTGAGGTGTAATTCCGCTGCACGGCCCTTGTATGTATACTAAGCTATATTCGATAGAAAAAAAATGTAGCACACAAAAAAATAGTGGCGCAGGAGGAGAATTCCCAGTTCCCCCGTACTGCGGGTTTTACATTTTGCTTAATACCGGCGGTGGATACCTAGTCACAACGACAATAAAATAGAACCATTGCAAACATCTCTGCACTCCAGATACAGCAATTTAATCACCTAAATGTAATTTAAATTTACTTAAGATATATTTATTTAGAATGCAAGCAAATATACGTGTTGAAAAAGTGTTGCCAGCTTCGACTGGGCCTTTTAAACACTAGTCAAACGTGCTACTCCGCTAACAAAGCGAATTCTGCTCTCTAAGCTCGAAAATATTGAGCTCGGGCGATTCAGCTGTAAATGCGCCAGATGGCGTATATATGCCGCTTTGACCGCGGATTTAAATAGGACTTTTGATAGCGCAATGGCTTAGTGCGTTTGACTAATGTTCAAAAGGCCCAGTACAAATCCAGGTCAGGTCAGGTCAGGTGAGTGAAAATACTTTTGCAACATGTATATTCCCAATAAATATATCTTACGTAAATCTCATTCGTTTGATGTTACAAACAATAGTATAAATAAAATTGACAGGCACTCTCAATGAGTTAATTAAACACGCTTTGATTTGAGAAAACTAGTAAAGAGCTATTGATTGGAATACGTAATAAAGAGAACTATACACCATACCCAGTTATGTTGTATCATTGAAGTACTCACCTGAAACAAAAAAAAAGATTAAATTAATATTACAGATCAATAAATGTTCATGAAATAAATATTTATTTTAACTATAAAATTAGAAGGAAATATTTTCTGGCTAGTATTATTATTATTATTATTATTATTATTATTATTATTATTATTATTATTATTATTATTATTAGAATTTAGTTGTACTGTATCCGTTACTGGTTTAAAAAATCTCGAACCATACCGTGTGAAGCTATGGTAAACGTTTGCAAAAGAATTTGGCACATACGACCACACGAGTGTAGTATATTATTTAAATTATTCGCGGAATGTCAGGCAATATTTTTGATAGAAAATATTAACCTCTTAGTGAGGTATTATTGAGAGCAAAACAATCGACTCACTAGCCGCACTCACATTTTCATCTCTTCTAGTCTAAGGAAAATAAAAATGAAACATGATAATGTTCAAGGGGTAACTTTAATACTGAGGTTCAAGAAACAATTAAAACACTGCATTTAACTTTACTTGAATACTTGCTGCTCAGTCGATTATTTTCCTCCGAAGTATATAATGTCAACTTTCTGTCAATAATACAATTCTCTGCGTTTCCATTAAAAATTTAATTAACAACTATCCGCCATTGCAGGTTAGTTAATAAGGATCAAAACATGAGTACAAGTAACTCAACTGCATTACAGGTAGGTGACGTGCTGATACAGCCTTTTAACCGGAAACCAATCCAGGAAATAGTGGAGTTGTGAAAAGTGCATGGTACGGTCAAAGCAAAAAATCTCATATCCCAGTATAATTGGTTGTGATCTAATGGAGAATTTAAACAATAAATAGTTTGTAAGCAACATCTATTTTCTAATAAATCTTTAATAATAATAAAAGTATTCTACAGACAGAAACTGAAATTGACGTCCTGTTCACTTCTAGAGTCCAAACCAACACTTTCTTCTCTTCTGAGATAATCATACACCACAATAGATTCAATACTAACTATATTTTTCCCACAAAAAATTAATTAGAAGCCGCCTTAAGGGTCAAATTCAGTGTTAGATGATAAAGGTATATAAGAATAGTGGACGACGGCGGGTGTAAAGATTATAATAATGTGCAGAAAATGCTTAAGGTAACTAACGTATTTAAGTTGATAAGGATTAATACTGTATCCATCTAAATAGCTTTCCAATGACCAATTTGTTAGAAAATAGAAAGGATGTAGTAAACAAGCACACTATTAAAATATATTATCCCGGATTTTTTTGTAGATTATAAAAGAAGAATATCCCACCATGCACTTCTTTTTTATATCTCAAAAGGATTAGGCAGCGTTTTCGATGATTGCTCCCAGACGGCTCGACTTTTTCCGACACATTCAACAATTCTAATAATATAATATTATTTCAATCAATTTACACAAAACCATGACAAATTATATACCTAAACCTTCTTCATGAATTATTCTATCTATTGGTGAGAACAGAGAGACACGGCGTTTTAACTGAATTAAAGGTTTAAGTTTTTTTTTAATTGTAGAGTGATTGGGCGAATTTATTTATTTGTCACCTTTTTATGACCAGACCTCCATAGTAACTAAAAATTTCTAATTAACTTAAAAGATTTAATTGAGCTGGAGTCATGCTGATCTGTGCTGAAATTTTTAGAATTGGGCTGTTTCATAAATCATGCGTAGATCAGAGCCTCAAGTTGTATCGGAATTATTGATGTTTCATTCCTGAACAGGCTTGCAGGCAGCGGCTCATGTTCGCATTTATTGTAGTCACATTCTTATTACTTGTAGAATCTAGAGTTTAACATGTTGACCAGACGACGCTTTCTGATACTCTCTATCACGAGCGTGTGTGGAGGGGGACAACATGAAATTTCCCTTATAACACCTTATAGACTGCACGTGTTCGGCGATTTCTATACCTACACTAATACCTCAATCCTCAATTTCTGTATAGTTTTGTGCTATTGACACTGTGAATATCGCTATTAATGGATTAACTAACTATTATATAATACTTAATCGTTGGTTTAACGGTATTCTCCCGCTCCACCCAACGCCCCTACCCCAGAAGCTAATGGTTAACAGAATAACCGTTTGCCATATTACTGGGATGCGATATCGTTGTATCGCTGAAATCTAATATATTACCTTCAAAACGTCATCAAAATGGAAACCGAAATGTGTTGAATGGAAGTGTACTTACTACAATGTAACAATTATTCTGCAGTAATCGCAAAACGCATACCTCTCATTTAAAATTAGCAGATGATAACGTGTAAAGTGTGCACGTACATTTCTATTACGACTTATAAAGTTAGAGTCAGAGTCTAATTTTCTTATGTCTTGTTAATTAATTAATTTATTAATGTGAATTGCCATAGACTCATCATCATCATAAGATAAGCTTATTTTCTTTTTCTGTTTTAATACGACACGGATTTTGATTCTGGGGAATTTCTACAAAACAAAGTTGGATGGCAAGAAAGCCAACAAGATGTCCGGAAAAATTTAATTCTGATTATTTAAACAAAATGCGTCTTTGTTTTTTTTACTGTTTCGGAATGAACAACTATTGTGTGTATATCCTAATTTTAAGGGTACAATTCTCAGGCGAGCTAACTGCAAATTCTGGGATATTTTCCAGATTTTGTAGAACATTATTTGTTAAATTAGAAAATTGTCAATTTTCTTAAATAATTATTTCCTTCTGATTAAATGAATTTTCTTGAGTGCCAGAACAGCAAGCCCCAGAGGTGAACATGTGAGAAATTTAATTTTTTTTCTGGGTAGGGTCTTCAACATAATGTTTTGCTACGACAGTCAGTAAACTTTTGCCATTATCTGCCAAATGACATGCAGACGACATGCGTAAGCAATACAATGTTGTGGATCAGGAAGTTGGAGGTATTTTGCAATAACTTTGGGCACCTGACCAAATTTATTGATAATAATAAATTAAACCATACACTTCCTGTTTTTTATAATAAATGAAGAATATGTTGTAGCTGATTTGTTCTGGTCTCAGTCTTAAACATTTTTTTACACATAAGTATCCAGTTTAATTTACTAATGGCAAATAGCGTGATGACATTATTCTTGATCTTAGGAACAGCTATACAAATATTGAATCGTCTCGGTAGCCAAGGCATCGATAAAATGTACGTGTGTTATTTCTTTCCGCGTGCAAACGCTACAATAACCCATAATCAACGCAACCTATAAAGAGTAGCCCTTATTATAAAGCACTAAAAAATTTAAAAAATAAGCTCAATGCTGTCACAAGAAATTCCTTGTCTGGGGCTTTATCAATCAAAGCGCTGGTTTCCCCAAATTGAAGGATTTAGATTTCTTAGATTGGTAACCTTCTCCACATCCACGGGGTTATCAAAATCCAAATTCAGTTCAAAAAAATATGTTAAAAAGCGTAAAATGCAAATTTTCCTATCAATAAAAAATAGTATTAAAACCCCGTATCGTGAGGCCTCGTTTTCATACTTGTCCGTATGCGGGAAAACTGTGCCTTACGACACTTACACTTTATCTGAATAGAGAAGAATACAGGACATAATCAATGACGTCATGCACAGAAACCATTTTTCGCACGCGACACCAACCGTTGCCAGGTAACAATACCATTCAGTGGCGTGCTGCAATTCGTCTAATTCAACGTTCGCGTTTCGTTTGGAGTAGACAGTCAGAGTGCGTGTTTTTATTAGCGTTTCGTATTTACTGTTTACACAGCATGCTTTCTTTATTATTAGTGTTTTGTCTGCATAATATATCCTTCTATTTCTATGTGTGCTGCGTATTGTACTGCAGCCTATTAAGCCTATTAAGTGACCCCTATTAACGATGACGACACTGGTTATGACGTGCAAATCGCGCATGCAAATGATGACGCTCCTGTATTCTTTAATTATCAGATGGAGTGTATATTTTAATATATGTACTATAAATATGCAATTTTAAGGTTTATCGTTGACCTTCTAAGACGTCGCAATAAACACAATGTTGGCTGGTCGAAAGCACAAACCGTTTCTTCCGTAAGCGACAATTAATTTTTTGTTAAACATAGTTGTAATTTGAATGCCCTCTGGCTTATTCATTTTCTCTGTTTATTTTGGGAATTTTGATTAGAATGTTATTTATCTTTGATGTTCCAAAACCCAAATTTGTAACAATTGGTTCCCAAAAGCATTCATTTTTAAGCACGTGTAGCATTACAGATTTACAACAGGTAACGTAGGTATACGTTCTGTGCAATGCCACATGCAAAATGTAGTGCAACACTTTTCACATACACAAACGTTATTGAAACGCAGTACATGTGAAGTCTCCCGTATTGACATACGTTTAATAAAAGGCGTTTACTCGGGTAGGATGACAGCTTAACTGGAGATAAACATCGCGTAGGTATTATATTCTAGCAAATTTCTGTCGGTTCCACGAGCTCCTTTTACTCTTTGAATCATTCATCTGCGCATGATTTAATGACCAACTTTTCGCCTGTTTTTTCCTATTTTGTATTACAGACACGTACATAGCTTGATTGTTAGTATTAATTATTTTTAAAACTAGGCACGCTTGAAGTAGCTTAGTTGCCTAAAAATTGTACTTATATGCTTTAAATTGTTTCTATCGTAACAAGTATGTTCTTGCACTAATTTAAATCTATATTTTTATAAGCTCGTCGTCTCTTATGTGGACGAAAAAAATTATATATAAAAAAGAAAATTGTCTTCTCTTGTACTATTGTACAAATGTAACTAACGCAAATCGCTTAGTAACGGGCATTATATAAAGGTAACCACTCTTTTAAGGAAGGATCCTAACTTTATTGCCCTAAATAAAAATAAGCGACTATTTCTGTTGCGTAATATTAATGCACAAAGCAGTCCACAATTATTATTCGAAACGTTTCATTTGGATAGCATAGAGACGGTTCAACTAAACCAAGGTGTAGTCGTGTTTCGAATAAATTCGGTACGAGACAAATTAAAGGGCATTCAAGTTGGCTTTGGAATAAAGAACTGGGCAAATTGGAAGGTTACGATTCGAAACGAACTTGGAACGTCGTCGCAGTTGTGCGTGAAAGCTTTCCCGGGGCATTATTGTCCTTTTGCTTCCGTAACAGAAACGAACGGCTTATCTTTTAATTGCATAGCAAATTTATTTCCACACAAACAATCGCTTGTTAAGCTGAGGAACGAGGAATCCTTGAACGTTTTGCAGATGGTCGAAGCTAAAGACGATAAGACCTGATAGTCGTTGGATAAATAGCAGCAATCCTCTCAATATCGATAACGATTATTGCAGCGAAATCCTGCTTAAGTGGTTATTTTATCCGTAACAAATTTATCTTAGGAGGACAAGTATACCTAGTATCCTTCAGGGGCTATGCCCCTCGCATGTTGGCAATAACTGGTCAGATTAGAAAATATCTCCACTTTCATCGTATCTTGAGATCTAGTTGATTAAATGAATACAAGCTTTATAAATTACGATTGCTCTGGAATTATATCAATAATAATAATAATAATAATGTCTTTATTCGCCGGTAACCTGCCAGCAATCAAATACAAATGTGCGTAAGTAAGTGCTACATTATAAGTGAGATATGCTGGCAATACCGAAACGGCGAAGTTCAGTCATCGCCAAAAAGTCGAAAAACTGCTCTACCACTTAACTGCAGCTTATCAAGAAACAGGATAAAATACGCGATACGCAATTAAGGAAAGTCTATACCACAGCTTCAACAGAACGATCCAGAAAGGGGAGAAGGCGAGCGTGAGGCCAGATGTAAAAGAAGAGAAAAAACTATGCCAAGAGCAATAAATATTTTTATAATAAAATTTAAAGTATAATAAAGATTTTGTTTTTAAATGCACAGACACCTGGTTGTAAATAAATGCAACGTTATGGGAAAACGATCTACGGAAAACGTGTGCTTATACTTTGTATAAGCTTTGGTATTGAAAGAGAATCCTTCCATCTGACGTTAACATTATCACCGTCGCTACTAAACGAAATTTTAAGGAACAAATATGGCGGAGTTTTATATAAAATTATTTTATGATAGAAACAAGCTTTATGTAACTTTCTCCTGCATTCCATACTCAACCATGGTACCAGCCCCAACTTATGACGAACTTATGACGAAGTAGACCGTATGACACCGTATATCATCCGCAAGCAGGAGTTCTAAACCATCTAAACCTTTCGACAATGGACAGAGTCCAAACAAGGACCATAGACTGTGTCCGCATAGTTAAAAAGTGACAGGACAAGAGCATCGCACAAATAGACCTTTTGCTTGGTTGTTAGCAAGTTACGCACGTGATAAGTTAGTCTAAGCATTGCAAAGGCTTTGCGAACTAAATAGGAAACGTGTACATCAAAGCGCAGCCTATAGTCCATTATTAGACCCAAGGTTTTAGCATTATCCACCAGTTCCAAACGTTGACCATTAATAAGAACATTGAGTTGCGCAGCCACCTCCTCACGCTGTGTAGGTCTAGAGGGCTTGCCAAATAATATTAACTTGGACTTAGCCGGATTAATAATAAGTGAGTGTTGCTCAGATATTGCAGCAAAGCTATTCAGGTTTATATTGATGTAATTATTAACGTCGGCCACTTCACCCCTCGCCAAGAGAAGAGCAGTGGTCCCAAAATTGATCCTTACGGGACACCACAAGACACCACGGCAGCTCTGACACATCATCACCGATTTTAGCCGTACACGTGCGATCAGTGAAGTAGCTCCTAAACATACGAATTGCGCCCGTTCCCAACCCCAAGTGATGTAGTATCGCCAAAAGCAAGTTGTGGCTATTGGTGTCAAAAGCCCTGGAGAAATCTAGCAAAACCAATAGACAAAAATTATCCTCATCCAAGCCTTTCAACATCCCATCGGTGACATTTAATAAAGCTTGTCTCACAACTATAGTTTCTACGAAAACCCCCTGTGCACGCGGTAGCAACTTATATCGTTGTACATGACTAAGCAACTGCAACATCATAATTTTCATCAACATTTTGGATAGCAAAGGTAAAGCGCTTATAGGCCTCAAATCTTTATACGTTACGGGAGTACCAGTCTTAGGGATCGGTGTCACAACAGCACACTTCCAAGAATCGGGAAATATTCCGCGACTGAGACAAACATTTATAATATGTGTGAATATAGGCAAAAGCACCGGGATGCTGTAACAAATTAAATTTAGAGAAATCATGTCGTACCCGCAAGCATTACTTTTTACGGATTTAATAGCATCATAAACCGCACTCTCGCTCAGGAAAGAAAATTCCAAACGCGATTCAATCATTCTGTCTTTCAAATATCTACTGAAAAGCAACGGATCAGGTCGAAAGTTTTTAGTTGGAAAATCTAATAAAAAATTACAATAATCATTTGCATTATTCAGATTTTTCGGTAATGAAAAACAGTCTTTTAAGTTCTTAAATGCAGTGCCCAAGCTATTTAGCTCCCGTAACAGCTCAGTTCTGCCCGCAGAAGACACACCATGCTGAAGATAAGCTTTTTTTCCAATGCACTAGGTTTCTCAAATTTTTATAATAGTTCCAGCGCCGAGCCTTATCTCTCAGTCTCTCTCAATCTGAGCCAGTCCATTCAAAAAATCATCAACATTAAATGTCTTAAAACAACGATATTGCATTAGTTTTTCCACGTGCCTATGCAAATCAGGTACATATATCAAGAGTACAATGCAAGTCAACCTTATGATTACGGCTCGTTCATATGAGATTTCAACTAAAATCTTCCTATTAATTGATTTGCGATTATTTTGTAATAAACATGTTAAGCATGAAAATTTATGTACATTGGGGTCGGTAAAAAAAGATATAAGAAGACTGATATATTGGGAAACGATGCGCCCAAAGATATAATAACTCAGGGTCGATACGAGCGTAGCCAAAAAGCGCCTGGTCTTCAAACGCGACCGTAGTGAATTATTCAAAACTCTAAAATCCATACACAGTAAAATTAGGGCATAAGAATAAAAACAAACATTGAGAGTCCTGTACAAGTCTCTCTTACATCTTACTTATTTTTTGGTCTCGCTGAAATGGGATGGGACTACGAAGGATAGCACAAAAGTTTTATTCCTAGCAATGAATAGGAAGTGAGCAAATAATTTGATAGGGAGTTGCAATTGCAATGCAGTAAGGCGGATACGTATAAAATTCATATATCACTGTCTTACCATAAATGAACCAAATTTTCTGTAATTCTACAAAATTAACACGCTTCTTGATTTACCAATTGCAAAAGCTCATGCTGATCACGTTTTTAGAAGAATAAATACCTATCAGCTACATGATACATTATACATTATAGTAAAATAGTGGACGTATAGGGTTTTTTACTTACTTCTTTAGCGAAATAATAAATACACTGCCTATTTTACGCTGCAAATCAGATTACTGCGCAAAACATAAAACTTGCAGCAACAGGAGTGCAAAAAATAGGTTTCTGCTTTACTCTAAAATGTGATGGAGTATGAACTGCACCTACTACAATTAATTAGTTATAAATTCGTAAATATACTTAGTTATTTTAATGAAACTGCAATGTTTCATTTTCACAAAGCCAAAATAGAATTGTTGTTGATTATTATCAAACTTGGTTAATTTAAATGCTTTGTTGTTTTTATCATGACCGAGAGCATGGCAAGGTGGACAACGTAGGTAGTCCAAGTACTATATATATATTGATGAAGAGCAGATATAAAAATTATTTTAAATGCATTATAATTACTGCTTCATATATGAACTACAAACCTATGAATATTCGACTGCCCTCGTAATTCCAATTTTGGAATACAAATACCAGGGTCGCAGAGATACTGTAAGGTAGGCATATTAATAAAATAAGCCCACTAATAAGGCATTGTAATCCGAAACAAGCTCGCAAATTATTGGTGTTGCGGCTTTTCGTTATTTCATTAGTTATTCATTCCCCGAACGCGGCATTACACCACACGCAGCTAAATTAAAGCGTGTTTTGTCGTTAACGAAAGGTCCGAACATATTAATACCATAATTTGTTCTCTGTGGTTTCTAAAAATAAGCCGCGCCTCACTTGGTTATTTCAAAAAGCTCCGAGTAATATTACAGCGCGACTGAACAACACTGAACATGCTAATACGGAAAATTTCACTCAGCAACACGTAATCGCCGATGTAGAAGGATGAGTAAGATTTTTAAATAGTTTGTGCTCTTATTTTGTATTTAATTAATTATTATTAAATTTATAGCTGGTTTCACCAATTAATCGCCGTCTCACTCTTTCTCTCTCGCTTACAATAATTACACCAGTAGGAATGCTAAATCCAACTTAATAATATAAATTAATCTCTTAAAATTCTATTAAGGGTTGTTTTATAATAATTGTTACATGAGGTTCTACATACCTGTATTTTATAATTATCTTGCAACATTTTCTTGTTCCACTGAGGATTTTATGTATTTTTTGCTAAGCACTTATTTCCAAATTAATGAATTACAATTCAAGACCATTTAAGTAATAAAATTAGAAGTAATGGTACAATTTAAATTAAAATGACGCTTCTTTTCGCTTTTTGGCGTATGAGAACTATTTACTGACAAAACCAGTAAGTAAAAAATTTGAGTCTCTCAATTTATATATATCCTGCTAGATCATAGAACAGGAATCAATTGACGAATATAGCATAGTCAACCTAACATCAATGTTTAATTGAAAAAAGAAAAACTTATAATTAAATTAAATGTACATAAGGAAAACTTATATGCTGTTTTTATGAATGCGAGATGAACAAGTATTACACAAAGATTCAGAACTCTTCATATATGAGATGCTTTTATTGTTATTATTATATACCTATTTTAGCACCTTCACTCTTCGTTAGTATTTCATGAGGCTGAAGTAAAAGATCGATAAAACAGTCTAGTTTATTCCCTCTAGTGCTTATTTTCGATGCTAAAAACTGCAATATAATATTTAACGAATAAGAAAACTTGTGCGCCAAAAGAAATGTAAAATAGATCTACTAATACAGATAAAATATCACTCCAGTTTGCGTACAGATAAACCAGTGGTTCTTATTTTCGGTAAACAAACATCTAACTATCGTTTATTTAATATTGTAATATAATCAATTAATTTAGAAATTTGTATGTACGTGTTAGCTTTTTCTGCACTGTAATCCAGGCAACCATCCTCTCTTGATTTCTGCTTTTTTGCTTACCACTACTCGGTAGTGAAAGAATGGACGGTCGCCAGAAGGCAGTAGTGTCGATAATTTTGCTTAATTGTACATTTTTATTAACTATATAAACCATACAAAACTTATACAACCCGTTCGCGAGTGCCACGATTTCTTGTATGGCCCGGAACTTCTCACTAGAAGCAAGCAGTACACAATAGCCTATAATCCATGCCGGTCAACCTTTCCTTTTTGGTATTGCTTATGAATAGCTTAAAAATATATTTGCAAAGCGGGGCTGCTACATACTACAAAATATACCACAATAGGCAGACAGGGGTGCAATAAACCACAAATGTTTATGTTAGGTATGTACTATCAAAGAACTCGACCGCATATGCAACGCTACCTGCAAGAATATTTTTATCCACACCAAATGTAACCAAAACACCCTTGACCGCATATGCAACAACCGCAACTGCAACGACACTTTATGTAATGTTTACAAAGTTTAACAACATTTGGAACTTGTGCAATATGTTTAACTGTTGGTAATGCAAGTATTATGTTACAAAGTTTGTTTTTTAACTTTCTCATTCTGTAAACGGCTGCTAAGTAATAAAATCTATTATTACTAAACAATCATTTATATACCAGTTTTTTAAGAAAAACTATGCAACGATAAAACGCAATTCTAGTTATATTTAGAAATTTGTTTCTACATTTATGTGATGAATATTAAAGAGTAGCGTTCAAGCACAAAGTTGCTTGCAATCCCAACTCCAAACAACGCGAACAGCTGGTAGTAAATCCTTAATGATATCACTGGCGCCGAACAAACTATACAGCTCTCGTGAATATTTGACGAATGTAGGCACGGTTGAACAGTTCTTGAAAGCTCCTCAGTTTGTAGTGTTACTCGCTGCAAATCAAACAGAAAATTACGTTAACCCCTTAGTTAGCGTGTATTGGCCGCAGCACCAAAAGAAGAGATGGTGGTTGGACTAAGTAATTTTCAGCCTTACATGAAAAGTGTCGTTTAATGAACCGAAATTAGTGTACTACTTATAGCTACAGTAAATACACATAGCATCCCAGTTTTATTCCACATTCAGCAAATGTTGGAATGAATAAAAATGATGGACCTTGCAGTGCAGATAAAAATGTCAACCATTTCTTATCCCTAGTATTAATATTGTCTGGCAGTAATGAAACAATTAAATATAATAAATTTTTATTTACTGTTTTTATGTTTTTATACTGAATACAGTATAGTTTTAAGTCGAAATTTGATGGCGATGCCATCTGTCAGCATTACACCGATATGATAACAAAGCCAGCTAGCTGCCTTAACGGGTACTACTTCCTAAAGGAAGTGACCTGTAGCCTGACAAGTTGTCATGCACCTACATATATCAACTTAACAGCAGGCCCCCACAACACTTTTTGCAAGCGAGCAAGAACCGACATACATTAAAATGCATGTCTATGCTGCGCTGTCTGCACCGCAACCAACTGCAGATAGATCTATTTCGCTATCATTATGGCTCATCAGTGCAGTTTAGGTCTAGTGCAGACAGCACTGCATAGCATAAAACTGGTTCTGCCTAAATACGAAAGGCTTTGTATGGTATAAGTAGAAATCTAGATGGCAATGCCATCTGTCAGCATTACACTGACATGATGACAAAGCCACCTAGCTGGCTTAACGGGTACTACTTCCTAAAGGAAGTGACCTGTAGCCGGACAAGTTGGCATGTACCTGCATACATTCTACAGTATAGTTTTAATGTTCCTTAAAAACGACTGTTTATGGTCAATATAATAGTCATAGTTATCTAATAAATGATAAATATCGTGAAATAAAGCACTTTCAAAACAATCAGCTTGTTTACAAGCTACTCAATTAATTCAGAATGTTTCACAAGAGTGTACCTTTGAAATATTTGAATATAAAACTGACAGAAAGAAGCATTTTGTAGAGGGGGTAACCACTTCATGTAATCGTGGGACAAGCGCGATGTAATCTTAGAAAATCCATAATGCAATCAGTAAATCTTTATTTATTGTGTAATCATTGTGTAATCCTTTTAGGCGTAACTTTTAAATGGGGTAGGCATATCTTAGTGTCATTAAAATTATTATATAAATAATTTAGAAAAGCTTTGCACATAATTATGCTTGTATAAATTACATATTCCACAAAACAATATAAGTACCTCAAGTACAGTTAGAATACAATTTTAAATAATTAAGCAAAGCAAAATGCACCAAACATCTAATTACTTAGGTCTTTTTATATAAATTTCTGATACAATAACTTATCAGGGAAATCTGAGCACATCTGTTTACCTATTATGATTTTGTTTATATTGTTAAAATGCGTAACTAACAAATTAACAATCTGGTACGAGAACAATATGTGAAAATAGCGATAAATTTGTAAGAATGATTCGAATTTTTTGTCCGAAATTGCGTTCATGTGCTATATGTGGCAATAGGAAATTTGATTTATAATTATGTAATTAACTTCTTATATCCCGAGGTCTTACAAGTCAAAGCAAGTCTTCTGAAGAATCTTTATGTAAAAAAAATATTTGAAGAGGTTTGACAATAGGTTGTGCATGGCAACAACTTTCTTTTTACAATATGTGTATGCATGACAGAAGTTGCTGTGACCAAGTCTTGGCTCTAACAACGTAAGCTGAAGTTGGTTTCCAGAAGCGATTGAAAACTGGAGTAGTGTACATAGACTTATCGGAGGCCTATGATACTGTGTGGAAAGATGGATTGATCCTCAAACTATTTAATACTCTGAAATGTGGAAAGATTGTGAAGCTTATTGAACGAATGTTGTCCCAAGAGTGTTTCTGGGAGTGAAAAGCAGCAAATTCAGGATTTTAAATAATGGTCTTCCACAAGGATCGGTTCTGCCTCTTATTCTTTTCAACCTTTCAACTCCAACATAAGTGACCTTCCAGTAACTCAATCGAGAAAACTTGTATATACAGACGACATGGCATTGGCTTTGCAAAGTGAAGACTATTCTGTCCTTGAACAAAACCTTTCAAGAGACATCGAGATTATGAATTGCTATTTTAAAGACTGGCGCTTGTGCACTAATCCGTTGAAGACTGAAGTAACTTGTTTTCATCTCAACAATCATCAAAAGACAAAACAACTTTAAATTATGTCAAATAACATCATTCTTAAACATAACTTCTCGTCAAAATACCTTGGAGTAACCCTAGATACTTCTCTAACCTACAAAGAACATATAGAAAACATCAGTAAAAAATTACAGACCAGAAATAACATCCTGCATAAGCTTGCTGGTACAAGTTGGGGTGCAGATGCAAGTGTACTCCGTACTTCTGCAACTGCCTTTATAGCACTGCTGAGTACTGCTGTCCTGTTTGAAAAAATAGTCATCACACAGGAAAAATTAACACTCAACTGAATACTGAGATGCGACTAATCACTGGAACAATTAAGTCAACTCCATTACCTTGGCTTCCGATTCTTTCAAACATTGCTCCTCCGGAGATTCGCAGACAGTTTGCTACATATAAAGCTTGGCAAAAATATCAATCAGCTCCTAATGAGTTTCTGATTTTCCGAGATCTGCAAGAGCTACCTACAACTCGGCTAACTTCCACAAAACCTCTGTGGACAGAAGATTTCCTTCGTGTTCCTTATACCATTGAAAATTGATGGTATTCTGCTTGGCAACTTAAGAAACATGATATATTTAATCAACAGCTTATAGACGATCCTACAGAAAAGGTAGCAGGAACTGACCTCCCGAGAAAGTTTTGGGTCACTCTAAATCGCCTTCGCACTGGTCATGGGAAATGCAACTTTTTCCTTAAAAAATGGGATCGATCATTCTTGTGAATGTGGAGACACACAATTGAGCATATGGTCAACAGATGCCTCCATACAATATGGCCTGGTGGTTTTGAGTCTATCCATCGTGTTGATGAAGGCGTTGAAGATTGGCTGATTGGAGTTTTTCTGCGGTTTTCTTCAATACTCTATCCAGAATAAATACATACATGTATGTATCTATTCTGGATAGAGGACAAATGCGAGATCTCCTATCGTTGAATAACGCTTTTTATAAAAGTACTGTGTAATGTATTAATGATTTTCATAAGAATATATATATAGTATGTGTGTGTAGGTGCATCTTGCGGTATTTCTGTTTCGGTGATAAACTGTTTAAGAGTGGTAAATAGGCCTACACATCTTTTGGTCATCTAAAAGTTAAACTTTGTTATTTTCTACAAATGCACGATAAACATAAAATGGTCAAGAAATACTGTCTTCTATTTTTCACTTTATAATGAACTTTCAAACTTTCCAAAATTATTGAAATTATTTTCAACTTGCTTGTTGGATGTTTTGGCCAAGAAATTTAATTCATTTAAGCCCTACTTGTCTGTAATTTAATACAATTCTCTAAAAATACTTACATTTTCTAACAAAAAGCAGTTGGACATATGAAGGAAGAAATACAAAAGCCTTTAGGCAAGAATGTAAGGGAAGGATTATGAGAGTAGCAGTGCTATCAGATATAGCTAGATAAATAAAGAAAAATATAGAAAATTACGCTCACGATATTATTTCATTGTCAAATAAAATGCATAAGAGTAGTAGATTTTGTCATCAGCTTAGATGTCAATTTTATATTCAAAGGGTACAACACAAAAAGATGGTCAGTTGTGGTTGTTCCTTGACACCAATAAATAAAAGTTTGGGGGTAACATTTCATATGTAAGTGTTTTTAACGCTAATTAGTCAAACACTTATTTTAGATTTTAAAACAACAAATCGCGTGGTATGGC
The DNA here is from genome assembly GCA_025024175.1 of Rhyzopertha dominica. Taxonomy (NCBI): domain Eukaryota; kingdom Metazoa; phylum Arthropoda; class Insecta; order Coleoptera; family Bostrichidae; genus Rhyzopertha; species Rhyzopertha dominica. Next base: position 47,080,947 of record QCXZ01000041.1, read on the forward strand.
ACGCTTGATAATTTGACACGGACCTAGCTTTATCGCTCTAAAACACCATAATATAATGTACCCATCTAGATAACTAACTTTGTTTTTCACAGCTGTACTCTGATTCATTTTAATAATTAATTTAAGGTAAGGTAAATATATTTTATACATTATTTCACTGTTCAAACATTTTGCCCTACGCCACTGCCAAAGCAGAAACAGTAGTCGGACATATTATGCAACCTCCATTCTGGCCCCACGCTCCTTCTTGTCAGTTTTATATTCAAAGTTTGTAATCATTCAATTTATATATGACATACTTTTTTTATGTATTGAAAACACTCCTTGTACAAAAATAGTTGGTAAGTAAAATACCCGCCGTATCTCATCTGATACATTAATGATTTGCGTAAAACATGTTAAAAAAGGATACTCAAAGGTATGGATTGCAGATTACTGACAATTCCTATTTGTAACAACCTTCTATTGTTGCAAGATTGTGCAAATATAATAGTTTTGCGTTCGTTTCCAATTATTAAAAACATGTACATACGTAAATGTCGTGTTATATATCATATGCAAATACTTAGACAACTATTTATTTTTGTGTAATTTTTTTTATTATAATGTATAGTCTATCTATCATTTCTACTTTTTCTATGCAGCTCTCCTGTATTGTGTTTTCATTTTATTGTTAGGCGATTTTTACTTATTTTATTTTTAGTTAGATAAAATTAATCCTTGATATTCACTTCCTAAATTATTACATGAACTTTCCTGTGAAAAGTTTTTAAATCATGCTACTTATGTAAAAATAAAGTTAATTTAATAGCATCGCTTGAACTTAATTGTATGTAGTTAGGTTAAGCAAACGTTACAGTAAGCGAAGCTTTATTTATTATTTTATACCCTTGCGGTTCCAAATTTAAAACTCAATTAAATATGAACTGCTGTCAGTGAAATACAAGTCTTCGTCGAAAGGAAACGTGTTAGAGATAATTGCGATTGCGACTGTTTGACGGAAACGTTTTGTAGATAATATGCGGAACCGTTTTGTTTCTAGAGCCGTGCATTGTTGGGAATAATGTAGGAATGAAAAAAGAACTGGCTTTAATATAGACCAAATCACCATTTTTATCACTCACAATGCTTTTGTAGACGAATCATCAAAAGCTTGCAATTCAGTAACACTGTTCTTGACGCGTTATGTAGAGAAGTCAACAATCGTTGTGGGTCACAAAGGCAGATATCGTTGTACCGAGTGTCGATAAATTCAAAATAAAGATTATTTGAAAAAAGTGAGAAAACGCTCAAATAAGCAACTTAGGATTTAATGGAGCTTTATTTTGAGATGATTGAAACGGAGAAATCTGTTACTATGACGAAGATATGACATCATCCAATGTTCTTTTTTTTATAGAACCATATACATTTTATGTGTAACGTTTATATAAACTCGTCATCATAATTTCACTTCAGAAACATGCACCAGAATTAATGACATCAAATTTTGAAACACCCTATATTATACAAGGTGTTCACCAGCGGTAAACAATGTTTGAACCTTTCGAGTGTACACACATATTATTTGATTTTGTGTTATTTTTGTAGTAGTTCATCTACACTGTTCTTGCGTTTTTACGATACGAAATAATTAAATAATTTTGTCAGAAACTTCATAACTTGCTGTTATAGATGTCCAAAAAGTTATATACAGGGTCCGCCACCTAAAACTCCCCAGGCTCGTACTTACTTTGTTTTTTTAAGTACAACCTTAAGTTATATGTCAAATTGTAGGTTTTTTAAAACTCTTTAAAAATAGCTTGGTGGGTGTCCAAAAAAAATTTTGCAAATTATAATTTTTTGTGTTTAAAGTTATTTTTTGTAAATATTTTTCAACCTTACCTCGTATAATAAATATTGCTTCACAGTTGAATGCCGACTTTTGTCTTCTTCAATTTGTGTCATTACCATGTATGCGTAAGTTTTACTCCTTCTTAGTGAAAAACAAGAAAAACTAGTCGCCGCCATGTTCTTTAAATAGGGTTGTTCAGAATTTTTTAAGTGTTAGTTTAGTAGCTTATTACGGTACAAATTGTGCCTACATACCCATCGCTGCACACAAAACCTAAAAATTTTAAGTAACTTTTAAATAAATCAAGTACAAAGTGCGTTCTAAAGAGAGAGAGGCTAGGAAATGAAACCCCGTGACGAGGCTAGTAGGCGATGTAGAAAACCAAACTAGCCTCATCGCAGGGTTTCGCTTTCTAGCCTCTCTCTCTTGAGAACGAACTTTGTACTTGATTTATTTAAAAGTTACTAAAAATTTTGGGGTTTTGTGTGCAGCGAAGGGTATGTAGGCATAATTTGTACCGTAATAAACTACTAAACTAACACTTAAAAAATTGTGAACGGCCCTATAATAGAATATGGAGGCTACTAGTTTTTCTTGTTTTTCACTAAGAAGGAGTAAAAATTACGCATACATGGTAATGACACAAATTGAAGAAGACAAAAAACGGCATTCAACTATGAAGCAATATTTATTATATGGGGTAAGGTTAAAAAATATTTACAAAAATTATCTTTATTTGCAAAATATCACAATATGCAAAAAAATTTGGACCCTCACTATGCTATTTTTAAAGAGTTCAAAAAGACCTACAATTTGACATATACATAACTTAAGGTTGTACCTAAAAAACAAAGAAAATACGAGCCTGGGGAGTTTTAGGTGGCGGACCCTGTATATTGTGGCAATTTTGCACAAAGCAAATCTCAATAACAGCATATTTTATACATATGAACAACAAAAAGAATAGTGCAGTATACACAATCACTTCAAAATATAGACTGAAGGTAGGTGGGTAGTTATCTAATATGTTATTTACGCATTTGAATGCGATATCTTTAGGTTACATAAGTATTTATTTGTTTCGTTACCTTTTATTTGTGGTAGAGTTACCTGCTCAAACCTACTGTAGTAAAAGAGCAAGCAAATTAGGCCCTCTGTAACTTAATGCTCAATATTTCACTTAGGAAGCTGCATAAACATGTTTTAAATATCCGCCACGGCCTATGACTATACCAAATAAGATAACTTATGCAAAGATAATTATTAACAACTTAAGTATTTGCAAAATCAATTGTTTGAAAAAGGTCTAATTATGTCATGTAACGGAAAACGCCTTGCCATTGATGTTTGGTGTATAATCTCACATTTGCTGGAGTAGTAGTTACGTACTTGGGCAAAGGCGTACCGAAGGGTGGGTGGGTGGTAGGGCCAAGTGGGGCCAGCTGCCCCCCCTTCTGGACCTGGACTGCCAACTCTGGGCCCTTTCCACCTTCCTTACATTTAGCAGGTTAATCAAGTTTCCAAGCTTATCTTGGTCAGGAGTCATAACACGATTTCTACTTTGTTCAGCTCTTCTAGTACGTTTACAAATAGGGATTGTTCAACTATGCATGATTCTGTTATATGAAATACACAGAATCGATCACATATTTGTATTTGGCGGTAACTCCAACCTTCTACGTTGGAAATTTCTAAATTCGCGTTACATTTTAACAATTAATGCAGAGAAACAAAAACCTTTCAAAAATATCAGATATTTCGAGCAAAAATCCATCCGAATTGAGAGTTATGAAAGTCTATTAAGCATAAGTTTTAGGAATCCACTAGCATTATAAACACGAATTAAAACCCGGTGTGCTGTTAAAATGTCAGTATAAAAAAGTATTTTGAAAATCCCATTAAATATAATATATTTCAGTTTATTTGAGGCTTAATTTGGTAAAAATATTAAGTGGTGGGTTAATTTTTGGGAGCAGTAGTGCACTGGCGGACTACGGAGGTTGGCTTAACTCAAAAAAACTAATAGTTAAACGAAAATGTAATAATCAAATAAACTTAAATGCTCTGTCTAAAAAAGATGGTATATATTTTATGCAAGTATTTACACACTACTCATAATGTGTACAAAATCATCGTCAAACGTTGAGTAATATGCTATCATTTTACTGATGTGTTGCAGTGTTTTTGAGTAAAATTAGATGTAAGAATAAAAATTGTTAGAGATAAAACAACTATTAATTTTATGCTGATTGGGGGTGTTTGGCCAGCTGACGCATAATGCTGGGGCGTATAACTTGTATTTTTAAGTTTAGCTAAGATTAACTAAGCCAACAGCTTAAATCATTACAGTCTTAGATATTGTTATGTTTTTTGATTCTGTGTGTGGACGCGATAACTTTCGAAAGACTTAACATATGAACTTGAAATTTGGCATACATATAAATCTCAACTACCCAAAGGGACTTATTGTTTTTGCGGTGAGTAGGGTGAAACTGGAGGGTAACTACCCTTTTTAAAATTTTTTTTTAGTAGGTGATAGTAGTTTAATTGCGAGTATAATTCGTTCCTATAAATTTAAAATTTTACTATTATATAGAAAGTAAAATTTCTGATCGAAAAGCACTTGCAATTTTTTTATTAAGTTAATAATTTTCGAGTTATTTACAAAAAAAAACTACTTCAAAAATTAATGTATTTTTACTAATATTACAAGAACCGTTGATTGTTTCAAAAAATGTGTAGAGACAAAAAAAATTTATTGATCGTATACTATAAGAAATAAAACCGTAAATGTCATTTTGACAATTGGATGTGGAAGTACTGATTAAATTTGCAGCGGTATTTTTCCTCTCGGCGTATAGGTATATCCGATGCCCTTTCGAGTTAGCAAGTTTCTGAAGAAAATTGCCTAACTTCTCGTTTATAAAGCACCAATATACATGTCGGCGCCAAGTCCGCCCATGGTCCACGCCACTGTAAAATCTCCGCCTATGATTAGTTCTAACCGAATAAGTTGTTTTGTTTATTTAAAAGTTTTGTTTGATTTTATATAATACTGCGAACGCGTCAGAAATGGTCTGGCGAACGGAACGGCGCTCCGACAAAACCATAATATAAACAAAGACATCTGTTGCATTGGAGAGTGGGCATTTGGAGATTTGAATTCAGATTCTGATTAGAGCCTTGCGCAAGTGGTGGTTTTTGGGTCGGAGCGTCGGATCGTTTACGTTTTGCAGCAATTATTTGTAATTAGTTAATTAACGTTTTAAATAAGTGTTTATTGGCTCCATTTGTTTATTAATTTTGTGTTGTGGACAATAAATTTATGTTTTTGGGCGGACTTACTGAGTTTACGTTCGTAACCGCCCCTATATTCCGACATCAGAAGTGGGATATTCAACCCTCTACGTTCGCAGTAGTGTGTGGTGACTTTTATAAAAAAAAAAACTTGTGTGACTTTTGTGTGCTGTGCAAATTGGAGTGATGCCGCGAAAAAGAAGTAAAACAACAGCAGCTGAACAATCATCATCACATCAAAATGCTACTGAAGATGAGGCTTTGGGGCGCATTCGTTTATTAGAGCAGCAGATGATAAATGTTGGACATAGAAGTACTCCGATGATGACACTACCTGTGTTTGAGCCTACTTCCAAGTATGTAGACCCTAAAGGATGGTGTGCCATTGTCGACATGTGGGTTACAAAGTATCAACCTGATGAGATGACACTCGTGATGGCGTTGTCTAATGCTTTGAAAGGAGAATCCGCAAGTTGGTTAATATCAGCTAAGCCTACGGAAAAATCTTGGCCAACAATACGTGCTGAATTTCTGGCAGTTTTTGAAAAACCGATCGACCCGATTGAACAGTTTGCTGAAGCTGTTAACGGAAAACCACAAGTCTCTGAAGATACGCCTTTGATAGATGAAATGTTAAATTCCATGCGTATCATACTTGGGCTGCTGAAAAACAGAAGAAGTGACGAGGAATTTGCCGTTCTTGTGGCCTGTTACTTCGGTTCCACCAAAAATAGTTTCGGGTGCGTTAAGCTGGCCCGGCAGTTTTTCATTTTTCAAAATATTTTTACACAACTGAAGAATGCTAGGCAAATGCTAGCGAATGCTGTCATTTTTAAGAAAAATGCTAGGTAAATAAGGTAAAAAAAAATAATTTAATTTTCCGGGCCAACTTAACGACAGCCCGGACATATTAAATATTTACAAAAATTTTTTGCTACATATAGAATGCTAGCGAAATGCTAGCGAATGCTGGGGTTTATTTCAAAAATGCTACGTAAATAAAGCCGTACGGATAACTCAAAGTTGCCGGGCCAACTTAACGCCAGCCCGGACCTGGTTATTTTTTGCAGTTTTTGTCATCAGTCCGTGAATGCTAGCGAAATGCTGGCGAATGCTGGAGTTTATTTCAAAAATGCTATGTAAATAAGGCCATACGGATAACTTAAAGTTGCCGGGCTTAAATAATGCCAGCCCGGACCTGGTTATTTTTTTGCAGTTTTTGTCATCAGTCCATGAATGCTAGCGAAATGCTGGCGAATGCTGGGGTTTATTTCAAAAATGCTATGTAAATAAGGCTGTACGGATAACTTAAAGTTGCAGGGCCTAAATAACGCCAGCCCGGACCTGGTTATTTTTTTCAGTTTATGTCATCAGTCTGAGAATGCTAGCGAAATGTTGGCGAATGCTGGGGTTTATTTCAAAAATGTTATGTAAATAAGGCCGTACGGATAATTTAAAGTTGCCCGGCCTAAATAACGCCAGCCCGGACCTGGTTATTTTTTGCAGTTTTTGTCATCAGCCCGTGAATGCTAGCGAAATGCTGGCGAATGCTGGGGTTTATTTCAAAAATGCTATGTATATAAGGCCGTACGGATAACTTAAAGTTGCCGGGCCTAAATAACGCCAGCCCGGACCTGGTTATTTTTTTGCAGTTTATGTCATCAGTCTGAGAATGCTAGCGAAATGCTGGCGAATGCTGGGGTTTATTTCAAAAAAGCTATGTAAATAAGGCCGTACGGATAATTTAAAGTAGCCCGGCCTAAATAACGCCAGCCCGGACCTGGTTATTTTTTGCAGTTTTTGTCATCAGCCCGTGAATGCTAGCGAAATGCTGGCGAATGCTGGGGTTTATTTCAAAAATGCCTATGTAAATAAGGCCGTACGGATAACTTAAAGTTGCCCGGCCTAAATAACGCCAGCCCGGACCTGGTTATTTTTTACAGTTTTTGCCACCAGTCCATGAATGCTAGCGAAATGCTGGTGAAGGCTGGGGTTTATTTCAAAAATGCTATGTAAATAAGGCCGTACGGATAACTTAAAGTTGCCCGGCCTAAATAACGCCAGCCCGGACCTGGTTATTTTTTTGCAGTTTTTGCCACCAGTCCATGAATGCTAGCGAAATGCTGGTGAAGGCTGGGGTTTATTTCAAAAATGCTATGTAAATAAGGCCGTACGGATAACTTAAAGTTGCCCGGCCTAAATAACGCCAGCCCGGACCTGGTTATTTTTTTGCAGTTTTTGTCATCAGTCCATGAATGCTAGCAAAATGCTGGTGAATGCTGGGGTTTATTTCAAAAATGCTATGTAAATAAGGCCATACGGATAACTTAAAAATGCTGGGCCTAAATAACGCCAGCCCGGACATGGTTATTTTTTTGCAGTTTTTGTCATCAGTCCGTGCTAGCGAAATGCTGGCGAATGCTGGGGTTTATTTCAAAAATGCTATGTAAATAAGGCCATATGGATAACTTAAAGATATTGGGCCTAAATAACGCCAGCCAGGACCTGGTTATTTTTTGCAGTTTTTGTCATCAGTCCGTGAATGCTAGCGAAATGCTGGCGKATGCTGGGYCTTATTTCAAAAATGCCATGTAAATAAGGCCCTACGGATAACTTAAAGTTGCCGGGCCATCTTCAGCTCTCACTTCCTAAATGCCAGCAAGAAACTTTGTCATTACAATTTTTATAATCATTCCATTAATGCTAGCGAATGCTGGGGTTTGTTTGAAAAATAAGGCGTAAATAACTGCCGGTCTATCTTAACGTCAACCCGGTCCTGATTTTTTGCACTTTATATCATCAGTCTGTGAATCAAAATAAAAACATAAACAATAAAAAAATTGTTATTAACGAGAAAGGTACTTCTAATTGTTTTTTTGGCGCAACCCAATATACGTATTGTCACAACTGTTTGGTTTCAAATTTGAATCCACGACAGCTATTAGTTTTGTCACTTTGACATTAAAAAAATATTATTATTATTTATGTCAGTACAATTATGCCTTTTCTCCAAATTCCTTTATTCTAAATACAGTAATCAGTTTTCGAAGTAATTAATGCAACCCCATCCTCGGACCATCGGTTACAAAAAGAAGCATAGATCTACATACATTTAAATTTTACAATCAATTTAGCTTACAATAAACCATTGTCATTCTGACGTTATTAATTTAACATAAATATCATTGCCACCTGAAAGCTAAACTTTTTCTGAAAGAGACTGTTAATTAGTGAAGCAGGTTCAAAATTTACTTGAGAATTTTGATGTTATTACGTCAGAACATTTATCGGATCCTATTATTTCTAAAATTTCTAATGAATTTAGTAATTGGCCCTTTTGCTCAATATGTAAAATGTCAAAATCAGTATCTAAAAGCAAATAATTTTGTGCTAATCGCCTTGATCTTAAATGTTCTTTTATTCTTGTTTTACAATCTATAGGAGAGTTTATCGACCGTTGGTGGCGCTAGTGTGTCTTTGCAAATGGCGGAAATAAACAGTACTTGCTATTATAATATACCCGTCTGTATCTCAAAATGAAACACAGATGGGTTCGCAACCGAGTATATTCAATACAATTATTAGAAAGGAACTGGTAATGAATGGTAACCAAAACACACTCGTGGCAATAACCTATGTGATAACCGCTTAATCACATAACCGCATATTACTATTATAATATAATATCACACATGGTTTTTGTGTTTACATGTATCCCCTTTTTCTTAATAATATTCACTGCCCACAATTTAAAAATGCTAATACGATATAACAAAAACAGCAATATTACACAATAATTCCGCCTTTTTCCAGCATTAAAGTACTGTTTATAATAATTTATGTATCTGCCGCCAGATGTCGTGTCACTATTGTAAACTTGCCTATACATACACAGTTACAGTCATCGCATCGTAATTTGTACACCTCACATTTATCCATCATTGGTACTATATCTTTATTATTAAATATAGCTTTTTCCAAAATTAAGGCAGGTTTAAAAATAATTAATATATTATCTTTATTTAAAATATCTTTAATTTTGCTGCTAATGTTACGGACATAAGAAATATTTTTTAATACATTGCAAAACATTCATTTTTGGAAAAAATTCATATATTAATTTATTATATAATTTCTTATTTAATAATTTATTAACTATTTTTGTTTTTATGCCATTAATTTCTGCTATTTGTTTTATTATATTTGGCTCATTACTAAATTTGGTGTGATTTAAAGGTACTTTTATTAATCTATTTAAATTACTATCTAAAACAGCTATTTTGTGTTGCCATGGGTGCAAAGACTTACTGTGTACAGATATTCCGGTAGAAGTTGGTTTTCGAAATATATTAAATTCAATTTTAGAATTAACCTCTAATATATAAAAAATTAAATTGTTCTCACATTCAATTTGTACATCAAACTGAATATTAGATTTCTTAGCATTCAGGTGGTTAACAAATGTTTTTCATTCTTCTAAATTATCTGTCCAAATACCTAAAATATCACCCACATATCATTTGTAAAATAAAATTTTATTTCTGTAAATATTTGAATCGTTCATGATATAATTGCTTTTATAACTGTCGACATATACGTATATCAGCTAGAACGGGCGACAAAGGACTGCCCATTGGTAAAGATTCTTGGGCGTAAGTTACATTGATGTATTTGAAAAAATTTTGTTCCAGACAAATACGAAGTAATTTTAATAAATCATCAGCTGTATCATTTGATAAATTGCTATTATAAAAAAATTCATTTAGAATTGATAGTCTTTCATTAACCGGGATTCTTGTATACAAATTTTTAACGTCTAACGAAAAAAATGTTGAGTTAAATGGGAGATTTATTTCTTTCAAATTACTAATTAAATCAATAGAATTTTTAATAACGAACTGAAATTGTAAATTAATATTTTCTTTTATATATGAATTTAAAAAATTTTGTACATCATATGTAGGAGATTTTATATAAGATACCACTGGCTGAATAGGAATTAAATCAGGAATAGTGCTTTTTTGTAATTTTAATAAACCATACATTCTTGGTATTGTGGTATTATCTGGTGCAAATTTTTTGTTTACTTCTGGAGATATTAGTTGAATTTAGTGTTGTTTTAACTTGTCTGATATTAAAATTATTGCTTTCCATAAAATTTTACTTCTTTTTATGGTAATCTATCCTATTGAGATTAACTAAGTTATTGCCATTATCATTATTAAAAATAACCAGGTCGGGGCCGGCGTTAAGCTGCCCGGCAACATTAATTCATCCGTACGGTCTTATTTACATAGCATTTTTGAAATAAGCCCCAGCATTGGCCAGCATTTCGCTAGCATTCACGGACTGATGACAAAAACTGGAAAAAATAACCAGGTCCGGGCTGGCGTTATTTAGGTCCAGCATCTTTCAMTTATCCGTATGGCCTTATTTACATAGCATTTTTGAAATAAACCTCAGCATTCGCCAGCATTTCGCTAGCATTCACGGACTGATGACAAAAACTGCAAAAAATAACCAGGTCCGGGCTGGCGTTATTTAGGCCCAGCATCTTTAAGTTATCCGTATGGCCTTATTTGCATAGCATTTTTGAAATAAACCCCAGCATTCGCCAGCATTTCGCTAGCATTCACGGACTGATGACAAAAACTGCAAAAAAAATAACCAGGTCCGGGCTGGCGTTATTTAGGCCCAGCATCTTTAAGTTATTCGGATGGCCTTATTTACATAGCATTTTTGAAATAAACCCCAGCATTCGCCAGCATTTCGCTAGCATTCACGGACTGATGACAAAAACTGCAAAAAAATAACCAGGTCCGGGCTGGCGTTATTTAGGCCCAGCATCTTTAAGTTATTCGTATGGCCTTATTTACATAGCATTTTTGAAATAAACCCCAGCATTCGCCAGCATTTCGCTAGCTTTCATGGACTGATGACAAAAACTTGAAATAATAACCAGGTCCGGGCTGGCGTTATTTAGGCCGGGCAACTTTAAGTTATCCGTACGGCCTTATTTACATGGCATTTTTGAAATAAACCCCAGCATTCGCCAGCATTTCGCTAGCATTCATGGACTGATGACAAAAACTTAAAATAATAACCAGGTCCGGGCTGGCGTTATTTAGGCCGGGCAACTTTAAGTTATCCGTACGGCCTTATTTACATAGCATTTTTGAAATAAACCCCAGCATTCGTCAGCATTTCGCTAGCATTCACGGACTGATGACAAAAACTGCAAAAWAATAACCAGGTCCGGGCTGGCGTTATTTAGGCCCGGCAACTTTAAGTTATCCGTACGGCCTTATTTACATAGCATTTTTGAAATAAACCCCAGCATTCGCCAGCATTTCGCTAGCATTCATGGACTGATGACAAAAACTGCAAAAAATAACCAGGTCCGGGCTGGCGTTAAGTTGGCCCGGCAACTTTGAGTTATCCGTACGGCCTTATTTACGTAGCATTTTTTAAATAAACCCCAGCATTCGCTAGCATTTCGCTAGCATTCTATATGTAGCAAAAAATTTTTGTAAATATTTAATATGTCCGGGCTGTCGTTAAGTTGGCCCGGAAAATTAAATAATTTTTTTTTTACCTTATTTACCTAGCATTTTTCTTATAAATGACAGCATTCGCTAGCATTTGCCTAGCATTCTTGAGTTGTGTAAAAATATTTTGAAAAATGAAAAACTGCCGGGCCAGCTTAACGCACCCACCTATATCTTTGTCGAATATTTTTATTTTGTAGATTGACAAATTATTATGAAAATCAATGACATTTACAATTTTGATATTAATATAAAATGTACCTTCAAGTTTGTTCTTTTGCTATCATTGTGGATGGTAAATGTGACGGTGAGAGGGTGTGTTTAAATGACGGTGTAGTAGGTATTACTTAGTCCTTGTATGTCAATCCTGTCGTTTACACCTGTGTTTAGGTTTTTTTGAATATGTATAATTTCTAAAAATTGTATTTTTTGTTTATGTTGTTCCGTAGTAATAATTTTGGTATTAAGATTATTAAGATTCTAATTTAAAAGAAAAAAAATTAAGTTTTTAAGTTTAAAATTTACAAGATCAAATTGTGCGCACTGTAATAATTCGGATCAAACTTTATTAACCAAGATTATTTTACATTACTTAATAAGCACCTAGTATTAATGCTATCAAGGGGGCACTTTTAGTGTGTCGTATCGACTTTCAAAAGTAAAGGTCCAACACAGATTTTTTCTAGTTTTCATCTTTTTATGTACAAAAATAATAGAATACCATACGAAAATTAATAGTCTTCTTCATAACAAATGCCAAAAATAACGGTTACACTTCTGAGTCTTCCATTTTTCGTACTATTTGGTGAAATTTTGGTGAGTTATTATTGTGGATTTCACGCCCGAGTAGCTTTATTGCTAGAGAGAATACCTTAGTAGTGTGATAAATATTAACTTTCTATTTCACTTGGCTACAGGAAGCTGTATTCCTTTAGTCTACAATTCATATTTGCTCATTCAAGCTCACTGCAAACGAAAGTTTTCGCTTACAGCCAGAAACAAATTCCGCAGTTATCACATCATCCCCCGGAGCAACATAATCTTCAACACTATATTTACTTTGTAGATTTCGCTAGTGTTAGTGACACTTCGCAAGCCCGGCGCACAKTAAAGGGGAACAGAGCTAACCGCAAGCGATGCGTCTTCCGTAACCGCGGGCATATTGTTGCTTAATTTATTGATATTTACAGTGTGGCCCTTTTCCTCGAGGAATGTCAGCGGCGTTTAACTCGGGGTTAGTTTTGTATTTGGATATATATTAAGACGAACAGTTATGATGTGGTCTTACGCACTTTCGCGCCGTGAAATATGGCGGCACGGGCCAGACCGCACTTCGAAGCCATCTGTTCATTTCGTCCGTGATGCGACGCTCGGATAATTTAATACGGAATGATTGTGGTTGTGAACTGCGCAGGAATGCGCGTTATTTGGGTACGCGAAGGAATTGGGTATTTGCTATGTATTTATATTTTATTAAATTGCATATTAATAGGTAGCATCTAATCAACAAAACAGCTGTGACAGCTTATAAATTCGAAAAAATTGATCGTTAGGTGTATTTTTAATATTAAAAATGTGAATATTTAAAGAGACCGCCAAAACGCAAACATATTGGCCGTGACGTCAGGTGTCTTGTAAATGGCCGCTTGTTTACATCTGGGGTCAGCGCGTCACACGTCAGCCTCAGCCCGTCAATTTATCAGTTTGTTGTTTGCGTTCATTTTGTGACAAGCGAATTAAAATACGCCAAGAAAAAGTGAAATACTTATGAGTTATGACTTCTGAAGGCATGTTCATTGTTATGGAATTTATGTACAGCGACGAGCGGTTCAACGCGGCGGATATGAGGAACGTAAAAGCAACAGCATAAGTGAACTTTTTATCAAATTAACGAAGCATTGATAATTTGATCACAGTGGGTCGTTGGAAACATACTATTTGTAAACATAAAAATGTACCCTAAGCTTGACATTTATTTTAGAGGTCAGAATAAATATAAATTGCATTTATTTTCGGGGCTCTTGCGGCTTGTTTCCGGTCTGGCTAACAGTCGAATATTTGGGAAACAACATCGTTCTTTATTATAACATTTCCCTCTATCAACCTAAAACGCATATAATTTTTCATATCCTCTTCAAGCTATAACAAAATGGAAACTGAATGGTAAACACTTATAACCCCAAAAAGAATAATAAAACTTACACGGTATAAAAGAACACGGGTAGCCTATGAAATTGCCGGGCTATTTCCGTTTTTAGAGAAGAAAGACAATAAAATCATAGTTTACAGTCATTGAAGGAGTCCGTTTTACCGATTGAGGGCTCCAACGTGCTTTTGACAACACGGTGGTCTTGTCCAGTCAAGTCTTCTAGCCCTAAACAAACTACTGCTGTTTAGTTATTTGTCTAGTTAACTTAAATAATATTAAAATACGAAATAATACAGACATCTGAAGCAGTAATGATGTCGACACCATTAAAAAACTAAATATTTCTCGATTTCTGCTCATCTACCCAATGATATTCGCTACAGTAGAATTTCAGAGTAGAATATTTTTTGAGTAGATAATAGCCTAATCTACACGGAGTATTCTACGCACCTGTTTGATGTTTGATGTCGAGACAAGTTTCAATTCGTCATAAATTGGAATTTGTCTGTGCACAAGTATAATATGGTGTGCAACGATTGTTTTTGCCATAAAGTACTTATATGTTAGTAATTTAGGCTATAGTGGTTTGAAATGTTAGCTCTAATGATTGATGTGTAGATATTGGCGTGATTCTAGACCTCGAATAACATCCGGAATACAAATTTTATGCAAGAAAGTTGGAAGCATATACTTTGCCACCATTACAGACCAGGTATTATTTTGCTCATGAAGATGCTCATATTACATGACTTTCTCGCCAAATTCGCTGTAGTAGTAATAAGAACACAAGCTATAGCTTTATCCTTAATGCTTCTGCGAATCTCATGCAGAAATTAACCTATATTTAACTGTCTTTTTTTTGTTTTATTGTTATTTGGTGGTTTTGCTAGGAAGAGAGTGGGGAAAAGTGGAAGAGAGTAGAAAGAGTAGGTAAAATGCTGAGAATGAAAGGCCTAAGGAAGCTTATGTGCTACGGTAGCCTTTATAGGCCAAAGCATATACATTTTTCCGAACCACAACATAGAGAATTTTTTAGTGTTCTTGATATTGTACATATTTGTTTACAGTAATAAAATTTGTTCCACCAAGCAGCATAGAAGCCAATTAAACTTAAACATCTCTCCACGCAGGAATCTCCATTAGATTAACAAGCAAATTTATACAGCATGCACGTACATGCATATGTTATTGAATATGCAACGGCAACCGGACCTCGCTGTCCCGTAGTTTATAAATTGGCATTTGCCAGGTGCATACCATCAGCGCATTGCTAATCGGCTAACTATGGTGACCGATATAGGTAAACATGTCCCAAAGGCATTTCGCAATTTGGATGTCGATGGGCAAATGGTCAAATCGAATCTTGCCCGATCTCTGGCGGTTACCGTGTCGGACAATTCAATTATAAATGTTCCCATTCCATTTCGTTCGTCGTGTCGCGTGACAGGTTGGATCGCATGTGCATCCCAGCGTTGCTGCCGGATTTAGACATCACTCAGTAAATTTGGATGTAAACAGCTTCACGCAGAACATTTATGGTCAAGTCATCAGATCAAGCAGTTATCGAACTCTGTACCTCAGAGATCAGTTGGGTTAAGTTAGATTGAAATCTTAGTCTCTTTGGGTTAGACTGCGTCTGATATCGGAATAAGGTCGTCGACGTTTCGCCCGCATTTGTAAGGGGCATCGTCAGGATAGGAATAAGGAGTATGGAATATGGTGCAAACCTAACGCGAAAAACTGAACCAAATCCCAAGCAGGAAAGTGAATAAAAACAGTAGATATCGTTGTACCTGGCGCAACGAGGGGGGTGGAGATACTTGGACGGCATAGGTGGGCACAGCCGTCGCGTGATTGGGTACCAAATAGTGGATAGATGAAAACAGTCTTCGCGGTTTAGATTATTGGTATATTTGGGAATTTCTATGGCTTCTCGGAATTTTCCGGTTGTGAAAAAAGGGATTTTCGCTAGAACTGAGAAATTGTCAAATAAAATATTATGACCGGTTTCATGTTGATGTTCATTAAGCCTTGTTTTTTTTGGATCTACCTGTTTAGCCGATATATACGGCACCGCACGAACAACGGATGCTGTAAATACCTCTAGAAAATAGAGGATTTATTTTGTCCATCGGAGAAGAACGGATCTGTGATGTTTTCGAACATATGGAAGTAATCCAGTCGATCTTTAATTTGGGTGTTCGACAGTTAGTTTGGATTTGGGTTAAGGATGACGATTAACTGCAAATTGTGTCCCACGGTTATTATACCCGTTGTTGGCCAGTCCGATTCGTAAGTGTTGCAATTCACTTTAAAGCATGTCCGCTTCAGAAGTTGATTCAGGGCGGTTAACAAGAGAATTTAGGACAGACACTTTTGTGACATGGTGATGCAACTACCGATTTGTGTAATCTGGTAGACGAGTGACAAGGACATCAAGAAATAAGAGAGAATTATTGCTTTCGATTTCTTTGTTGAGAATTAAGGTGATCTGAGGAGTGATCTAAGAAGGTTGTTAGGATTTTGGACCCATGAGGCCCATGACTCCAAAGCTATTTGTTCAAAAGTTTCCATGAATATGTTTACCACCACGGGCGACAATTGGGAAGTTATAGGAGCACCAGAATACTAGAAATTTGCCGGCAGAATTGACCATGAAATGTGAAATATGTAGAAGTAATACATTTTTGGACCAAGTCTGCGAATATATCAGGCTGATTGTCCCGGGATAATCATTAGATCCGATAAAACAGTTTCGTCGAATAAATTTATTACATATGTTTATAATRTAGAAAAAATTATGTTGGATAATCAGGCAATAAATCTTAAAACACTCCTTATAGTACTAACCGGGCCAACCCACAAAACTTAAAATGTTCACCCACTTACCAAACGCCAGTATCTGTAAATCAACGACAACTGTTTAAATCTGGTGGCACCGCAATCCTGCTATAGCCTAACTACGGGTACATGTTATATTTTAATTTTACGGTACGTCGGGCACGACAAAACGAATTTACAAATTGCACTGCACTATAACCGCGTCGGTTATCTGCATCTATAATTCCCTGTAATTCTGGCTCGTTTTGGTAGCTAGAATTGGCCTTTCATTCGATGCCATACGCAGCTCAACAGAAAATTTGATCACAGTAGGGAAATATAACGATTTAAATACAGTATTTTTATATCCTAATAAGAGTGTTTAACTGATTATGCTGGGAATCTTCTACAAACCTTGTGTGGTGCTACCTAAATACTATGGGGTCAAAATAATGTTGTATACTGCAAATTAGCAGAATGAATATAAAATGAATGATTTAAAACTGAAATTTTATCTTTAGTATGGACAAAACGGGAACAGACACTGCCTACAGTAGAAAAGGCAATACTTACGTCATAATTTAGCAAGGTAAATTGAAACTTGACCAATAAACCTAAGGGGTACCAAATTTTAACCTTTTTATCATATTTAAAAGAAATCTTAAATTTTGTCAGGTATTTATAGTACAATTTTTCCGTTATTATAAGCAATTTAAAGAATTACACAAAGTTCTTTTTCGAAAGCATTTAAAGAAAGGGGAATTTCAAAAAGTTTGTGAAAAAGAGAATTAAAAACGGCTATTTTATGGGTATGAGGGTGCACAGAAGAATAGGGGATAATGTTGCTTTACATGTAATGACTGTAATTCTGTTTATATTGGACAAACGGGAAGATCTTCTCTTACTAGGGAAAATGAGCATCTAAAACAATTTAATAAATATAAAGATACAGAAATTGTAACTACAAATTTATTATCATTTAAACATACTTCTACTTTTGACAATTATTTCAAAAGTTTACATTTTTATAATAAATCATCAAAATTAAACTATTTAGAAGCTTTAGAGAGATACAAAATTTTAAATGATTTTTGCAATTTCAGTTGTCCCATTCTAAATTTTTTATTTGAAGGGTAATTTTTACGTTGCTGATTTGAAAGTGTTTTTTTTCCATTTTTAGTCAAATTTTCTGGTTTATATTTTTAGTTTCATTTTATATTTTTGACAGTGACAATTTTTTTCCTGAAATTTAAAGTAATGGTACTGACGATGGCACATTAGCCGATAGCGCTTTACCTTAATAAGAAACTGTTTTGAAAGAGAAATTCCAGCAAAATTTCTTTAATACATATGTAAATACTAAAACTGCTGTTATTGAATATCGGCTCTTTCCATCAGTATCTTATAGTTAGCCTTTGTCTGCACTCATCGAAAACCCATTATTTTTGATAATTTTTGAGGATAACGTAACATAAATATCAAAATTTTGTTTGAACTTGTGTCAGGCAAATTTTGAGGTTCTTCGTCTTTGACAAAGATTACAGGTGTAATAGAAACGTCAGGCTAATAACTTTTTGTCAGTGTTTTCAACAGACAGCGATCTTTTCGAGAAAATATTATCTTATAAATATCTACTTGGTAAATCTACGCCTGTCTTACGGAGGCCATTATGGAAGTAATGGCAGAGCAGCATTATTGTTCCATCAAGCCCTACTTAAAAATCCCGGAAAGGGTATTAAATATTTGTCTACGAGTTAATTAATGATTTTTTTGCAAAGGACGAGGGATTGGTATAGAAGCAAATTTTTCGTCCACCGAGTTATCGATTATCCAATTTATAACGAACATCAGATGTTAATGACATGTGAAATTCATGTATGAGCTGGTGACACGCCAGTAGGTCACTAATCTGCGTGACACCTGCAGTTGTCATGGCGCTAAATCTGCTCCGAAAATTGCTATTAAATATAATTGATTTGATCCATGTAATTAATTGCGCCTCTGTGCAATGTCCAATTTAAAACGCGCTTTCCAGCGCACTAATTGATKTGTAGTAATTAATTATACAATGTCATTTGTGCAGTCGGGATTGCCGACAAAGGCGCTCGTTACAGTTGGCGGACTCAGCTATTTTATTATTAAATTTCCGCCTTTTTGCCCCCACCACTTTGCCTACGAGAAAATTTAACAATTGCGCCACTTTCAAATTGTATAATTGTTCGCCCGAATGCGGTCCCCGACGCGCTCGAAACGGCTAGGTAAAATTGTGTCTACGTGTGCGTGAGTTAAACGCTGCGGTCCGGCGCGGCGCGCTTAAAAGCCCGAGAATTTAGAGGGCTTTTTGTGAAATAGTCGTCATTGCAATACGATTAGAGATCGCCAAATGCACAGCTCTAAATTGACTAAAAGTACGGGTGATTGAGCGGCGCTATCGGTTTCAGGCTTGCTAATCTAGCTAACTTTAAGTCTTGCGTCGAAAAGATGGAGCTGGTAGTTAAAAAGGGTGCCCATCTTAGTTATTTGCAGAGGGCATCTATGGGTATTCTGATGAAGTGAAAAAACAGATCCTTATTTTATCTTCAGTACATTTAAAAATTTATAGAAGGCATAAAAATGTTATCCATCAACTGGAGAATACACACTAAGAATTAGCAAGGTATGCATGCAAACCTCTATTAAGGATTCGCAGAATTGTCTCTTAAAAGCACATAAGTAAATATGCATTTGTTTATTAGCTTTATTCCAAACGCGAGTTTAAAATAATTAACAATAACTTTCAAGACTTACTAACTAACTTTACTCAACATTACTTTATACATCGCGAGCTGGACCGATATCTAAAGGGGTGAAACGCAGACTGAAGATTCTTAACTTTTCAAAAAAAAGACACGTTACTTAGTGGAGGTTCTGAACTGAGGTCTGATTGGTTACAACTACCCCCACTTACTATTCCCTACGCGCGGCACTGGTCGTTGACAATCGTTCCAAATCGTAGCTAAATCCATACTTAATATTTTGAGGAGATTGAGCAATCGAATCAATAATTCTTAATCAACTATTGCTGAATTCAATATAAATTGAGAGATTTCGCGCGCTAACCATCGTAATTTTTAGGTTGTGTACCCTAATCATAAAAGAGCCGCAAACTACAACGKCTGTATCCTTCTAAGAACAGTACCAATTTTCTCTATCTGGTTGCAATAAGACAGAKGCTACAATACKAAATCTTTAGCAATGTACTACTGCCTGACAAATTTATGAAAGCAKTCCGAGACGAAACATAATTATAGTTATTGTTCTCAAAATCTTCTAAGGTTATATTGGGATTGACTACCATTTCAGGTCCCTTTAGGAAATACCGGCACACCAGTTATAAATTAGGTATGCAGGTACGCTGAAGAGGCGTTGCTCCATAACCGGGATTTAGCCAGAGCAACTGAAATTTTAACTAATTCATTTATCTAAAAACCGAAAGGCATAAGGTAGAGTAACTGTATACGATTAATGACCTTAAAAATCGGTTCATGATTAGATGTGAAAGTAATTTACTAATTCAGTAGTTAAGCTATCTGCATCTCCTATGAACATCATCTTATCATCTTGAATAGTAATCACGTCTCTTTCATTAGGTGACAAAATACTTTCATAAAATTATCTGAAAAGTATCTAATGTATTTTAATAAAAAATATATCAAGACTGCTCCAAAGAATATACAGTTCCTCGAAGTTTAATGTCACTTGTAACATGCTTAACTACTTCTGCTGCAGTAGTTGCAGTAGCCGCAGATAGTGTTCTTAAAATGCCTCGACTAAAAAAGATATTTTCACCTCCTTTTTTAATATACAAAAACTTGCATTTTCGTATCATAGTTATTCGCTGATATCTTGTGAAATAAAAATAAATACATTAAGTATTTGAGTCTTATCAGTTAGCCGACGTACATTTCATGTATACAGAATTATATAAAAACTGAGAAGTTACGAACACTACGAGGACCTATTGTTAACATAGAAGTAAAAGAAATACAATCGAATTATTGCATCCGAAGTGAGTATTCTAGTGAATTCCGTAACGCCAAAGAAGGATATAACAACTAAAAATGTCCAGAGTCCAGAGAGAGTTCCAGCCTAATTAATTCATTTGGTTACATAGAATAGGATAAAACATACATATTACTCATCCCTGGGAAAAGAGTAACTTAGAGTGTGCACTGTGCAAACCACATAAGTATGTCGATAACGTGCACGCTGATCAGACTTGACGGAAGAGTTATCCGTGATCTGATGGATACTAAATGTCAGATTCAAGAAGAAGAATCACGTTTAAAGACGACAAATCATGTAACAGGTAAGTCGAAGAAGCCTTCTAGTCTAGGGCATATGATACTGCTCCAATACCTACTTAAACTATGGAAAGTCCTCCAAGAAACTAATTTACACCAAAACCTGATTGAAGCCATAAACATATATATGAAGATCAGCGTCGCAAGTAAAGATTGGTAATAAATGATCATAAAATTTATTTGTTTTAAAAGTAGTCTACAACACGAATAAGAATCATGGCGGATCTCTTCAGGCATACAACATTTTAAATGTATAATTTTGGAATGAATTGCATGTACGATTTCGGTGTACTAAATGCTATAAAACACGCGTAACTTGAGATTGTATTGACATAATGAAGAATGCAGGGTCTCAAATGACCGCAGTTGCAGTTTAAAATTTTTGAGTTGGTATCAATGGCATTTTTTGATGATTACCCGCATTTTATCAGAACTTTCTAGTATTACGTGACCAACAGTTAACGTGGAGTGAGAAAACTTTAATCGCACACTGTATAGGAGTGCAGTTTGAGCACAGGATGCAGTGTTGCGTTTGAATTTGATATTTACCTGTTATTTGAATCCCACTAATTGCCTCGCACAAGTGAGGCATTTGTTAAACTTCGCCTTCCTTCCAATACAAGTAATCACGGACATTGTTAGAGTTCAGCCTAGGAAATACCGTAGCATAAAGCACCCCCACCCTTGTAGGAAATCCGAATAATGCTTTAACTGCACGACTATCCCGAAAGCGTAAAATCCCTACTTAAACTAAATATGCCTCCGAGTTTTGCGCAACTAAATGCAGAAGCGATTAGAATCCGTGTCGGTTCGCCGCCTCCTTATCGGAGCTCCGCATTCATCTTGTGAATAGTTTTATCCTGGACCTGTGATTGCGCTGTGGCACAATAGAAGCTGCAGTTTCGTAGCCGCACACGCTTCCTTACCTATGCAACGCTCAAAGCAACCTCAATTAGTCTGCATCCTACCGGAGTAATCGCTGAATTTCAGGGATCCCCCTAATCCCGCGGTTAGTTAAGGGAAGCTGAAAAAGTGTGCGTTTACTGGGAGTTTCTGATAAAGATTATGTTTTGTGGTTGGAACTTAGAAAATACGAATTGTTTTGTAGTGAAGTGAGACCCTAAGAAGAACTGGGAAGTTCATTGTACAAGGGAAAACGAATAACACCGTCGTTTTTCTTTGCTGCGCAAAATTACGTTGATTCAATATTCTGTTTTTACCAAATTTTGTTTCGCCTGGCCAAATAACAGCCTGAAAAACATTCTTCTTCTTGTGACTTCACCAAAAACAATTCACAAAATTTCGGTCTGCGACGGTAATCAAAAGATTCAAGAAGATGCGTAGTGTAATAACAATACGGTGTCCATTTGTGTTTTTGCAAAATTCTTTGGATCGTTTTAAATGATAATCTCAAATAAAGTTTGAAGATACTGACGATACCCCATGCTCAGCAAAAAATGCCAGAACATTTATTTCTACGTCTTCATTGTTTAATTGCTGCTTAACCATTTTTTATTTATATTATTCGTACCACTGCATAGTCTGGTCTTGGTTTGCCGAGAAAACTATCTGCAAATACTGTTGCACTTACAATAAATTATCAGTACATTTAAAAATCTTCAATTATATACTTTAGACGCCACAATTTGAGCGCATACAAATTACGAACGCAGCACAAATCACAAAGATATTAGCAACTTCAGTAATTTTCACTTAAAATATAAATATAAAAATTCGGTCATTTATAGCCACATAATGTTTCATAAAACATAAATAAAAAAAAATAACTTTTAAAAGGGGACGCAGACGACAAAGCGTAGACGTAATTTTCTTAGTATACTTAAGAACTGGACTCTTTGCAGACACTGTCGTTGGGGACCTCTGCCGATTTTTAGACCCCCGCTACAAGGTACAGGTTCCTCCACAGAGACGGGTGGGTAACTCCGTTTATTGCCAATAGATGGCATGGTGTTGCCCACATTATAATACTCGCATACACGTCGGTTACGTTGGCGTATATAAGAGAAGCCAGATCTAACCCATTTTGCATGCATTGGGACTATAGCTGCTCTGAGGAAGCTGCCGAAACAGCTGTCTTTTGTTATTGGGTGTTAACCTCTTGCGAGATAAGTTATTGTCATTTTGTGTTTTAATCAGTACCTGCTGTCATCATAAAACAGCATTCGGTTTTGTTCTGACACCTACAGCTTTTTCTCTGACAGATCCGTTTTATAAGCGCTTCATTACTTTTTTCGTGTTTATAGACATTAATTAGTAGTTGTTGATGTGTTCTTTGTTATAATAATATAACGGTGTATATAAAAAAAGTTGTGTCATTAGGCCTAGAAACTGTTTGAACCACCCTGTCTGTTTTTGTTATGTTACTTTCAATAATCAACGAAGAGATCTTGGGTACCTCATGTATATTGTAAATCGTGTTACTCTTAGATCGATAAAAGGAATTGGACTTATGAACTTCGCTGCTTCAATGAAAGACCATATTTCTGCTTGCTCCCTTTGCATGACATATAAGAGGCATCACACTGTAGAATATCCAGACTTGCCGTCTGCTACCAAACATAAAATATGGGGACAGCAGATTCTCCATTTTGTGTGCTCAATCCAGATGATTCTCGTAACGATTAACCTTATGAAACAAGCAATTCCCAAAGTGAACCACATTTACTTCGAGGAGATGTAAATTATTTGGTACGCGATCTATATTTATCAAAATAACAATCTGCCGCACTAAAACACAAAAGTAACGTATTTTCGCAAATGGCAGCTATTTGCCCTAAGAAAGGGATCTGGCCTTTTGTAACGATATACATTCGGTAATAGGTATACTGGACCTCAAGTACTGTCCAGCAGATTGGCTTTTGTTAATTGATCTATAATACGTAGCTTAAAACTATGTTACTACACAACGAAATATATCCGTCWGAAKCCATGTTGCTAACATGAAAAAAAGAGAAAGGAAAAGCTTGATTTTGACATTTATAGAAAGTGTGCAGACTTAAAGATAATTACAATTTTACTTGGTCTACAAATGGGTTATATCAAATATTGCTGTTTTCTCTGCGCATGGGATAGTAGAGATAAGGAAAATCCTTATATTAAGAAAAAATGACCTAGGCGCAGTTCCCTTATTCCAGGACAAAAAAATGTGTTAAATAGGCCTTTAAGTAAGTATATATAAAAGAAAAGCTTCCTAAGATCAGTAAAGCGAAAATAAAAGAAGGAAAATTTGTAGATCCTCAAATAAGAGAGTTAATAAAAGACGATTAATTCGATCAGTAATTCAGCGATAAAGAAAAACGTGCTTGGACATGTTACAAAAATGTGGTGAAAGGATTTTTGGGGAACCACATTGCTAAGAACTACAAGAATCTACTTAAAAAACTTTAATTGTCTTATAAAGCTTATGCATGCAATATGTCGTTAAAAATACATTTCCTTCATTCTCACTTGGATTTCTTCCTAGAAAACCTAGGAATAGTCCGAGATGAACTCGGTTAACGCTTTCATCAAGACATTATATATATATTATATATATTATACATGGAGAAGCGATATCAAGGGAAGTGGAGCCCTAATATGCTAGCTGATTATTGTTGGACACTTAAAAGGGACATTTCAGATGCAAAATACTCAAAAAAATCATAAAACATTTATTCAGAATTCCTTGATTAACGTTTAAAGTCATTTGATTTAATAAACAACCCCTTAAAAGTTTGTAGTTTTTGTAAAACTTTATGTTGTATTGTTACCTGTCAAATTGACTCTAAAAATAAAACCTGTATAATGAGTGAAACTGTTTTGTTTAATAAGGATTAACAATTTTTCTCGTTTGCGGTCCTCATGTCTCCATCTACTGAGAATCTACGAAAACGAATATCCCGAGGTTTCACTGTCTAATTTGTTTCTTCACTGCGCTATTGTTCCTTATCATCGTGCGTTTTTGCTTTGGTGCCCTGATGGTGGAAAGAACACTAGCTGAATTGCAACCACGATATCCAGGGGATATTGTGTAATTCTTCAGTGGATTAAACTAAGTATTAGTGAATTGGAGAAATAACTGTTGGGTTGTTGTTAATGTTATTTCTCTTACAGGAAGCGGGATCGTTTTAGCACCATCATAGGTGTGCGACTGTCGTGGAATTTCGATACCGGATTTTATTTGGAAATCCTTAGTGATTAAGGTAGCGTTACAAACAATTTCATTTCATCAGTTCTTTCACACTTTGATACTTTGAATTTTGTAGAGTGTTTATTATGACGGGTTTTGTTTATTGACGTTAAACCCGATATTCTGGAAATTGTTATCTGTGTTACGCTCCGAGGGTTAGTTCCTGGTGATTTTTCTGGACATTTCCCTGGTAGGAGGCCTGGTTATTTGGAGAATTTGTGAGCAGGGATACTTACCAGTATACGCTAGAAGAATCATCGGCAAGGTCATATCCATCCATTTCTGTTCCACTTATCTTTTGAGGAACGTGCGTTCACATATTGAACAATTCAATATCGTGATTTGCTGTTAAAGATTACCGTCATTATTGTGTGTTTTTTTTATTCAAGAGTATTAACTCTTTCAATCAGTTTATATTGTATATAGCTTTGATCGCTTGCGATACTTTGTATAGTTGTAGTTTCTCTTTGTTAAACTTAACATTTGGTGATATTTATTCTTGTTTTCGCCGACGCGAGCCTATTCTGTTTTATACAATTATTACAAGTACAATTTTCGTCAGACAAATAACAGTTTGATAAGTAAACTAAACGTGTGCATTAGATCGTATTTCTCGTAAATTGCAACTGCAATTTGTTCCTTTTAAGTACGTTACATATTCATCACTTTGTACATTTGGTTTTATGGTATCATTATATATAACTTTTTTTGACTTGCGTTTTCTTTATAAGTTTATATATTTAATTTGATCTAACCTGGTAGGGGTTATAGCGAGGGGACCAAGGCTTGGAAAAATAATAAAAGTAAGTACATTAAAACCTACCTGGCGCCCAATTTTAAAAATAATACTTAAAAGTAAATTTAATTCATTTTTTTATTTATTGACCCCGACCCTTCTCCACTGAGTGTGGCCGAGCCCAGGTCTCGCGACAAGGAAACACGTAGCAGTGTGTTAAAAAAAGTTTTGCGTGATGGGACAAACGTGACGTTATTTTTATCTTGCAACAATGAACTGTTTTTAGAATTAGGCATAGCTTTTTGTATAACAAGAAAGCAAGATAATTTTGTAAAACAGAGAATTATTAGGTATTAACAGATCGAAAAAGTAACTTCTTTGTTATAGCTATGTACGGCTGTAATAATTTGGAGACTATGCTTCCAGAAAACAACTGGGTTATCCAGAAAGAATTTTTTTATTTTTTATATATTTTTTAGAGAGGGGGTGCCTACAGGCGAACCCCAACATGGCACCCACTAAAACAAATCATACATTGTTGTACAGCGGTACATAAAATACAGTATAAAACTACAAAAAGCTTAAATTCAATATGCAAAAATTAAGTGAAATCATCAATAAGAATATAATAACATAGATAATTGCTGTAAGTGTTAATAATACATGCCTCATAAAGAAAGATAATTTGTATGATAAAAGATACAATAAAAGAAATTAGTTGCATGCAAGTGAAGTAAAACTTGAAACGTTTAAACTAAATGTAATTTATGTTTTTTTTGAAACATGGTCCAGAAAGATGAAAAATATCAAAATCAGATGCAAAGGAATTGTATGTRCTGATCATACGTGCATTCTGGCCAGAGTTTGTTCTAAAAAAGGTTTCACGAAACAATGGTGGATTACGACAACTAGAAGGTACATTTAGAGAGACAAGCGAAAACAGTGTAGGTGAATCAATAGCGCCATTCACTAGTTTGTGGAAAAAAAGTAAATCTGCAAGCAATCTTCTGCGATCGAGGGACAAAACTTCATATATTTTTGCTATAACGTTTGTATTTTCAATCTCATAAATGTCGTTAACTTTGAAATTTAGGTATTTTAAATTTTTTTATGAACTGACTCTAGTCGTGTTATGTAATAATGGTATTGAGCATTCCACACAGCCGACGCAAAATTAATTTTACTGTAAACGAACGAGTAGTACAAGGTTTTTATGACATCAACGGATTTGAATATTTTGTTACTCTTATTAGAAAACCTAGCATTTTAAGGGATTGGGCGGCTATGTTGTCTATATGCAGAGCAGTGCCGTTGAAATTATAATCAAATGAGAAAGTTTTTAAGTTTCTGGTGAAAGTGATACAACAACATTTATGAAGATTTAGATATAAGTATTTTTTTTGCACTAGCTGCAAAACGTATTTAAATCAGCCTGGAACAAAATACAATCGATAACAGTGTTTACTGCAGCAAATATTTTAAGATCATCAGCATAGAGCAGATGATTACAAAATTTAAAGCAGGAATTAATGGCATTTATATAAGTATATTTAAAAAAAGCAAAAGCCCCTGGATCGAGCCCTGAAGCACACCCGATGTAGCCCAGTAGGACAATGACTTTGCTCCATTTATATACACTATTTGTGTTCTACCCTGAACGTAAGAAGAAATCCATGCTAACAGCGATCCATGCACACCTGTCAATGCGCGCTTAGACACGAGTGTGCAATGGTCAATCTTATCAAACGCCTTGCTGAAGTCGGTGTACACGGAATCCACCTGAATCTGACTGTCCATAGAGTTTAAAATAAAATTGGAATAATCGATGAGGTGAGACTCTACAGATCGATGAGGGAAAAAACCATGCTGCTGTGCAATTATATATGGCTTAACTGCTGCAAATAGAGAGTTACGGACTAGACGCTCAAATACCTTACTAAAAATATTCAATTTAGAGATTGGTCTGTAATTCCTTACTAGATTCTTATCACCACTTTTGTAAATTGGGACAACAAAGGCCGATTTCCAATGAGATGGAAATTCTCCTATTGACAGTGAATTATTAAAAATTAAAGATAACGGTTCACTTAAAGCTGTGGCACATTTCTTCACAAAAAGAGCAGGTATGCCGTCAGGGCCCGCCTCTTTCCTATCGTCAAGACGTAAAAGGCATTCGAGCACATCCTCCTTAGTGAAGGATATTTTGTTTATTGTATCAAATTTGACAGATATAGTATTTGTGGTATATAATTGCCTATAAGGCTCAAAAACACTACGAAAATATTCCGAGAATAGTTCACAAGCTTGTGATCCGTTATACGCAACTTTGTCACTGAATTGCAGGCTAGGGATCACTTTACAAATATTATTGACGTTTTTCTTTACATTATTCTCCATGGATTCAATATAATTATTATAATCAGTCTTAATTAGGTCTTTGGATCGGCGTCTCAGTAGGCAGAATTTGGAATAGTCGTCCGCTCGCCTATACATTTTCCATTTTTTATGAAATTTTAATTTTTCTTTTATTACTTTAATGGTGCTTGATTTGAAACAGATAGGAAATTTGTTATTAATAAATTTTTTGGAACATATTTCGAAATTAGGTTATTCAATATGTTATAAAACTGTGTTATCTAATGGATAATGATTAAAGATGTCAACCCACGCAACACTATCCAAATGAGAAATTACAGTATCGTAATTACAGTACTTAAAGTTTAGAATAGATGAATAGCCACTGTTTAATGTTTTTGTAGAAGGTAGACGAAAGATGAACTCGATAGTCTTATGATCCTCTGGTACCATGAACGAATTCTGTAAATTCACCGGGGATATTTGATTAATGTGACTCCTTGGTGACAAAACAAACGAATCGTACACAACAGAAACGATGTTAATTTTTATGCCTCCCCAATCGGTTAAGATTAAAAAACTCGGGCTGTTTAATTAAATTTGTTCGGTCGGTCTGCCCTATCGATTGCAAATTAGCAATTCCGGAAGTTTTCCCGATGTGCCATACCTAAAATCCAACTGCGCAGTCCGGCCCGAGAGTTATTTTATTTGTAAATAGTTAATGGAAGTAATTCGTGGGATGTCACGGACAATAAGTTGGGTCATTGGGTAGGTAACGGCTGCGGGGTGACCGGTCACGTGACTCGRAATCAGGGAATGGCTACTAATTATACGGAACACAAGGAGCGTCGGTGCTGCGTGTCTTAATAGCAAATTAAAGGGGCCGGTGTGTTGTAAGCCTTAATTTTTCCTTTTGCCAACTCCCGCCGGCATCAAAGGCCGGGGATGTTTTCGACTAATGGGAGAAGGAGAGCCGAACGTCGGGGTTCTTTTTTTTCAGCCGCCTTCGTTAAAACTACCGCCTAACGAATGCCTGAAATTCAGCAATTGAGATCGGGAGATGGGAGTTGAGATGCTCTGCTGAAGGGTTGGGGTGGTTCATCTAACGTTGAGGTGCTCTCATTTCTATAGGATTTCTGGAATTTGGTGCATTTTTTAAGTTTTATTGCATTTTATGTTGCATGAAAATATTTTACTTTTAAAGTTGTTGATAGTTATGCATACGATATATATTCTTATACAAGCGACAATAAAATGATCTCTCATTGCCATTTCTAGTTCGCTAGGTTCAAAATCACAAGTTGCAGCTAAACTTCTTAATCTCGCAGCCCACTCTTTTGCTGATTCGGAAGCCATCTTGACGGACCGAGCCGCAAAAACCGACACATTGGATTTTAAATACTCCGTAAATAATGGAATTAGCTCGGAATACTTCTTGCTTTCCGGCTCTACCGGAAGACACAAATCGAAGATTAGTTTATATGCGTCTTCACTTAACGTTTTGAGCAAAATTGCACCTTTGCGTTTGTCGTCTTTAATATCATTTGCTACTAAATAATTGTCTATTCGTCGCTTGAACACTGACCAATCTGAGTTAACTGAATCAAATTCCCGCAAATGTCGTATGGTTTCCACGAATGACGTTGTGGTTACCATATTTCACCTTATCTAGGATCGCAGATGAGTAAACTTGATGCCACCCGCGCTTAATTTGAAGTACTGGTTAAAATCGGTATTCCTCGTCGCCACTGTGATGTTTGAATTTGCAAAAATGAAAAGATACATCAACTCTTTACAAAATCTTTATTCGACTGACTTTGCATTTCTTTCTCCTGTTCCCCTACCCTTAAGCCCCCCACCTGTCATTGGTATCACCATACATCACAAAAATCAATACATTACATTGTTTGATTCCAGAAGTTATTTAAGTTTTTTCTCAGGTCCTTAGGTTTTACCAAAAAATAACATGAAAAGGATTTATTGCAAAGTATAATTGAGACTGAAAAATTACTTATAMAATTATTAAAAGTTATTATTTTTTTGTTGCCCCATTTTCAGTGGTGGGCATTTACGCGTAAATTATAATTTTCTACGTTACATGCGTAGAAAATGTAGATAAAGCACTATAGCGTAGATTTTGAGTAGGAAAAAAAAGACCAGTATACTCGTATTGAAACAACATGGTAATTAGTTTGTTTCTAATTTACCTGTTTTGCTGGCTTCTCCATGTGTCAAATTTGCTAAAACGTTTAAAGTTTATTGGTATTTTTTATATCTATATTACAAGCTTGTATATAATATCCCAGTAAGTAGTCAGGATATCCAAACGGTTTTCTTACTTTTTTGAGACACAAAAGACAAAGCATTGTTTACGACGTCTTTCCTTCCACGACTATATTATGTTGTATTCCTAACACACTATCAAATTCGGAACCGCAATTACAAGTTGAGTTTTTACTATAACTAATTAGTTATAGTCATCGTTACTTGCTTCTTTACATCAATGTATCTGGTTCAGCAACAAAAACTGCTTGTATGCCCTGGTGATCTGTTTTTAAAGAAGTTGCGATAAAAGAACATTAGTAGCTTAAAAAATAAAATCATAGATTACAATCATTACAATGTAGTATTTCTTTTGGATAACAAGAAATAAATATAGTAAAATACAAAATAGTATTGGCAGTTAAGACGTTTAGAGCAGTACTGGTAATGGACACCATTAAAAAACTTAATATTTCTAGATTTCTGTTTATCTACACAATGCTATTTTCTGCAGTAGAATTTCAATGTAGAATATTACATAGTTTACTCGTAGATAATAGTGTAATCTACATGACGTATTTTATGCGCCCATCACTGCCCATTTTACAAATGCATTCAAAATTCTTCTGGAGCTAAGCTACTTTCGATATTTATGATTGCCAGGTTGGTAAACCTTTGTTGTACCATATTACTTCTCAATCTAAAAATTTTTAACTCTTAAGAAATGACCAGTACTTATTATGAAAAGTGATTTAAGGGATGCTAATTCTGAATTTACCACCCTGATCAATTGTTACAGACAWCACATCATAATACAATATTAATAATAATAAATCGCCTTTATTTGCCCACTACATTGATGGAAGTAACAGTATTGTTATGGCTTTGAACAGTAGGAGTCGTTGCAAGGCAAAACGGTGAAGTTCAGTGCTAAATGACATTAATGATTAGCGGCATCGCTCCTGCTCTTTCACTCAACCGTAAAAGTAAAAAGAAAATAAAAAAAATAGAATTTTACGCATACCCATATATTAAGTTGTTATTCATAGGAGCCGTGAAAGTGAGAAACAATAAAAAACGATCCATTAATTATTTTTTTTTATAAAAAGGCAGTTATCTCAATTTAAACGAGCTTTGTATAGGTGAAAAATATATAAAGAAAGGATTAGTAAATGTCAATCAGAACTGTTCAGTTTTTTTAAATATTTCATAGTCTACAGGGAGTGAGTTGTAGATCTCGAATATGAAAAAGCTGCGAATAACAAAGTTATGATTATGTTTTGGAACAGTAATAGCGTCTTTGCGTCTAATGTTTATATTATGGATGCCTGTCCTAAATCTGATCTTGTGTAAAAGATATGGAGGACATTTATTTTTAATTATGTTATGGAATACGCATGAATATGTAAGTATTGCCTTGATTCCATATTTAGCCATGTTATTGCATGAAATTTTAAAGTAACCCTTTGTTTACGTCTTATCCCAAAAATAAGCCTCACACAATTTTGAACTAGCTGTATTCTACGCTTGGTAGAATTTTGGCCTTGTATGTAAGAAACTTTCTAATGTTGTTTAAGGATGATATGTGCAACTTCCAATAGCTCGAGATAATTGGCAAATAATTACATGTTTTTGATAAGTTTTTTAACAATATCATGTTGTATGTAGTACAAATCCAGATTTGTCAAACTTTATACAAAAATACATTAACCCATGGACCATGGACCACTAGTGGTTTTTTGCTTATGTGCTTTGGACCTGTGCTGGTAGTATAGATCCAGATTCGCAACCCTGAGAACTCTGTGCTAACTTAGTGGTGGCCCGAAAAGAGCGATTTTTTCGCGCTTGTTTTGATTTTTCAACATCTTGTAAACTACAGATTTTTGTGGAAGAAATATGTTTCCTTTCCTAAAACAGATCAAATTTTCCACAAAACGAGACCAAGCTCTTCAAAGATTAAAAAAAATTGTTTTTGCGCTGTTCAAAGTTGCATACCAGCGAAATAACGTATCTCACATTAAAAGACAGAATGGAATCTATAGGTAATTCATCAAGCTTTCGTTTGAGCTCAGGTAGGTAATGGCAGCTTTAGTGGTCTCTTCAGGAATGACAAAAAACGAAAGACGAGAACATGCTTTTCTTTGCCGAATGTTCAGTAACACCGCTTCATGCATTAAGAAAGGGGGTTATAGAGGACATCTGGCTGCCTTTTGTCACCGTTCTGGAATTAAATGTTGTCAATATTGAAGCCCAAACCAACAAGACCTGCGTGTCCACGTCTTCTCCGATG
The DNA here is from genome assembly GCA_025024175.1 of Rhyzopertha dominica. Lineage (NCBI taxonomy): Eukaryota > Metazoa > Arthropoda > Insecta > Coleoptera > Bostrichidae > Rhyzopertha > Rhyzopertha dominica. The sequence continues at coordinate 47,113,770 of QCXZ01000041.1, forward strand.
ACGTTGACCTTCTTAGTGGAGGCAGTTTTGGCGATGGCAGTTTAATCATATTTCATAAAAAGTTAAAGTCAACAAACTATTTTATTTAAATCTCGAGAAATATTTTTTGGGGGCTATCGAAAAGTTCTGGGGGGGGGGGCTTGGCCTCCAAGCCCCCCTTTCCTAGCTACGGCCATGAATAAAATATCTCGCATTTACGCTCTATCCAGAATAGATACTGTGTGTGTATCTATCCTGGATAAAACATTGAAGAAAAACCGTAGAAAAACACCAATCACATCTCAGTTATCTTAAGCCAATCTTCATCAACGCGATGGACAGACACAAAAGCACAAGGCCATGGTGCACAGAGAGGTCTGTTGACCATGTGTTCAATTGTTTGCAGGGGGTTTCCACATTCACAAGATGGATTCCATTTATAAAGAAAGAAGTTGCATTTCTCTTGACCAGTGCGATGGCGATTCAGAGTAACCCAAGGCTTTCTCGGGAGGTAAGTTCCTGCCACCTTTTCTGTAGCCATCGTCTATAAGCCGTTGATTGAATATATCATGTTGCCAAACAAAACACCTCCCATCGTCAATGATGTATGGAGCACGAAGGAAGTCTTTTATCCACAGATGTTATCTGGAAGTTAGCTCTTGCAGATCTCGGCAAATCACAATTTAATTGATTGATATATTTGCCTAGCTTTATGTGTAGCAAACTGTCTGCGAATCTCCGGAGGAGCAATGTTTGAAAGAATCGAAAGTTAAGGTAATGGACTTGATTTAATTGTTCCAGTGATTAGTCGCATTGCAGTATTTAGTTGACAATTTTTCCTGTGTGACAGAACAGCAGTACTCAGAAGTGCTATAAAGCAAGGCAGTTGCAGAAGTATGGAGTACACTTGATCACTCAAAGTCAAGTGAAAATACTTTGGCTACTATCGTGGTTGCGGTGCAGGCAGCGTAGCATAGAAATGCATTTTGATGTATAATACATTACCAAACAACGCCTTTTTTTAAATTAACGAACCCTACTTCAAATCTATACTAGAATTTAACTTTTCATAACGTTACTAATTAGCATGAATAAATTTTCAGCTGTCTACAAGATTTTGTCATTCTAGTACGTACTTGATAATATAATGTAACGCTGAAACGGAACAGGCTGAAAATATCTAAAGTTTAAACCTTTGTACATKGAGTAGGATTCATTAGTTGCCGGGGCTTCACTACAGTAAATTATTTCAGAAACTCAATTCCCGTCTTGTTTGAGAAGTACACCCTTCGCTGGGAAAACGAAAACAAACCACCCGCCACGCAATAACTATTTCGTCTCATTTAAATTGCCCACCAAGCAGCGTACACTGAAGTTTGCCGTAGTTCTTCGCGATGCAAATTAACCGGGTTTTATAACCACGCCACCTGCGTGGATGTTTCAGAAATTCCCGATGTTACGTATTTCACGCAACACGAAAAGTTTCAGAAGTTTGCGTTAATCTTGCAAAAACAACGGTGTGCTCTCGAACCCTTAAAAGTTGTATCGCAGCTCGGGTTTCTCATGGAAAATCCGGGAGAAGGGTGGGAAGGAGGATTTCTGTGTAATTGTGCTCGTATGTCTGGGAATGTGTGTTTTTTTTACATTTTCAGGGCCCAGTTGCTTTATTTGTATATCCTGGCATAGTGTTTCAATATCAGTATTGATAATCTATTATCAATAGCCAATGGCGAAGTGCAAATTTGTTGCAGACCATTGGTGTGTTGTTTAATAAACATTTTGGTAAATTAACTTTAAAATGATTAAATTGAGCCTTTGTACCTTTATCCGCCGGGTAAAGTATAACACATATATGACATGCAACTAACAACTGACGATGACCGGTGACGCATAGGAAGAAATTGTTTTAAGGCCATCGTTCACTCTTTTCGGCTGTCGACACTTCTTATCGCTGGGTTTTCTAAACTTAAATTATGCGAAGGGATTTCTAGCAGTTAACCTATACGTTGATGTATTTAGCACTATTATAGCCGATTTAGGTCGGATACTTATCCATGCTGGTTTTCAGCGGAATTCAAGTTTCTGATCATACAAAAGAAACTTGCCCACAAGTCGTATAGGGAGTTAGACTATCGTATGATTTCGCAACTTCGTGCACGTTGCAAGCACTCGTATTATCAGTGTTACTAAAACCACATAGCTACATCAATTGGAAGTTGATTTTGAAAGTAATCCAAGATTGTTTTGGACCTGTGTAAAGAAGCTGCGTAAGGAAAGTGATTATCCTGCTCCTATGTTTTTTCATGGTGAACAGAGTGGAGATGAACACATTATATAAACGTAAATCAGTATGTTTCTAGGAGTATAGATGTGACCTTTGGTGTTCCACAGGGGTCTCATTGTGGTCCGATTTTGTTTAATCTATTTGTGAACGATTTGCATACCGTAGTAAAGTATTGCAATCTCTTAACGTTTGTGGATGCTATACAATTTTTATGGCATGCAATTCTATAGTTGATCGGCGTATAGGCTTCAGAAGGATCTCAATAGTTTTTAAATGGACTAGGACAAACAAGTTTCATCCAACATGTTATTTGAGTATTCTGTTAATGGTGCATTGGTTGGTAGAGTTAAGGTCATTAGGGACCTTGGTGTTTACCTTGATGGCAAATTGACTTTCATTCATTTAACGAAAATATGTTCCTTGCTTTCCTCATTAAATATTCAGCTGACTTCTCGCCACGATCTAACTGTGTAAATTGATTATTGATGCTGTTGACTGCCGTGAACTATTGCTTTTCTACTTATTATAGGTCTCGATCATTGCATTTCTTTCGCAATGAGAATCATTCCACGAACTACTCCACTTTTGCTCCCTTGTTCCGCTTACGTCGTGACTACAGTTGCGCTCTTAACAGATACTTTCCATCAGTTTATTTCTGCTATCGGGAGGCAGCTTACACATGTAATTTTTCTTTTCTTATTTTTTTTGTAGTTTCTTGAAATTCATTTACGATTGAAATTAGAACGCATCGCATGTACCATCTTGTCTACTACATACTGTATGCTTTTTTCTTTTGTAAAATGGTTAACACTAAATAAAACTTTCTACTTACTGTTATACGAGTTGACTCGTCGGCCATGTTGGCAGTTCGAGCTCTGTGTATTGTTTGCAGGAGTTGATAGTCTCTGTTAAGGATGGGCAATCAACATCTATGATCTTCCAACATCGATGCATTGTGCGTGAACATCGATGTTACTGCAATACATCGAAACATTGACAAAGATCAAATGATCAAATACGAAATTTCATGTGAACTCCTCTAATGATATTTCTAATAATTCGGCTAGTGTTGTGATGGGCTCGAGCGCCCTCCAGACGTCAGTAGCGCAAGCTACTACGTTTTCTTACCAACCAGGGAGCTGTTTCGCGTCGTAATAATCCCTTTCGCATCCTTCCGCGCATTTTCAGTATTTACTTGCGTCTTTTGTTATCCTGCTGGACTAACTACTAACAGGAACAGGTAATTCCCCGATATTCCAATTTTTTGCACCTTCATATTTATAATATTAGAGGTGAAAGTGCAAGTGTCTATTGCATAGTATTTGGACAAAACCAGTGATGGGCGTTTACGCGTAAATTATAATTTTCTACGTTACATGCGTAGAAAATGTAGATAAAGCACTTTGGTGTAGATTTTAAGTATAAAATATAAAACGAGTATATTATGGTTAAAATGTATTAAGTACGTACTAAAACAAAATGAAATTAGTTTGATTCTGATTTCCCTGTTTTGTTGGCTTCTCCATGTGTCAAATTMCTTAAAATTMTATAGTTTTTTATATCTAATACGMTAAATGGACATAGACGTCGCTTTTTATTATATTAAAGTCTTCGCAAAMAAGTAGAAATCGACTTCTTATGTTAAAATAGTGTTTACTCTTCTTTCTTTGCTAATCTTTCGATTTTTATTTCAAATCTTCGTCAGCGCMTCTATAAACATTTACAGTGGTACATAAGTATAACAACATGMAGTTGAACCGTACTGAAAATGCGGTTTATAATAAGGGGCCAACTAAAACATGCAAAATACGATCCACTTATGTATAATGTTATTTGGAATCTGAAGTTTTAATTCTAGACAGATTAATGACAAAATCTGAAAGTTGCAACATAGCTACCACATTTTTTATAAATTACTGCACGGTTTACTAAACATTTTTATTTTCTTAACTTATGATTTTAATATGTCTGAGACAATAAATAGGTGTCAATGTAAATATTATATTACAAACTTGCATATCATGTTTCAGTAAGCAGTCAATGTATACAAACGGTTTTTTTACTTCTTTGAAACACAAAAGACAAAGCATACGTTTACGACATCTTTCCTTCCACAACTATATTAAGTTGTTTTCCTAACACACTATCAAATTTGGTACCGCAGTTACAAGTTGATTTTTTTCCAAAGAATTTTTTTTCTACAACACKACTAGTTGGTCATAGTTAGTTGCTTCTTTAGATCAATGTATCTAGTTCAGCAACAAGAACTGCTTGTGTACCCTGTTGATCTGCTTTCAAAGAATTTGCGATAAAAGAACATGAGTAGCTTATGAAATTTCTGTTTACAGAGAAGAAAGAACATAAAATCACAGTTTACAGTCATTAAGGAGTCCATTTGACCGACTGAGGGCTTCAAAGTGCTTTTCACAGCACGCTTGTCGGGTCTTCTGGCCCTAAGGTATGACCAAATATGTTATTGCTGTTTAGACATTTACCACGTTTAGAGCAGTAGTGGCAATAGACACCATTAAATAACTAAATATTTCTAAATTTCTGATTATCTACACAATGCTATTTTCTACAGTAGAATTTCAAAGTAGAATATTACATAGTTTACGCGTAGACAATAGCGTAATCTACATGTAATCTACAATCATACAAAAGACTGAAAACAAAAATAATTATTTTTTTATAACAAAATAATCAATTTGTCCCCATTCATAACAATCTGGAAATTAACATAATTATATTGGCATGTACTTGATCGTGCTGAAAAGCTTCAAAATTTTGAAAGTATTACTCCCCTATTTTCGTAAAAACAGTAATAACATCCAAATAATTAGACTGAACGTATTCATTTTAGCCATTAAAAAAATTAACGATGTTTCCAAACATCGATGTATTTGTTTCGATGATTTTACTAATATCGATGATAGTCGGCGATGTTTACATCGATGTCAGCATCGATGTTTTTTTGCCGGGTGCCCTTCCCTAGTCTCTGTTTAAAAAAATTTACCTTTGGAGCTGCTTTACAGGCAAAAACGAAAAAAAAACATCTAAAAACTACGAAGAAAATCTTATATTGGGTATTTTGGTATTATGTCACGAGATGGCAACCCAATTACCCTTTGTCGTTTTGTCGTTTTCCTTTTTAAAAGAAAAAACTTGACCCAGCCCCAGCTCGAATTCAGTGGGCTCCAACATGGCGGATGAATTAGCTATGATAATCCAGCGGTCTATTGACGTCATGTCATCATTGTACGCATACCTCGCCGCATATCGTACAGTGGCGTAGATGTCCAGCTAGGCGCTGAATCGGCCATGTTTACTACAACTTTGTGGATTTGGCCTTTAAGAAAGTTCCCTTCTATTCCACTCAGCTTTTCCATTATGGGGACACCACGAAATAATCTTAGAATTAATGACCGCTGAACAAACATCAAGAAATTCCAGTGACTTTTCTGAATTAGTATTGAATGAATTATTTAAAGTAAAAAAGAAGGACAAACATTCAAATTTAATAATTATAGGAGTATCTCAATTGGAATTAGCAGCGAAATATATTTTTTATAAAGTACTACCAGCTTTAACATATTATATATGTCACTTTGAACTGCAATTTGAATATAATGATTTCTGTAGTAACCTCTTGTTTAATTTGATTAAGTGATTTCTTTGGGAAATCTTTCCTAATGTGGAATTTATTAGCAGCCTTAATCATCTTGCCATCATAGGGGACATGCACGTTCTGTGAATGTTCCTTTGCAGCTCCATCCCCCAGTGTATTGTGCCCCCTATAATGACAGGCCTGTATTAGGCACTAAAATCTTTGAAGAACAGTTAGGGCCTCCTTTAACACGCCGTACCGAGCCAAAATAGTTGCGGACACGGCGCAATATAGCAAGAATGTGATCGCTTAATGAAGCGAAAACGACATTATTGCACTCGAGACGTCCGATAACTTGCAAACTAATTCCGCGCGAGCAATATACACCCGAACTAATTATGCCATAGCATCATATAATTCCGGTGCTCCATAATTTACTGGCACCATATACATAGGCAATGCGTTACTGTCGGTTTATGGGGCAGAATGGGAATATGCACAACAGATGGGGGAGGATAAAGTTCGGTTAGAGCGGAACGGCAAAAGTTGCACCGTACCACCCTGGTTATTTATGTACGGGGGGTGACACCGCAATGTGCCACTTCGGTCCCGGGATCTTATCCAGACACCGACTAATTCGGGCGCAGTTTGCGATTGGCAGATTCATTTAGTAAGCTCCGACTTATTCCCAATGCTCACCTTTAAAACGGGATTTAAACAGATTCCATACGATGTAGGTGCCGCTGTAACAACTACGAGGATTCATATACACGGCAGGACGATCGTTTTTCGAAACCAACACACCATAAATCACTTTAAATTAAGAAAAAATTTAGGGTCATGGTCGTAGGACTCACTCTTGATGCTTCATAGATCCTACTGTCGGCTTCTTTAGAACGAATCTGACTCAATCAGCACAGAATTGAAAGTTCCTTTCAATTCATTTGACCACAGGTCGAACTTTTCTATCCTGTGACCGAATTTGGACAACTTCCTAAGTGAACCGCTGTAGTATACTAGCGATCAACTGCTGCAAGATTTAGAATCAATGCGTTAAGATTAGTAAGGAATCAGACGCTTGGCCGCATCGGAGGTGAATTTTTTTTTCGTTATCGATGATTCCGCTTTATAGCTGAAAACTCGACAATTTTTTCGACTCCGATTCAGCTGAATACAAGTATACTTACTGATTTGGACCTCCTGAATTTCGGAATGGTCTCAGTTGGTCGCTAGCTACAACGGTTCGCTCGGAAACTGTACTAATTTAGGTCGCCCGCAGTCCTAGCTCATTTTAGAGCACATTTTTGAAATCTGCAGCTCTAAATACATATGTACGTCGATTTTGAGCTAAATCTATTTTTTGTCAAAAATCACAAAATATAACCCCTTTTGTTCTTTTTTGACCTTAAAATTTTTTCGTCTCCGATTCAGCTGAATACAAGTATATCACTGATTTGGACCTCCTGAATTTCGGAATGGTCTCAGTTGGTCGCCAGCTACAACGGTTCGCTCGGAAACTGTACTAATTTAGGTCGCCCGCAGTCCTAGCCCATTTTAGAGCAATTTTTTTTCAAATCTGCAGTTCAAAATACATCTGTACTTCGATTTTGAGCTAAATCTATTTTTTGTCGAAAATCACAAAACATCCCTTTGTTCTTTTTTGACCTTAAAAATTTTGCGTCTCCGATTCAGCTGAATACAAGTATACTTACTGATTTGGACCTCCTGAATTTCGGAATGGCCTCAGTTGGTCGCTAGCTACAACGGTTCGCTTGGAAAGTGTCCTTATTTAGGCCGCCCGCAGTGCTAGCTCATTTTAGAGCACATTTTTGTAATCTGCAGCTCTAAATACATCTGTACGTCGATTTTTAGCTAAAACTATTTTTTGTCAAAAATCACAAAATATCCAAGGCTATAACCCCTTTGTTCTTTTTTGACCTTAAAATTTTTTCGTCTCCGATTCAGCTGAATACAAGTATACTTACTGATTTGGTCCTCCTGAATTTCGGAATGGCCTCAGTTGGTCGCTAGCTACAACGGTGCGCTCGGAAAGTGTCCTTATTTAGGCCACCCGCAGTCCTAGCTCATTTTAGAGCACATTTTTGAAATCTGCAGTTSAAAATACATCTGTACGTCAATTTTGAGCTACATCTATTTTTGTGTCAAAAATCACAAAACATCCAAGGCTAACCCCTCTGTTCTTTTTTGACCTTAAAATTTTTTCGTCTCCGATTCAGCTGAATACAAGTACCTATATTACTGATTTGGACCTCCTGAATTTCGGAATGGTCTCAGTTGGTCGCCAGCTACAACGGTTCGCTCGGAAACTGTACTAACGTAGGTCGCCCGCAGTCCTAGCACATTTTAGAGCACATTTTTCAAATCTGCAGTTCAAAATAAATCTGTACGTCAATTTTGAGCTAAATCTTTTTTTTGTCAAAAATCACAAAACATCCAAGACTAACAACTCCTCTGTTCTTTTTTGAACTTAAAATTTTTTCGTCTCCGATTCAGCTGAATACAAGTATATTACTGATTTGGACCTGCTGAATTTCGGAATGGTCTCAGTTGGTCGCTAGCTACAACGGTTCGCTCGGAAACTGTACTAATGTAGGTCGCCCGCAGTCCTAGCACATTTTAGAGCACTTTTTGGAAATCTGCAGTTCAAAATAAATCTGTACGTCAATTTTGAGCTAAATCTTTTTTTTGTCAAAAATCACAAAACATCCAAGACTAACAACTCCTCTGTTCTTTTTTGAACTTAAAATTTTTTCGTCTCCGATTCAGCTGAATACAAGTATACTTACTGATTTGGACCTCCTGAATTTCGGAATGGCCTCAGTTGGTCGCTAGCTACAAGGGTTCGCTCGGAAACTGTATTAATTTAGGTCGCCCGCAGTCCTAGCTCATTTTAGAGCACATTTTTGAAATCTGCAGCTCTAAATACATATGTACGTCGATTTTGAGATAAATCTATTTTTTGTCAAAAATCACAAAATATAACCCCTTTTGTTCTTTTTTGACCTTAAAATTTTTTCGTCTCCGATTCAGCTGAATACAAGTATATCACTGATTTGGACCTCCTGAATTTCGGAATGGTCTCAGTTGGTCGCCAGCTACAACGGTTCGCTCGGAAACTGTACTAATTTAGGTCGCCCGCAGTCCTAGCCCATTTTAGAGCATTTTTTTTTCAAATCTGCAGTTCAGAATACATCTGTACTTCGATTTTGAGCTAAATCTATTTTTTGTCGAAAATCACAAAACATCCCTTTGTTCTTTTTGACCTTAAAATTTTTGCGTCTCCGATTCAGCTGAATACAAGTATACTTACTGATTTGGACCTCCTGAATTTCGGAATGGCCTCAGTTGGTCGCTAGCTACAACGGTTCGCTTGGAAAGTGTCCTTATTTAGGCCGCCCGCAGTACTAGCTCATTTTAGAGCACATTTTTGTAATCTGCAGCTCTAAATACATCTGTACGTCGATTTTTAGCTAAATCTATTTTTTGTCAAAAATCACAAAATATCCAAGGCTATAACCCCTTTGTTCTTTTTTGACCTTAAAATTTTTTCGTCTCCGATTCAGCTGAATACAAGTATACTTACTGATTTGGTCCTCCTGAATTTCGGAATGGCCTCAGTTGGTCGCTAGCTACAACGGTTCGCTCGAAAAGTGTCCTTATTTAGGCCGCCCGCAGTCCTAGCTCATTTTAGAGCACATTTTTGAAATCTGCAGTTCAGAATACATTTGTACGTCAATTTTGAGCTAAATCTATTTTTTATCAAAAATCACAAAACATCCAAGGCTAACCCCTCTGTTCTTTTTTGACCTTAAAATTTTTTCGTCTCCGATTCAGCTGAATACAAGTACCTATATTACTGATTTGGACCTCCTGAATTTCGGAATGGTCTCAGTTGGTCGCTAGCTACAACGGTTCGCTCGGAAACTGTACTAATTTAGGTCGCCCGCAGTCCTGGCCCATTTTAGAGCACATTTTTGAAATCTGCAGTTCAAAATACATATGTACGTCAATTTTGAGCTAAATCTATTTTTTGTCAGAAATCACAAAACATCCAAGTCTAACAACCCCTCTGTTCGTTTTTGACCTTAGAATTTTTTCGTCTCCGATTCAGCTGAATACAAGTATATTACTGATTTGGACCTGCTGAATTTCGGAATGGTCTCAGTTGGTCGCTAGGTACAACGGTTCGCTCGGAAACTGTACTAATGTAGGTCGCCCGCAGTCCTAGCACATTTTTGAAATCTACAGTTCAAAATAAATCTGTAKGTCAATTTTGAGCTAAATCTTTTTTTTTGTCAAAAATCACAAAAKATCCAAYGKTAACAACCCCTCTGTTCTTTTTTGACCTTAAAATTTTTCGTCTCCGATTCAGCTGAATACAAGTATATTACTGATTTGGACCTCCTGAATTTCGGAATGGTCTCAGTTGGTCGCCAGCTACAACGGTTCGCTCGGAAACTGTACTAATTTAGGTCGCCCGCAGTCCTAGCCCATTTTAGAGCACTTTTTTGAAATCTGCAGTTCAAAATACATCTGTACGTCAATTTTGAGCTAAATCTATTTTTTGTCAAAAATCATAAAACATCCGAGTCTAACAACCCCTCTGTTCGTTTTTGACCTTAAATTTTTTTCGTCTCCGATTCAGCTGAATACAAGTATACTTACTAATTTGGACCTGCTGAATTTCGGAATGGTCTCAGTTGGTCGCTAGCTACAACGGCTCGCTCGGAAACTGTACTAATGTAGGCCGCCGGCAGTCCTAGCACATTTTAGAGCACATTTTTGAAATCTGCAGTTCAAAATACATCTGTACGTCGATTTTGAGCTAAATCTATTTTTTTTGTCAAAAATCACAAAACATCCAAAGCTAACAACCCCTCTGTTCTTTTTTGACCTTAAAATTTTTTCGCCTCCGATTCAGCTGAATACAAGTATACTTACTGATTTGGTCCTCCTGAATTTTGGAATGGCCTCAGTTGGTAGCTAGCTACAACGGATCGCTCGGAAAGTGTCCTTATTTAGGCCACCCGCAGTCCTAGCTCATTTTAGAGCACATTTTTGAAATCTGCAGTTCAAAATACATCTGTACGTCAATTTTGAGCTAAATCTATTTTTTTGTCAAAAATCACAAAACATCCAAGGCTAACCCCTCTGTTCTTTTTTGACCTTAAAATTTTTTCGTCTCCGATTCAGCTGAATACAAGTACCTATATTACTGATTTGGACCTCCTGAATTTCGGAATGGTCTCAGTTGGTCGCCAGCTACAACGGTTCGCTCGGAAACTGTACTAACGTAGGTCGCCCGCAGTCTTAGCACATTTTAGAGCACATTTTTCAAATCTGCAGTTCAAAATAAATCTGTACGTCAATTTTGAGCTAAATCTTTTTTTTGTCAAAAATCACAAAACATCCAAGACTAACAACCCCTCTGTTCTTCTTTGACCTTAAAATTTTTCGTCTCCGATTCAGCTGAATACAAGTATATTACTGATTTGGACCTGCTGAATTTCGGAATGGTCTCAGTTGGTCGCTAGCTACAACGGTTCGCTCGGAAACTGTACTAATGTAGGTCGCCCGCAGTCCTAGCTCATCCAATGGTCGTTATACAGGTAGTGATGGCCGCGTAGAATACTCCATGTAGATTACGCCATTATCTACGCGTAAACTATGTAATATTCTACTTTAAAAGTCTACTGTAGAAAATAACATTATGTAGATAAACAGCAAACTAGTAATATTTAGTACTTTTAACAGCTCCAAATGCCTCAAATGACAGTATTATTTTGTATATTCTTATTTTTGTTGCTTCCTAACTAAACAAAATACTACTTCGTTGTAATTAAAATAACTAGACAGACGTTTAAACAACAGTAACTTGTTTCGGCATACAGTTGTTAGGGCCAGAAAGCAAAGCGTGCTTTGGAGCCCTCAATCGGTCAGTGGGTTCTTAACTGACTGTAAACTAATGATTTTATTATCTTTCTTGTCTATAAACGGAAGAAGACGGGCTATTTCATATGCTACCTATTATACCTAATATACTCGTAGAAGAAAAGACTTCGAAAAGCATGTTTTGTCCCAAATAAGTAAGAAAACCGTTTGGGAATTCTTATGACTAACTAAAATAAATTATGCAAATTTGTAATATAAATATTAAAAAACTGCAGTGCTTTAAAAATTTTTAGGAATTGACCCATAAGATAGGGAAATTGGAACAAAATAATTTCCACTATACACATAATATACTCGTCTATAAGCTCTATCAAGCCAAACTTGAACAGATGAATAATGACGTTGTTCTAAGTAAAAAATGTTATATGAACATATGTCCTTTTTCTTCTAGTTTAGAAGTTATAAGCATTTAACATTATTTATGTTAAAAATTTTATGTAAATTCAATTACCCATTTACCTTTGAATCATTATTTGGGAATTTACCTAAGTTGGTTTTGAATGATTACTTAATTGTCAAATCCATATTAATTGTCAAAATCACAAAGGTTTTTCTGAGTTATCAGTTATGTATGAATTAATTACGGCAGAATATGCAGACATTATTTACACCTATGGTAATAATCGACGTTCAGCACGAGAATATGGACGTAGATTTTTAAATCGACACCAACAACAGGTCAGTTTTTAGTGCATCATTTCGTCAACTTAGGGAAACGGGTCATCCGGCACCGAGGTATGTTCGTCCCCATAAAATAAATGTACAAAATGAAGAAAATGTTGTAGATGCTATTTTAGAGAACCCTTCACTTAGTACGCGCCGGTTAGCAAATCAATTAAAGTTGTCACAAAATTATGTGTGGCGAATCTTAAATAAAGAGGTCTTACATCCATATGTCGTCAAAGTTTACAAGCACCACATCAAGAAGATAACCAGCAGCGATTAGAATTTTGCCAATGGATTCTTCAGTAAAATGCACGTAACCCCAATTTTATTTCACTTATGCTTTGGTCAGATAAATCATGCTTTACTAGGGATGACATAACAAACTTCCAAAATGAACACATATGGTCTTTGCAAAATCCCCGTGCCATCAGACCCGGGCGATTTTGTAACTACTCGTTGGTGGATTTTCCGAAATATAATTTGAGGAATCCGATCTTCACATTCTGGATATCTCGGTATCCGAATTACTGCCTTTTTTATTTAATATAGATCCAGTGTTTTAGAATTTCCGCGCAAGAAATTGCAGTAATGGGGAAAAATATGGTATTTTGGGCGCTTCGCCTAGGGCTAATATTATTTCACAAGTATTTTTGTTTGTCGGCTTTATTATTTATTATTCTTTATGAGCTTATTAATCTAGTCTGTAAATGAGCGAATAATAATAAAACCAACTACATGACAATACTTCTTCTATAATTAAGTTTTCAACGATTTTTTAAATTCTACTTATTGTTAACAGATTTCAATGAAAGCATACTGATCAGTTTTTGATACAGTAAAACAGTTTTAGGTGCTACATAATTTCTTTCCATAGTTAATACCAAAATTGGAATTGTCCATTTTGAGTTCTATATTAGCCATTATAGCTTGTTTGGATGCAATAAATTCAATTATTTCTCTAACGTTGACAGCTGCGGTAATATTTGCAACGGTAATGTTAACGCTGTTCTGACACACTAAAAATTAAACATACGTGTATGCATGCCTGATTGAATTCGTTATATTCAACCATCGTCCATATCAATTAATAATGTGTATATGATTAAAATGAATTTCAGCCAGTGGATAGGCAAAATGAATAAAAAGTTGATCTATTAGCAGAAACAATTACATTTTGCAAATATAATGATACAAATAGGTACATCATGGTGATTGTAAAGAACGAGTATAGCACTGTTGATGATGTTTTGGGTTAAAATTTGAAATATGCACCAGTAACTTATTTTAAATTGATTCTTCGATACAGATTCCCTATTATAATTTTTATCTTTAATGAATGGCAGCTGTATATACAAAATGTGGGATATAACATAAATACATTAGTAACTATACCTACCAAAAATACATTAAGTACAAATAATTATCATAAGAAAATTATTGTTATACTAAATCTGTGCCTATTTTGTAATTATAACAGTTGCTACCACTCATTGAAACAAATGACTTAATGAATAAAAAACGTACCTTTGTTTCATATTTCAGCCCATTATTCATCAAAGTTTTGTTAAATTAACTCTCGACCTCAATGCGGCATTAGTTTCAACAGGTAAGAACATATAAATACTAGTTTCATAAGCGATTTTTTTTTCTTTTTTTTTGTCATTTTGTTCAGGGTGAAACGCATATAACGATCATTTAGTAAGGTTGTGCAATAAGAGTATATTCTTTTAGTGTGTCTGAGCAAGTTATACAATACGGAATAAGTTAGGTGCTGTACTTTCTAAATTAAATACCTACTATTTCAAAAATTTCAAGAACCTCTTTAATTATTTTTTTTTTAAATTTTATTATTAATAATCTTTGTTTTAGACATTTATAGGTATGTACCTATACTTTAATGAATAATTAAATTTTAATGAATATTTTCTTGTATTTTGATATACGCACATTAATCCGCTACAGTGACGCATTCTATTGCATCAAACTACCCCGATTTGAGAATTTTTTGCACATAAACTGAGTGAACTACCCGCAGTCTATATATAGCTAAGTGATGTCCCAATGGTAGACGTTTATAATTTGACAACACTTGTTTCTCACCATCACTAGTTCAGCGCCAGCTTAATATGTGCAGGAATTATGACATGACCCTCGTAGTAGAGCTAGCCTAAGGAGTCTTTAAACATTGAAATATTTTTGGGTTGGACTGTTTCACTTTTGAAAATAAGGCCGCTGTTATAAGGGACATCATGAAAACGAACTTGTTTATATATATGTGACAAAACGCAGCGTCTTAGGAACAAACGTAGTAAATAATCAGATATTTATAAGACGTAGTGGAGGGTTTGGAAGCGACTATTTAAAAAAAGCATTACTGAAGCTGTTGCTTTTGAACACTTTACGACCGGATTGTGCGAAGCGTGAGTGTGTTACAAATTTTTATCTGTTATAATTGCACACCATAATAAAAATCAATTTCTGAGTTATTACGTGTGTTGTCAGGTGTACCCAGTTTAGACGGCTTAAGAGCAGGTTGAATCTGTCGCCCGAGCGTACACCTGGAAATCTATTTACCCCAAGGCGATGTTTCCATTCAGGACCACATAATGTGCAAAGGCACAACGTCTGAAGTGTGTCATTTGCAACGAGAGAACGAAATTACATCCGGAAAATGGCGTTTTCGGTTACCAACCATCGGGAAAGCGCTGCATCAGGTTGTCAGCAAGAACGTCTGAATCGTACTGTAAAGTACCAATTTTCCAATTGGGAAATGCCTGACTAGACCACAATACATTTTTAAGAGCTATATGATAAACAAGTCATTTTCCCTTTTCTGCCTTTCGGACCATTTATTTAATCGTAAATATATTATGACCTTTTAAATTCATTTTGTATTTCATGTATTATGATATTATTACAGCTTTAATTATTGTACAAGAGAAACGACTATTGAATGGACTGTTAAAACGGTTTATAGAATTGCACTTGCTGTAGACAGTTGTAATTTGATCTATTTATTAACTTTAGAATTGTTGCTTCCGTTTTTCATATAGTATTAGCAGAAGAAAACATGCAACGCCATTGTATAAGTTTAAAATTCTAAAAATTGAAGGCAAATTTGATATGCTGTTTGGTAGTTTAGTTTATAATATTTTAACTACTTCTTAGCCTAAATACCATTATGAACTACTACGTCTGATATCTGCAGTCCACAATATTACGTTTTGCGAACACGTATATTATTCCTTGTCAATTTTCTTCCAGATGCAAAGGATTCTTTAGTTACTATACTCTGTATTTTCTACTTCTAAATACCCTTCAATTTTTGCATAAGCTTTTCACCCTATTCCCAGCCTTGTTATACTTTTGTATACAATTCTTCGCAACCTTACAGCATTTCATTGCCTCTCAAAGCAACTACTCGCCAGCAAGTTTTTATAGAACGCGCTCTGCCTCCACAGGTGCTTCCCCCGAAAGCAAACACGAAACTTGTTCGCACTCAGGCGCCGCGGTGCGGCGGTGTCTCTAAAATTTCGGCACCAGGTGCAAATGGTCGCATACGCCCCACGCCGCATACGAATAAAACTATTGTCGACTCGTAAATAATTTAATAACAAAGTGCTATTACATTACCGGCTCGGAACGGGTAATCGCGTCGAAAACGTGCTGGGTGCCGAATCAGCTCCTGTATTTTTAATCCTCCATCCCTGTCAGCCGTGATACACTGCAGTTAAATTATTTAATTTCCAGGCGGCTCTTGTGTAAGCCGATTCCACTGATGAACGTTGCAAATGAAAATCTGAAAATCTGCTCTACCTAGAAATTCAGAGTTAGCATAATGGTATCGCGGCGAATATTAATCGGGGAAGAAAACCAGACCGCCATTTAAGTTTTTCAATTATCATTTAATAAATATCAGAAGAAATACAACGGGATTTTTTTAAACGGACAAGTCTAACTATCTCAGAAAAAAAGCCAAAAAGCCAGAACTAGTTACTTTTATATCTAGAACGCAAAATGGAAGTTATCCATTCGAGAACGCAAAAACATTTCGCGTTCGAGGTACAAAAAATATTTTTTCGAAAACTGTAATAAAATGACATAATTTTATGCATAACAATTTAATTTATATTTGAAATCCTTTAAATTGTTTGCCAGAAAAAATAATTTCAGAATTATAATATATTGTACATAATTATTTATATTCTAAAGGGCATGAAAAAGTGTTTAATTAAAAAATGAGCTCGTAAAGTGAAGAGGAGCATTTACCAGCAGAAGTATTGGAAGCGGCGCAAAGTGCTCTTCCACAATTAATCCCAAAAAAATTGACAGCACGAGATCGCCAACAACGAATTTAAAGCGTGGTGCAGTTCAAAGAAAATTTAAAAGCGTCCCAAGCGGTATTACTGGCATTATTTCGAACATAAAATTAATAAAGTTAAACCTTCGACATTATGGTCAGTATATTCAATGTTAAAATGTACACTGAATTCTAAAGAAAATGTAAATATCAGGAAATTTTCGAAATTAATAACATATTTCAAAAGCAAGTCAGTTGATACCGTCCAAAAAAGTCCAAAATTCTAACGAGAGAGAAAATTGAGAGATTTTTACAAGAGGCACACGATAGTAGATTTCTGCTAGAAAAGGTAATTCAAATTAATATAAATCTATTATTATCTGGTTCTGAGCAACTTTTCATCTCATTTTAATTATTGGTGTTTGTGGAGCTTTGAGAAGAGATGAGCTACTGAAAACAACAAAAGATAAATTCAATTATTATTATAAGAATTCCTGATTCCAAAACTCATACTACGAGATGTTTTGTAATTTCAAATGAAGATATGCCGCAAATACTGTGCTTTACGTCCGGCGGTCGAATATATTTTTTTAAGTATGTCAAAGAAAAATGTGTTAACCAAGTGGTTGGCGTCAACAAAATAAAAAATGTGCCAAAAGAAATAGCAACGTATATAAATTTGCCTCATCCAGAAACTTATATACAGGGCACTGCTTCAGGCGCCGATATTACCACAATTAAAGGACATGGGGGATGGCTTCTCTTTCAAGATATGTCTTTAATTTTGGTCAAAACTAATCTCATTTTATTTAAATGATCCCCTTTATTCCTGCCTGTTATTAAAATATCATCTAGAAAGACAAAAATTCCACCTGTTTTAGAAAAAATGCTTTCCATTATCTTTTGGAAAATGCTTGGTGCTGAAGCAATACCATAAGGCAAACGGTTATACCTAAACAACCCTTATTGTGGGTGTTAATGACCGCAAATTTTCTTGATTCGTCATCTATTTCGAATTCTGCATATGCCTGTGATAAGTCCAGTTTACTGAATAATTGGCTAGCACTTAAACTTATATTTTTGAGTGTATAGATTCATATTTACTGTCTGTTTTACTATTTTTTACCATTCACCATGATATATTGGACTAAAAATATCATCCGCATAAAGTCTTTCCAGCTTCTTTTCTACCTTAACTTTTCATGCTCCTTGGGACTACACAAATCCTTCATTAGGTCATACGTTTCGCTACCTACGACAGTGATTAATGCAACCACCTTTAATCCTGCTTCTATTTTATTCGCTTTGAAATACTGCTCCAAACGGGATGCATAAGTATTCCAGTCCTTAACCCCTGGTTCAAACTTACCAATCTTCCCACTAGACATCTTCTATACTCTTGTATATCCTCGTCGCCACTTGTGTAATTATTAAATTAACATTCTATTAAGATTCAAACAACCGTTGCAGCGGAGTGGACCGTATCGAAAAATTGTGTTTAGGTCTTTTTAGAATTTTTTTCCGTACACATAAATCAATGAGCATTATTTGGTATTATTATTCGAACTACAAATATTTTTCACCTAATATCTTTTAATGTATGACTAAATCGTATTCTTTCCTAATTCAATAAGTAGTATCTATTTTATAACCATGAATGGTAAACATTCCAATTTCAATGCGGCAGCCCATACTTTCTAATTTTTGATCTTCACAGGTTAAAATTTTCTTTTAATTCGGAGGGACATAAACGTAGTTTCTATCTGTATATTTTTTGGAAATAAGAAATCGGAACTATTCTACTCCTGCTATAAACGGTATTGAAAGCATATGTGTTTACTTATAATATAAAGTTTTACATCATATAAGCGTACCAAGTGCAATATTTTTTACTTGTTCAGTCATACTTACATATATGCTTACATTTATCCACTTATTAAGAGGCGTTTGTGACAAATACATTTCGTAGCGCAACTGGTCAAACAGACTATTGCTGATTTTAAACCGTGGGGCAACTGAGCATATATGTATATTTATGTAAAAACTTAAAAGAAGCAAGCGCCGATTATCATTGTAATATGAATGCGTAAGTGTTTGAAAATTAGTTCAAAGACTTTTTTTGTCCAAATTGCCACCAAACAGCGTCATAGTAATGGACAACGCTAGTTACCATTCGGAGCAACTGGATAAAATTCCAAATACCATCCAAGAGTTTTTAAGAAAAGAAGATTTATATTTCGAAGAGGACTACACAAAAAAACAATTGTTGGAAGTGATTGGCACAAAAACAATTGCGAAGAAATTTAAAATTGACATTCTCGCTTCTGAATGTGGACACACCATTCTACGATTACCCCCATATCATTGCATTTTCAACCCCATTGAAATGATATGGGGGCAGTTGAAACAAAGAATTCGACGAGGAAACACCGGTTGAAAATTTAGCAAGGAAATGCTGCTAAAAATTAGGCACGAAGATGAAATAACAAGTGTCGATGCATGGAGAAATTCAGTGCGGCATGTACTGGACATTGAAAATCGGTACAGAGCGAATCATGTACAAGAATTAATAATAGAAGTTAATCGTGATTTTAGCAATGCAAGTGATAGTGAGTAATTTTTTTAGTTTGTGACTCTTGTAATGTGCTTATTAACAAGCTGTAATGAACATAATCGATACCGTGTATATATTTTATTGTGCGCTATTGTAAATTTTTTCTAACAAATGTAAATAATTTTCTACTTACTAATTTGATGTTTTTGTATTAAATTTGTATAAATTCGTTATGACATGCAAAGGCTTTTACTTTATACATCGAAAAATTTAAACCCAATAAAGTATCAATGCCAATAGTTTTGGGACGGCCGACAATCAAGCTGTAAAATCATCTGCATAAGTCAGTCTCAGAGATTGCTTGATACTTTAACAAAGTTTATTCGAATGCACACTAATGTATGTACAAAAAGAATTGATGACGAAAACGATACAAAACTGACACCGAAATCAAAATAAACAACTGTTGGTGTGACCATTTATACATTTAATTATCACAACGAGGAAGCTAGGCGTTGCTAGAAATATAAAATTATTTATTTTTAAAGCATTAGACCATGCAAACAGTTGCTTCCCACCTTAAATGAAGCGATAAGGGTCAGTTACATCCGATTTCGTTGAAAATTGCAGGTTTTATACTTACCCCATTTTGGTTTCTGGGTCACGCACAAGCCTCATCACTAGGTATCGTTTTCTAGCCTCTCTCTTTAGAACAAACTTTGTTTTTAATTTATTCATATGTTACTCAAAATTTCGTGGCTTTGTGTGCAGCGATGGGTATGTAAGCATATTTTCTACCGTAATAAGCTATTAAAACCTATTTTTAAATATCCGTACTGTTTTAAAGTTCGTACCTATTTGTTAATAAAAATTGTTGATTCAGTCTTTCAGAAAATAAAGCGCAGAAAATGCAGTATTAATATTTATCGAACTCTCTGTACAGCGCATTTCAACTAAAACTTTCACCCTGCTCTCAAACCTCATGTTTATCCAAGTTTGGAAAAAATGCTGAACCCCATCAAAAAATAGATAGCTAGTGGAATCGAGCGACTATCGTTTTGAAGTTTCCTTTATCATATATGCAAATATGCTTTTTTTTCAAACACGAAGCATAAGTTTGGCATAAATTATATATCGAACTAAATCATCCAGGCAAAGTAAAGTTAGGAGGTGCAAACATCGTTGCCTAAGTCCGCTACATACACCATCCAACTGAACAATAATAAACATCTCTCGCCCTCAAGGCAAGATATCCCGGGGCCCGCGGATACTGCAGTGCACGCGATGCACCGCTCAAGCTATACAAAGCGAGCTTACAGTGGCGCATTGCCGGAGTTTCGAGTCCGGGTGCAGCTTCGGCCGATAAGGCCCAGACTCCCAGACTGTCGCTGAAAAATAAACAATAAGCCACGGCCAGACTATATTGAAGCCACGACGTATTTGCTAAGTACTTAGGACGAGAAAGAAACTGTAAATATTTGCGGGGATTTTTAAGAAATTTCATCGAATAAAGTGATACCGAGAAAATTCAGATATATTAGCCGGTGTTCCCTAGGAGTTGAGTTGAAACGCAAACTGAGTCGAGCTGGAAAACGTTTTAAAATAATAATATTGGCGGCCACATGACGATGTCAAAGCCAGTACGCTTTTATGATACTTCAAACTACTCCTAGCAAATTATGAAACGTAATAAAGTAAAATTAATTTCGAGCCAAGCAGTGCTCCGGTGACTAACTTGTTTATGGACATCTTGGCAGAAAGATTTAACAAACTAATATACTGAACTTAAAAGGAAACGCTGCCTGTATGATGTTTTATTTTATCCGCTTCATATCTTAACTTCTAAACGCATTCAGCTAGAAGATTTGGGTACAATCATTGGAAGATCCTGGCTTTCCAACAGATTCAGAGAATCCAAGAGACAGGAAAGCAGTAAGTAACATATATAATGAACCAATGAGAGAGGAGTTGTGATAAGGTAAGTTACACCCTTAAAGTTCTTTTTAGGATATGTTAATGATAGTATAAAAACGTCGAGATTAATTTAAGTGTGAATTACACGATATGAGGGTGTATTTTGTCATTGACTTGTATTGCAAGTGCAAACGTAAAATGTACTTTTAGTACCAAGATACCAAATATATTTACATGACTAATTAAAGTTGTTGACAATACCTATAATGACTAACTTGTATAGAAAGATAACGCCAACATTCTTGCGTTGCTCACTTCTTAAGCTTGTATATTGAACTTCCTTACGTTAAGTAAATTCTTAAATCGAGGTGTGGAGATCGCTGTTAAAGCTATAATTAAGCTTACCGATGAATTTGTCTTTGTACGCGTTGAATTCGGTTAATGTATTTGTAATGCATCGGTTTCCAGGCGACGCTAGCATACTTTAGGTGGCTGCACACTAAGGTTTCATGATTTTATGCTACTAAATTTAATTGTAGTTCTAAAAATGAAAACTAAGTTTCTAAGTGAACGCTGTATTATATCCTCAACGTACAGTTCGAACCTTATTAGCTTGCTGTCCACAATAACGCTCAGACCCTTTATTTTATTAATAATGCTAAGGGTATGGTTGTTTATTACATTTTAGTGAAGATCGGCAGCCTATTTCTCGTAGAAGTGATGTGGTAACACTTGTCTAGGTTAGATGTAATAATTTATGGTGCATTATAAGTATATATGTTATTTAAATCAATTTGCAAAAGCAGTGCACCTTGTAAGTTAGTTATTTTTCTGCAAAATTTTCGTTATCGTCTGCATAGAGCAGATAATTTGAGGGTTGAATAAAATTACCAATATCATTAATAAAAATGAGAAATAGTATAGGACCTAAGTAAAAGCCCTGCGGTACCCCAGATATATTATAGACGACACTTAGTTTTTTATTACTACAACTTGGTATTTTTCTCATGTTTTATAAATGCACGTTGTAGTGGCTTAACCATTTTGCTTCATCTTCAGTAAGCTCGTGGTGTTGTTGTAACGATCCTTCAAAACAAATACCAGGGCATTCCAAAGCCAAGTGGGAAACTGTCTGTTCATCGGCACCACATCTTTCAAATCGAGAGTTTTTTTCAACTCCCCACTGAGTCAGAGTTTTCCTGCATATTCCTTGGTCAGTACGAATTCTGTTCAATTGTACCATTCTCTTCTTTTAAGGGAAAAACCAGCGACCTTAATAGTTGGGTCTTTTATAATGTTTCTAGTTTTCGAGATCCCCATACTGGACATCGAAAAGAATTCACCCTGTATGCAAAAAATCGAATACACTCCATTTTCAAAACATGGACATTCAACAAGTTGCGASCGCTGWTTTCTTTCAAAGTTATAGAAAATAWATAACATGAGAGTGCTAGGAAAAAACGTTTGGATTTCCTGTAATGAATTGCACATTTATATACAGCAAAGTATATCAACAGCTATCCATCGGCAAAACAGGGACATTATTGATGTGTATTTTAAGTCTGTAGCAAATAAAGCGGCCCGTAGTTATTTTACTGGGTGCGACAGCCTACCCATTATTCCACCCATTTAAACTGATTGGCGTAAGATAAATTACAGCGCATCGATTAAACCGGTGTGTATAAACAGAGCGTTTTTTTCCTGGCCTAACACACCACCACCGGGCGATGAATCAAAAGCGCCGGTTATAAATTAACGAATAAATTTCGAAATTCCAGCGGTTTCTGCACATGTAACTCGGCATTAATGTCGCCGATAAATCAGTGCGTTTTTTCGCGAGAAGGGACATATAATTATAAGGGTTTTAATTAACTGTAAGATTGGACACATTAATCAGGGGGGTGTTACTGATGAGTAATCATCGCCACCCTCACTGTACTCGGGGAGCATTAATTTTCTGCAATTGCTGAGTCGGCTATCGGGGAAAACTCAAATTGCTGTAAACGCGCGCGGGTCTTCGTTTTAACATTGACAATCTGTAATCGGAATGAATTACTGATTCCCTCACAAAAGCCGGAAGGGCGATCTCACTCCGACTATTTCTGATGATTAATGCCCTACGGCCGCCCTGTATGTACACTGACGCCCTCGTTACGTGCACTGACGTCTGATGACCGCTAATTTAGTTGCACCTATGTGCTCTGCCGATGTTCGATTCGATAAATCCGATAACGAATTCAAATTGCGTTGCAGTGCAGTGGTGCAGATAAACTGGGATTGCACGAAGGAACTCGTTACACCGGGGTCTATTAGTAAACATCATTCGGCGTTTAAACGTCAAGCAATCTACTATCTTGAAATCAGAGCGACGCTTTTAAATKAAACACTATTAAACGCTCAAGACTTGGAATCACATTGGCTCACTGTAATATTTATTAACAGTAGACTTAATAATATCCTACTTATCTAAAAGGTATGCTGAGGTGAACTAAACTCCAAATACCTTCCTGTTTCACTCGGTGTGCCTCAGGGATCGGTGTTGGGGCCAACATTATTTTTGATTTATATAAATGATATTGACGATGTTACCCCATCCGGGAGTCACCTTTTATTGTATGCAGATGATACAAAGTACCGGGTGTTCTAAATTAAGTGATACAAAGTCGGTTAAATTGGCAAAGTAATAGTACTTTTTCTACTGATTAAGATGGTGGAAGCAGAAAACAATTGAACATAGCATTTCCGAGAAAATAAAAGAAATGTCTTTTATTTTAATGGAACACCCTATATATTTTTCAATAAAAAGTTTGCAAATTGTCCATAGAACAAAAATGTTTCTTTACGATGTAGTCCTAAAATTGAAAATAACCGAATTATTACCATATTTGTCATTTAGACAAGTAGGCTATGTAATTTCTTAAACAAAACGAAATTTGTTTCTTTATAACGTATTTTATTTTAGCTTAAATAATAAAGAAGCTTACATTAGGTGTGCGAGAACATCGCAATTTTCTTCAATACATTTTCGGACATTTTTCAGTACTCGTTGAGTAGTAACTCTAAAAATTGTTCTGCCGTCAATGGATCGTATAATGCGTCTAATATTGTTTTTCAGTTCTATCAGGTTCGCATATCTCCTCTTGTAGACTTCATCTTTGACATAACCCCAAAAGTAAAAATCTAATGGAGTTATGTCAGGAGATCTTGGGGGCAAGGTATAGGACCATCTGTTCCTATCCACCTATCTTCAAAACATCTCTCTAACAGCGCTCTTACTTCCTGAAGGCGATGGGGAGGGGCTCCATCTTGTTAGAAATATATTTGGGTCCGAGTCTCTAAGTTGATATCATCCAAATAATTTTCGAGTAATTCTGAAAGCATGTCGACGTATCTCCTTCCAGTCAATGTGCCTTCATAAAAAATTGGCCCATTTACTTGTCTGCCCATCAGTCCACACCAAACATTAACACTAAAATGTCCTTGTGGGTTTCTGGGATGAGGAATAAATAAATTTTCACTAGACCAATAATGCATGTTTTTGCGATTAAACATACCCCGATTCGAAAAATTTGCTTCGTCAGTCCAAAGAACATTCTTTAAAATATTGGGATTATGCATCCACATATCTACCAACCACTGACAAAAAATTAGTCTTCTTGCAGTGTTGCCAGGTAAGAAAGTTTGCACTGGTCGGTACTTAAAAGGTACAAACTTATATTTTCTTAAAATCCTCCAAATTGTGCATAAACTGTAGCCACTATCCCTTACCAAATCTCCAGTTGAATTATTTTTATTTGCGTCAAAATTTGCCAACACATTTATTTCTACTTGTTCCTATTATAAACTGTTTTGTAGTTCTAGATTTTTCAAAATTCCGTTCATTGCTTCTAAACTTTCTGTAGAGCTTCAAAAAATACCTCCTAGCTAGTTGATCACGATCAGGGTACATTTGACCATATTGCTCAAGTGCTCGGACACTATTTTTACGGCAAACAAGATACACTTCTAACATATCGCATTTTTCTAAATGAGTAAGCGCCATTTCCTACTAACTAATTAACTAACTTCTTAACTAACTAGCTCCAAAAACACGTCTAATACGAAAAAATACACCAAATGATTGATTCTGACACAATAATAATTCTCTGACAGATCGTATAACGCTTTTGTTTAAGAAATTACATAGCCTACTTGTCTAAATGACAAATATGGTAATAATTCGGTTATTTTCAATTTTAGGACTACATCGTAAAGGAACATTTTTGTTCTATAAACAATTTGCAAACTTTTTGTTGAAAAATATATAGGGTGTTCCATTAAAATAAAAGACATTTCTTTTATATTCTCGGAAATGCTATGTTCAATTGTTTTTCTGCTTCCACCATCTTAATCAGTAGAAAAAGTACTATTACTTTGCCAATTTAACCGACTTTGTATCTATGATAATAAAAAAGTTGGCAATGGTGCGCACTTAATTTAGAACACCCGGTACTTCACATCAGACGTGGTATTTCCAACATTAATCAATCATATTAAAGTAGCACAAGAAAAACTTTCGCAGTGGTTTGCTAGAAATAATTTAGTTTTAAATGTAAACAACACAAACATTATTTACTCCTCATTAAAAAATATTCCTCTGCATGTCAAGAATCCTAAGTCTATAAAGACAGTTTACTATGCCTATATACACTGCAAATTGACATTTGGTATATTAGCTTGGGGACATTCTCCAGCAACAAAACGTCTTTTTAAAATCCAGCGCCATGCTATAAGAATTTTAAATAATTTACCGCATACTGCTGGTTGCTGGGAAGCTTTGAAATGAATATTATCACACTACCGTGCTGTTACATACTGGAGTCCTTGTACGTCAGGAGGAACTTGGAGGACTATCAAATGCGAGGCACTCAACATTCCAAGTCGATGAGAAGCCAAAATAATCTATATATTAATTTCCATCGCACCTTTAGATCTAGATGTAGTATTACTTTTTTGGGACCTAAGTTTTATAACAAGCTTCCTACTAATATTAAATCACTTAGTCCAACGGTTTTTAGAAAGCGAGTTAAATCATATTTTGTTAAAGAAAGCTTTTAGTCTATCCAAGAATTTTTACTAGCAAGCTAGTTCGTAGTTAATGACATTGTGTAAACATTCGATGTAATGACACAAATAAATATTATTATTATGGTTAGATACGCAATTAAGTAATTAACGCCGCTTGATACAGCTCGTGAATATGCCGTGAAATAATATTTTCTTTCACCATTGTTCATACATTGGCACTGCAGTTTTCATAGTGCATCTCTAAAACGTTTCACTAAAAGTTTTGTATATCTACATTTGACACTAGCCACCACAAACAGTTGTTCTTTACCGCGCGTACTGACACTTCATACATCCATTTTTAAATTAGAATAAAATCATGTTTACGGCTGAACTGTAGTCGAATAGTCGCATTTGATTTTTAGATTTACTTGTCATTAAACATATAATATTTTTTTTTTAAATAAATCGTAAGCCAACGGATACAGATATGGTTATGCCGTTTGATTCATGTCATCCCCTGAGCCACAAAATTATAAAAGAAACTGCCGTCTATAAGTAATGGTCGTGTCCGAGTACTGAGGGGGGGTCTAATTTAAGCATTTGGTATTAAATTGGGATCCCAGTTTTGTGGGCACTGTTTTACGCTGTTGAGGAGGATTTCCTTTCTTTTCAATGGAATAACAATTCTTGCCCCAAAATGTCACTTCGTATATATAGCTTACTGAAACTGAAGAGTAGAAAATTGTACTGTTGCAGTACCTGTTAATTATATTTTTGGGTTTGCTATTACTATATGATAATGATGATTTCTGCTACCAGCAGTTTACGAAACAAGCTGTTCCATTTTTTTAACATGTTTAATTTCTTTCCAGGGGATCAGTAAACCTGATGGACCAAAAAGTCTACAGAGACCATATAATCGGCTGTAAGTAAAATACAAATTTTTGCATAACAGGTATTCAGATGGCTTAAAAATGTGTAGCGATGCATATTTTATCTTACAGACGATTTTTTTATTTCATTTTTATTTTATTTTTTATTACATTGACTTTCCAACAGAGAATCCAAAAGACAGGAAAGCACAAATCACATATATTAAGTAACATATATTAATTAGTGGTGAGAGGAGTTGTGATAAGTAAGTTACACCTGTAAAACTATTTTCAACAATTTAGCAGTTGCAGTTATAGTTCTTTTAAGTTATTTTCGAGAGATGTTAATGATAGTGAAAATGTTGAGATTAGTATAAGCAGAGTTACAAGTGTGAATTACATGATATAACGCTGAATTTTTGCACTGATTTGTGTTGCAAGTGTAAACGTAAAATGTACTGCTAGTCTTAAGAGCCAATAGATGAATATTAATATTTGCGTGGCTAACTAAGATGCTGACAATAACGAATTGACTACCATGTAGAGAAAGATAACGTCAAAATTTTCGCGTCGCTTACTTAAGCTTGACATATTATACTTTCTTAAGTTATATTCGCATGTCGAGATGTGGAGATTTTTGCTAAACTTATAATTAAGCTTACCAATGACTTTTTTGAACGCGTTCAATTTGATTAATTTATTTGTAGATAATATATCGGAATCCAGACGACACTAACATACTCTAGATGGCTGCGCACCAAGGTTTCATAGAGAATTTTCAACGATTTTACGACGATAAATTTAGTTGTCTAGTTGTAATCATTCTGTAACACTCATACCCTTTGTTTAAAAAAATAGTTGGTTTTTTGGAATGACATCATTTGCCCCTAAATCTCGATACTATGTAGTGCTCTAAATTAAAAGACTTCACTGCTTCTTCCTCCAGCTAACTTTCAATAATTTGTTTTAAATTTTGAAACCTAATATATCTAAAAGTTTTCAATTCAAGGCAAGATATTTTTTCTCATTTTCGTATTCAGAAAATGCACTTCTTGGATATCAGTTGAAAAATATGGTTCGTCTTTTAATTAATTGCCGATGATGTCATAGTATAAAGACAAAACGCGAACAAAAAAATGACATTCTCAAAAGTTAGATTAAWATATACGATTTTCTATAAAAATGCTTCCAAAATGATAWTATACGAAATGASGGCATTTGGAACATTCATATTTTACAAATTTGCGGTTAATATAGTCATTCTAATCTTTTCGATAAACAAAAATATTTTAGAACTGCCGGTATAGTACCTAAACATCACCTAGGCGGCAGCTTGTCCGCCTGAGTTATTAATAAACATCGCCATGGTAATATTAATGAACAATATCTCTAATGTTTGTCACCGATAAAAAAATAATATAATTATATTGTAATAGTAGACGATTTTAATTTGTCTTCGATTTCTTGGTCATATTCCTAAAAAAATTTTTGTTTTTGCCCCACCTCTACTGATAGTCCTTCTATCCTGCTTAGTTTCAAACCTTAACTAATATGCTGGTGTACCAAATAATAATGGTAGAGTATTTGATCTATTTATTAGTAATGTGCAAAAGGTAGTTGTTAGACAGTGCAATTTAGCACTAGTATTGATCAATATTG
Organism: Rhyzopertha dominica; assembly: GCA_025024175.1. Lineage (NCBI taxonomy): Eukaryota > Metazoa > Arthropoda > Insecta > Coleoptera > Bostrichidae > Rhyzopertha > Rhyzopertha dominica. The sequence continues at coordinate 47,142,627 of QCXZ01000041.1, forward strand.
GTACCGAGCAAAGAACATTTACAGGGCGTTTTAAAATTAATCTTGAGAATTATGGGTGGTCAGACTTATTAAAGTGAAACGCTAACGATGCTGTAGAAGATGTTTATAATGTATTAAATAATTTAATTTCTATGTATGTTCCACTATCTAGGGAATCCAAAGGACAGTTCCTATCTGGGTTTTCACATTTTACTATAAATCTTATCGGTAGCTAACACAAAAAAACATATGAAATGGAAAATAATAAACGAGACTCGGATTTCCAAGAGTTTTTGAATTGCACCGGCGAATTAAGCAGAATATACAAAGTGACTATAAAAACATTTTCCGACATTGAAAAAATACCAATTCAAACGTTAAAAGTTTCTGGTCTTCATTTGCGACTCGTTATTGCCTAATATCCAAAGTTCCAGTTGCATAGAAATAAAATACATCTCAAAAGTTTCAATAGTAGAAATAAATATCTCACTAGTTATACGGGCATCTGATCGGACGGCATATTTATTAAAACGTGCGGTGAAATTCTTGCTGAACCACTTAGTTTTTGAAAGGTGTGTTCCCAAGCAAATTAAAACGAGTAGGTAAATAACTAACTATTGTCACATATCGCTCTTGCCAATTTTTAGTAAAATTGTTGMAAACTGTATTACTGTACTATTTTTCAATATTAAACAATGCATAAATGAACGCCAGCACGGTTATATTGTGGAAGGTCAACAATAAATAATTTAATTATTTTTGTTCAACATCTGTCAAAAAGCATGGATAAAAACGCTCAAATGGATGCCGTGTATACCCACTATTCCAAAGCGTTCCATAAAGTTCACCATAACTCTCTTCTTATTAAATTGGAGAATTTCGATATGCATAGCAATCTACTAAGGTGGATGATTTCGTAATTATTTTTCTCAAGCATATTCCTCTGTGCAGATTTATTGCTAGCATTTGACTTAAATGTGCAATGAATATAAGCAAACGAATTAATACCGAAGCTTCGCAAATTTATACCTCCAATATTCCAGTATTTATAGTTTATAGGCCCAAAATCCCTTACAACCTGTGTGCCGAAATTCTTTGTCACTCGCTCGCATTATTTACAACCGAATAAAGCTCTCCCCCTCCCACCCTATAATATATACCCAGCAATAATTTCGAATTAGAGAGCACAGCATAAATAAAAAAAGGAAAACTCGGCTCGAAAGTGAGCTTAMTGAACTCCCGATACCGAACCMCGCGGGGAAGCCCCTTTGTCAGGTGTGGGTCCCCAAAGAGAACTGCCCCCGATATTCGGGTGGCAGCCCCGCAATTTATMTGCCGTGCCGCCGGGTAAGCCCCGACAGCCGGCGAAACCCGTGTCAAGGATTATCCCCGGACTCCAGATTCAAAAATGCAAAATCTGCGATAACAAACTAAWAATAATTAGGTATTAAGAGGGGCGCGGAGGCCGGCCTTGTAAAAGTCACGTGTGGTTTGTGATTGTTTTCGTTGGGGACTTCCGGCTTTCGGGGGTTTTATAAAATCTGTTATCGTGGCAACTAATCAGATGGATTATTTTATTCAACTGAGGCGACAAACAGATTCTAGATCTCTTTTTCCTACATGTGTACATAGAAAGTCAGAGAGAATTACAATAAAAAAGTAGAGCATTAAAAATGAATAATGTGGGTCCCATTATTTACATACATATTTGTCGGATATCAAACGGTTTTGGCGATATACACCTTAAATAACTTTAAATATAGCAAAAATTTAAAAATTTGCAAAAACAGCTAACCTTTTGTTTGCAGGGGGACAACTTTTGAGATAAGTTTTTAATGGATAGCGCTTACTCTCTGAGCAGGGTAGACACCCCTTTAAAAATTTTAAATGGAACTATCCATCTTGTGATACATCATTTGAAAGCTTATTTCACAAAGAGTCTGGCCATGTAATTAGTTTTACCACGTTTAACTTATTGACGGGGTAATAGATTAATAGTGCCTACGAAACAGGTTGCTTATTAAATTGAATATTTTGGACTCCTTTCAACAAAATGTATTTTATTTTAGAGCGGAAATAAAATTTGTCCTTACGAGAACCCAAAATTTAAACAAACAACTTGTAATAAATATGACACTTAAAAAAAACTCCCAGAATACTGAAAATTTTCTTTTAACATTATTATTAACATTATATTATTTATCATGTAATTTTTTAGAAAGTCCATGTCCACGAAAAAGAAAAATTATTTATTTGTAACTCCAAAAACAGTGTGAACAAAACCATAGAAATTCAAACCTTACAATAGATTCTCAAAATGTGCACCCCTCTTTCCATACAATAATACAGACGGTTCTCGAACTCCTGCTGCACTTTTCGGAAAGTTTCAGGTGGAATTCTCCTGCACTCGTTAATAATTCTTTCTCGCAGATCGTCCAGGCTAGTAGGTTGTGTTTTGTAAACCACAGATTTTAAATGACCCCATAGAAAGAAATCTAAAGCATTCAAATCGGGTGATCGTGGCGGCCATTCAATTGTTCCACGCCTACCAATCCAGTGAAGAGGAAATCTATGATTTAACCAATTTCGCACATTAATGGCGTAATGCGGTGGGGCTCCATCATGTTGGTAAAACCATTCGTATTCATCCAACATTGGATTTCCTTAAGGGTCACATTGGTTTTCTAATTGCTCTGTGATTAAAGGATCAATAACGTTATCAAGTAATTCTAAATACATTCCCCCATTTAGCGTCCCATCAATGAAAATTGGACCTACAATTGCGTTGCCAAGTATTCCAGCCAAGACGTCCAGCTTCTGAGGAACTTGTGTATGACCTTCTCGAAAAATATAAGGATCTTCGTCACTCCAGTACCTGACGTTATGTTTATTTACAGAGCCGTTCAAAAAAAATGTGCATTCATCACTGAAGCAGATATTTTTTATTAGATTTGGATTTACTATAATCTTTTCTGTCATAATTTCGCAAAATTGCAGTCTTCTATCGAAGTCATCTTCGCCGTGTTCCTGGAGAGTTTTCATCTTATAGGGATGGAATTTGTGCAGTTTTGTAACTTTCCTTACAGATGAATAAGAAAGTCCAGTGGCTGTAGAAATGTTACACAAAGAGCTAGTTGGATCCATTGCAAAATGACCAAGTACTTCAAGTTGGGCCATTTCATCAACGACTCTATTCCCTGCCCTTTTTTTGTTTACTACAGATCCAGTGTCTTGAAATTTCTGCACGAGATCGAGAATGTACCTAGCGTCAACATTTTTGTCGGGGTACCGTTCGTTAAACACCCTTGCTGACGCACGAGCACAGCTATGCTCAGCACCGTAAATAAAAATTAATTCTACCCTTTCGGCAGTTGAATAAACCATTATTACTTGGACTCTCACTTTAAAATTTCACGCGATTTATAAAAAGGAATGTGAATAAAAAGATGGTCGTGCCAAAGAAGTAGCCAAAAAGTTGAAACAAAAAATTGGAAACACAAAGTAGATAATTATTTAGCCAATTCTGTATAAACTGTCGAGTTGCAATATGAAGTAATGTCGAAAGAAAATTTTAAGTATTTTTGGCATTTTGTTTAGGTGTAACAATTATTTTTTAACAAGTTTTTTTAGGCTTAAGTAAGGACAATTTTTATTGTAACTGCAAGACAATAAATTAAAAAAAAAAAAGTCCAAAATATTCTATTTTATAAGCCACTTGCTACAATGCACTCTTTGACCCACTGCCCCGTCAATGGGTAAAAAATAGTAAAACTAATTACATGGCAAGACTCCTTGTGTAATAAGCTTTTAAATGATGTATCGTAAGATGGGTAGTTTCATTTAAAATTTTTGAAGGGGTATCTACCCCGCTAAGAGGGTAAGCGCTATCCATTAAAAACTTATCTCAAAAGTTGTCCCCCTGCAAACAAAAGTTTACCTGTTTTTGCAAAATTTTAAATTTTTCCTCTATTTAAAGTTATTTAAGGTGTGAAGTTTTCAAAAAATCAACCTGTATATTATTGCTTCTAGTGCATCGTTCGATCATTTCTCAGAAAAATTGTCAGGGACGAAGTCGTAAAGCATTAAATTTCACTTAGTTTGATGTATACTGTTATAACTTTGTCTCCAATCAATCAAAAGTTACAGAACATGTATGGTTTGTTACGATGATTCTCTAGAAATGAGTTGTTAGCCCTTTCTTTGGGATTAACAATATTTTGGGCACAAWAATAAGGTWGTTGCTATTACCGGACAAAACCTATTTGTAATTGTAGGTTTTATTATATTATTATACTACAAATCAAATAATGAAAGAGTTTATATGAATCGGTAATAATTAAAAAAATGAAAAAGGTAAGCATTCAAGATGTCATCTCTTCTGAGGCGTAAGTGTCGATGCTCATTCATCTTCGTAAGCAGTGGAGATTTTGTCTAAAAAAATTGGTAATGTAAGAAACATAAATTCATTTTCAACGGCGACTGCAGCTATTGCGAGGAACATACAACAGTCTGGATCTTTCCTGTTCCACGTTTTACCAACAGAATGTCACGAATAATTGGCATTTTGGCAGCCAAGGGAACAGCCAAGATGACGTCAGCATCAATTGAAGCTTGGAGCACATTTATCTAATTTTTCTGCTAAGAAACGATCGTAGGAGACACAGCAGGCAAATGTTTGACAAAAAGAGTTAGTTGAAAATGATATTTTCGAGAATTATAGATTTTTTTCAATAACGTTTATCTCGAAAACCATCAGAAATTAGTGTTGAAACAATTTCATAGGAAATTCAATAAGCTTTCGTTATTATCTCGAACATATTTTTTAGATTGCACCGTTTCTGAGATATAATCGGAAAAACCCTAATATAGAACGTCCCATTCATGCCGTGAGTTAAGGTGTATGGATGAAATGGCTACCACTCTTATTTTCTCTTCTCGTTGATTATAAATGAAACTAAATAGTAAAATAGTGGACTGTATATTCAAAAATTAATTATGACATCTCAATGAGTGACAACAACTCCTTTCAAACATTTTTTAGGCGCCTTATCAGGCAAAAAAAATAAAAACGAATTGGTCGCCGCGCTCCATGTCTGTATGGTGCTAAAACGTCCAGTGTACTCTTATTTTTAAACCCAGAACCCAGAAAAAAAAGAACTGGAGGAGTCAAATTTGGCGATCAAGGTGGACATTCTACAAATCTCAGGTGACCTGTCCATCTATTATTACCTAAAACGTCATCAAAGAAATGATGTACCGCTACATCAAAATATGCCGGTGCACCATCTTGATGAAGTCTTCTCGTGGAATATGACTGTCCTGCTCTCTCGGAAATATTTCAGCGAGTGCCAAATCGTCTTTGAGAAATCTCGCGTAAAACTAACCTAAAAATAAGACCGACTGTTTTGAATGCACACTGGTTTTATCAGATTACGAACGTTTCGACCGAGTTGGCATTCTCAAAGAGTCCGTTGCAAGGACGTGGATCAAAGTGAATCCGAGTTTAATCAATGGTCGTTGCCTAGCAACGTCAGAAACCCGGTATTCTGACTGGTGACGGATTAAGCTCTGATTAACTTTGATCCATGTTTTTGCAACCGGGCTAAACAGTATCATAGTTATATATATCACTCCAGAATCTATGTCCATGACCTATCATCATCAAAATTCGGATTCGTGCAGTCTGCGATAGACGCTCCTTTTTAATTTAGCATTACTTCAGACTGGACGAAGCACTTGCTGAACATCAACAATTCAAAAGGGTACCAATAACGCGACACGTATCAATAGACAGAAGGATATCATCTGTAGAAACTATACACAGATGATGACTTTTTGTCTATTGATAATAAGTCGACGTATTTGCTATTTTTGGGACTGTCTTGCCTTCTCCTTGTATGTTTTGAACGTCATTTTAGGCACGAGTATATTGTTTTTCGTGTATTTGATAGAAATGGACAATACTGTTTAACACAAAATAGTTAAGAAAGGTGGGACTTTTCTTGTTAGCAACACTTTTTTTTCATTAATTTATTAGGATAAATGTTAAGTGCAGAATTGCTTAAATTATTAAACGCTATACTAGAAGACGTGCAAAGTGACTCAGAAGCTCATAAATTGGAGTTCATTCCTCAACTTAATGTTTCGGATACTGTCGATGTTGACGAAGCAGAGATGATCGAAGATTGCTGCTCAGTTGAATTAGTAAAAATTCTTTTTTTCCACATAAGCTTCTGCAACTCCATTGCTACGCCAACCACCGTGTCTCTTCAAAACTTGAATGTCGGCCAGAAAAGTTGCTGAAGTTCTGTGGAAACAATGTCCTGTGAAACTGTTCGGCTCCGGTAGACTTAAGGACCCGGCAATTTCCTTGGTATATTGTAGAAGGTCTTTATACCAATTTGTTGCAGTGTGCTTTTGCTCTCTTTATAATATATAAAGAGTCTACGGTGGTCCACACGCTTGTGTCTTAGCTTCAAGTGCTTCCTGTAAATCGCCATGCCGTCTATTCCATCTTTCGATGTTACTGTGAAGACATGTTTTTTTCTTGTTTAGTGTCGTGAAATTTAACTACTAAGATATGCCCGCAATCTTCTACGTCAACTGTCAGAAGTCGCAATTCTTCCGCGCGACAGGCTCCGTGCAATGATATTATTGTCACAAGCTTCATAAGGAGGAATTTGTTATCAGGATCATTATTAATAAAATTCTTCACGTTGTCCATTGATAACGCTGTTGACTTTTTTGCGACATAACCGTCATTTTGACGTTTAATATACGCCAGCAATTTTTTATAAGCAGAAATGTCCACATTTTCGTTGAACTGTATAGTGAAGAAGAGTATTGAAGTTTTAAGAGTTTTAAATGAAACAAACCTTTTCACAAAAGTAGCAATTAGAATGTTTTTATTTGCTCCTTGCACATTTTTTATCTTCTGTAGAGACAAAACTGTTGGTAAACTTTCTCGTACTTTGTTTTAGATTTTGTAGGTAGCAAACTTGACTCTGCTTTTGATACCAATTGCAAAATGTTGTCTTTAATTTCACTTGATTAATTCATTGTGCAGTTTGCAGGAAAGCTTCATCACAAATTATTTATTTACTATTGTGATGTTCTGTTTCTATGTTGACAAGTCTAAACAAACTTGACAGAGATTACTTTGAGAACAGGAAAAACAATTTATGCTTTTAAATTTCGGGATATACACAAAAAAATACGTCTTTCACGCGTAAGAAAGGTGGGTTTTCTTTACTTGTAAAACGATCTACTATTTTTAAGTCAAATGACGTAATGCTTCCTTAGTTGATAAGGGCTCGATTGATACAAAAAATATATATCGTTCAATTAAAAAAAAAACATTTGATGACGTCATATCTTCTTCATAGTAACAGATTGACGTGTTTCAATCGCCTCAAAAGTTTTCAAATAATCTTACTTTGAATTTTAGTTTATCGGCGCTCGATATATCATTTAGTATAAAATATAATATGAACAAAACTGTGCCAGAGCTAGTAGTACTCATTCTGCGGAATTAATACAAAAGGCGTACTCAAGTAAGGAAGCACTTTTGGTCCATTGTTATTCATTATATTCATGGATGAGATTGTTAAATAGAGTAAACCTATATAATGGCACTGAGGATCCCACAGTTGGTGGAAACGTCGCATATGACCTGATACTATATGTCCCTGGCTTTGTAATAACAAAAAGGGTTCACAAGGGTCTCTCACCAACAGGTTTGGACAACATTGTGGGTAGAAGAAAATTTATCCTATCCTGAACAGACTTGAGGGGTGCTTTATAATGCTGTACAAATACCTCCCAAAGAGACGCCTATGAAGGAAGTTGATGAGTTAGATGACTGAGTCGACGAGCAGATGCGCGAATGATTGCATGGATGCTTTTTTACTCTACAATAATACAATACAATAGTAATGTACAGGCCATAGTATGAGCAATTATATCATATATCAGTAGTTCTAGAGGTTTGAGGAAAGAAATTGCTTAACTAAAGTGCATGCTCAAAGCATTAGATTTTGGTTTGTTGTTTACTAGAAATCCAAATTACATTTATTACCTCTGTTGCTTTTATTCCGAATTTATTGGACATTTTTGACATAAACACTAACATACGAGTTGGCACGTTGTTTCTATGACGTCTCGCATCCTTGGTGATTTGTTTATTTACTTTCAAAATTTTGTTTGAACTTGTGTCAGGCAAATTTTGAGGTTCTTCGTCTTTGACAAAGATTACATGTGTAATCGAAACGTCAGACTAATAATTTTTTGTCAGTGTTTTCAAGAGACAGCGATCTATCCGACAAAATATTATCTTATAAACACTAACATTTTGGATATAATTTACTGCGGTGTAAACGTGTTATTTCCAAGCTACCTATAATTAATTCAGATTTTCGAGTGCGCTTTGAAACGATTCAATTTAAACTGCTGAAAACTGATTTATACATGTTTTTTGTGTATTGCAAAATACTAAATGTTAAAGAAAATTTTCTTTATTTACATGAAAAAAATATTCTATTTGCTTCGAATAATTTTATTGCAACTAAAAGTAGGCTTGGAATACAATTTTTGATATACAGCACTTGCAATTTAGTAGCTGAAACTGTAAATGTGTAACGGTACAAACACTAAACATTTCAAGTTTTCTGCCATCAGTGCCAAGATATTGGAATAATTCCATTACTAATACGATCCATACGTGTCTATATTTCTATTCAGGATAAGTCGTGTGATCTGGGCTATGCATTTGTCAGTATACCTTTGATATATATATTCATAAACACACACTGCGAAATGGACGTGATAACCAATATCTTAGAWATACATATGTTGCCTAGATTCATAGTCTACATCATTCAGTTATTGTGGAAATTCATTCATTAGAATGAGCACTAAAAATGGTCGAAGTTTTTTCTACTGAAACTTGTGTCCTCTGCTCGTTCCAGTATTACTATTTATTGTAGTTTTGGTTAAAATGTCTTTTTAACAATAATAAATGAAAAATTTCTCTCAAGCGAAACTAGATATGTTTGCGATTTGTAGTAATTCTTGACCACTTTTATTCCTCGAATTTATATAGGATTGCCGGTACATAAGATATGGTCGCTCACTTCTTTTGATTGCTCCCTTTGTGTATCAAAGTTAATTCAAATTGGACAACTTTTTCCTGACGTTCCTGTTTATATGCGTCAAATACTTTATAAGCACAGCACAGCTGACCTGTATAATACAATTRCAAGGTAGATAGTCTTCATCCTGTACATTAGACGTATAAATCACATCAACAATCGGAATTTACATTGAGTAAATTAAGGAGTCTTAATATGCCTTGCACCCTCAGCATACAAACAACTTGCGAGTGATATTGTCTAAAACGATCCCGTATTCATACACACCGTTTTAATCGACACGACGTAATCTATCCGAAGGCAATCAGTTTAAATCGCTGAAATAATGGTCTGAGCGGCGGGCACCAGGCAAAACAAGCGCCGCCGTCTAGCGATTGTGCGATTCCTCTACGTAACTTGCCGTGTTGGCTTAGCACTGAATCGTGATAAGGGTAGTTTAAATCCCTACACCTAATCCAGAAATACACCCCGTATTACACATTAATTAATGGGTGTTTAACTTAATCATTTTATAGGCGGAAGTCTTACGCCAGATCTGGGTCCCGGTTTGCCAAAAAAGGATTAGCTTGCGAGCGCGGTACAGTCGGTGTGTGAGAATGTTTTGATGAATTGAATTAATCAAACGCGGTGGGAATAGTTTGGATTGGCTCTGATAGAGGATCCTTTAATCATGTTCCTAGACGACCGGGGAGTCTACAGGCTTTCCTAGGTCGAAACTTTGCAGTTGTGTAAAAAGGCACCCAAACCAATTTTATAKTAGGSACAGAAGCCTGTAGCTGCTAAAAGATATAATGAAGCACATAATATGCTACTACTTTKTTCTGCTATATACCACAATTGTGTATTATCACTTTTTTTGAAAATTACGTAAAATGAATCTTGAAGTGCATATATATCGTACGCCATGTTAAAAAAACAAAAAAATATATTTGTAGGTAGAGAATTTCAGGTCTGAAATTCGAATCTTAGGAGTCACCGCCAAACGCTTCTATCCAAGGTGACGTCAAGTGTCATGTAAACATTACCAAGGAGCGTGCTGTTTAATGGTGTAGTATCATTCTTGTATTGGAAAAGCTTTTGTGTGGTGTTTATTGAAAGGACAGTGTAAGAGGTCGCACCAAAAAGTGATTTGTGTAGTTTTACAAGCATCTGTTATGTATGGAAAACAAAACAAGTGTTGTTTTGTACATGTACTTCAGTCAGCACAGCTAACAAATTTTTGTAGCCGTTCCTCGAGATTATCAACGTATGAAAAAGTTGTTTAAGGCCCCTAGACGTGATATGCCGAAATCGCCAAGTTTGTTTTTCTGTTGTGAAGATCATCTTAATTCTTAGTGTATGTTTTATTATCTTTTTGGGCTTATAGGTGTTTACCTTTCCGTTTCCATCTTGTTATAGCTTGAAGAGGATATGAAAAATTAAATGCGTTTTAGGTTGATGAGGGAAATGTTATAATAAAGAACGACGTTCTTCCCCATATATTCGACTGTTAGCCAGACCGGAAACGAGCCGCAATAAAATAAATGTCAAGTTTAGGGTACATTTTTAATCCTTTTTTATGTTTTCAAATAAATAGTATGTTTCCAACAACCCACTGTGATCAAATTATAATGTTACGTTAATTTGATAAAAAGTTCACTTATGCTGTTGCTTTACTTGCTTTTACGTTCTTCGCCGCGTTGAACCGCTCGTCGCTGTACACAAATTCCATAACAATGAACATGCCTTCTGAAGTCATAACTAATAAGTATTTCACTTTTTCTTGGCGTAGTTTAATTCGCTTGTCACAAAATCACGCAAACAACAAACTGATAAATTGACGGGCTGAGGCTGACGCGTGACGTGCTGACCCCAGATGTAAACAAGCGGCCATTTACAAGACACCTGACGTCACGGCCAATATGTTCGCGTTTTGGCGGTCCCTTTAAATATTCACATTTTTAATACTAAAAATACACCTTACGATCCATTTTGTTCGAATCTATAAGCTGTCACAGCTGTTTTGTGGATTAGATGCTACCTATTAATATGCAATTTAATAAAATAGAAATACATGGCAAATACCCAATTACAATTACAAATAATAATCAGGTGGAGTACTAATATATATTTCAGGAGAGGCTGGACATATGCTTAAAAAAGTTGTTAATAAGGAGAATTACTTATGGTTTACTACAATGGAAGTAACTCTGCATGGACATAAGTATCTAGTAAATACGACATATCATCCACCAAATTTAAAATTGCCGCTGTTCTTACAAGGCTTGGAAGAAATAGTTAATGATTTAATAGAAACTGAAGGAGAAACAATTATGGTTGGTGATTTTAATATAGATCTAAAGAGGGTGTAACCACCTGGGTGTGGTATGCCTGCGGGTAAATAAACAACTCAGTGGAGAATTACATAACAATCAGGTATATTGCAAGTAACGTATATACAAACTTAAAATATCTTTATAACGCAAAACTAAAGAATTATATTCCTGTTACGGGCCTGGGTCGGCCGTCTGGTCCCCGGAACGGTAGTACGGGCGCCTTGCCCGCTGGGATGGACCTGGGGCCTCGCCGGCGGCGGGATACGGGCGGTCGACTATCGGAACAGCAATGCGGGCGCCTCGCCCGCTGGAACGGACCGGGGTGCCTCTCGCTGGCAGCTCGGTGTGGCGGTGTCGTAGCAATAACAGATCCAGGCCGGAGTAGACTCACTACGTCTTCTTCGACGGCGCTGGACCTCGGGGAGTGCGGGTTCAGGCCGGAGTAGACTCACTACGTCTTCTTCGACGGCGCTGGACCTCGGGGCTTGCGGGTTCAGGCCGGAGTAGACTCACTACGTCTTCTTCGACGGCGCCGGACCTCGGGGCTTGCGGGTTCAGGCCGGAGGAGACTCACTACGTCTCCTCAACGGTCCTAAGACCTCTGAGAGCGATGCAGGAATCGGCTTGAGAATTTATACGCTTCTGGGCGGTGGTAGGGCCGTCTGGCCTGCGCCGGATGTTCTTACGTTGTGGTGGGGACGGTTCATTTCGCTGTGTGCCAGCTGGCAGACGATGTTTGATCGTCCTGATGGAAAAGGCCAGCTGGACTTAAGCGGCGTCTCGTTACACGCCCCTCCCGTCGGTGGAGAAGCAGGCATCGGTCGGACTATCCTAGTACGGGGGACTGCTTCTTCCCTGGGTGTCCTGATGACGCTTTCTTCGGGACGTAGACGGAAGGTCTTCTTATGCCTCCTTCTACTGCGGCGGCGCCTTTTTCTCGGCGGCTCAGACGGTCTGGTGGAGGCGCCGTGACTGGTCCGGTTAGGCGGTGGCGTTCTCGGCTGCTGCGGTCTTCGGGGTTCTGGTTGACGTACTGGACGGTGTGATGGCCTGACGTGGTTCGGTTTTCTCGTCTCCCTTCCTGGAGCCATCGGTGGACTGGCGACCTCTAAAGCACTTAACTGGTTCGCTCTGGGTCGTTGCCGGGTCGGTATGGGCTTTCCATGGAGGTATACTTCGGGATAGCCTCTTTGGAAGTCCATTGAGAGGCCTTGAAAATTATCCACTCCTAGAACAGCGTCGGTGAGGAGGCCCGGTAGGTAATTCCACACGCCTTTCCGGGGATCGTGGTGGAGTGAATACGGGAAACGGTACTCTTCTGTCATCGGTGCCGCTCTGCCATTAGCAAGTCTGACTGTTGAGTCCGCTTTGGCTTCGGGTCGGTAGCCTAACTTCAGCAGATGGTCTCGGAGTCGCTCGCCAAGGTACGATCTTCCAGCACCGGTGTCCAACAGGGCATAGAACGGCTGGTTTCCCACAATTATTTCCACGAACGGGTGGCGGTCAAACATGGGACTGGTCGGTATGCCGGACGGTTCCTGATCTACCTGTGCGACATCTATGCGGCGTCTCTTGGGTGGTCTTCTTCTCAACGGTAACGGCCTGGATTGCGGATGACAACGGCAGTCTCTGGAGAGGATGTTTTTCTTACCACAGTAGGAACAAAACATCTTACGGGGTGCTGTGCAGTCTCCCCGCCAGTGGCCTGTCTTGCCACATCTCCAGCAGACTTCTTCTCGGCGGTACGGTACACTTCGTGGCTGGTTGTTTGGTCGGGACGGTTTCTGCCTGGCATTATGTCTCCAGGGATGCGGTCTGACCTCCATCGCATATAACGCGGTCTCTGGCGCCGTAACTTTTGGATTGTGTTGCCTCTGGCGGTCGGTTTTGTTCCGGGGATGAATTTCATGTTCTATAACGTGAAACTCGGGCTCTGCGGGCTTTCCTCTAGGTCCGGTGTATGCTGTCTCGCTGCAGTATACGTTCGAGGCTGGTGGTGGCGGTCGGTAGTTCCTGTTATCCTCCTGGACAATCTCGAACTCTACAGCCCTTTGTATTAGGTCGGACAGCTTCCTGCACTCCCGTCTCTTGACGTAGAGCTTATATTCTGGCCTCATATTCGCATATACTCGGTCCAGAACTTGTTCCGGTGTCATTCCGCCGACTCGTTGCATAAGTGTCTGCAGGGCTACGACGAACTCTTTAATGCGCTCCTTGGGTCCTTGTGTGCGGGCTCGGATGTCCTCTTCTAGGCGCATCCGGTGACGGGGCGGCAAATATTGGCTTCGGAACGCCTCTTCGAAGTCGTTCCAGTCGGCCCAGGCATTTTTATCATTTCGGTACCACAGCAGTGCTTTTCCTCTCAATAATTCCGGGAGAGCCCTGAGGATATCATCCCAGTTTKCGGTATAGCACGCCTGCAGRTCTTCTAACCGCTCTAGGAAAGATACGGGGTCTGTCGTGCCGTCGAAACGGACATTCCACTTGCGGATTTTGTCGTAGACGGCCTCGGTAGCTTGTCCCGCAAGCAACGGTTCAGGGATCGACGAACCATCGGACAAATCTGCCGTGCAGCCGTCACGGATGAACCTTACCATCCGTGCCCTCATCTCTTCCATCTTTCCGCTTGTTTCCAGACGGAATCGACGTAAATAGCGGGCCAGCTGATCTTTAGAGAGTTCATAGACCCACGCCGTAGAAGGTGTGGCCTGGTCCGTCGCCCTGGTTTCTTCCGGGTCGGAAAAACTCTTCGGGACGGCCCCAGTAGCCATCGCTGTGTATTCCGGTGGGCGTGGCCTGGACTCGCGGAGCACGGTTGCGGTGGGCGGGGCTCGGTCAGTCGCAGCCGGACGGTCGCTCGTTACTGGAGGGGGTCTTCTCGCTGATTACCTTCGGTATATTCGGTGCTGTTGCGTAACGGTCGTTGCTGTTGCGTAACGGTCGTTGCTGTTGCGTAACGGTCCCTGCTCGGGCGCCAGTTATGTAACCACCTGGGTGTGGTATGCCTGCGGGTAAATAAACAACTCAGTGGAGAATTACATAACAATCAGGTATATTGCAAGTAACGTATATACAAACTTAAAATATCTTTATAACGCAAAACTAAAGAATTATATTCCTGTTACGGGCCTGGGTCGGCCGTCTGGTCCCCGGAACGGTAGTACGGGCGCCTTGCCCGCTGGGATGGACCTGGGGCCTCGCCGGCGGCGGGATACGGGCGGTCGACTATCGGAACAGCAATGCGGGCGCCTCGCCCGCTGGAACGGACCGGGGTGCCTCTCGCTGGCAGCTCGGTGTGGCGGTGTCGTAGCAATAACAGATCCAGGCCGGAGTAGACTCACTACGTCTTCTTCGACGGCGCTGGACCTCGGGGCTTGCCGGTTCAGGCCGGAGTAGACTCACTACGTCTTCTTCGACGGCGCTGGACCTCGGGGCTTGATGGTTCAGGCCGGAGTAGACTCACTACGTCTTCTTCGACGGCGCTGGACCTCGGGGAGTGCGGGTTCAGGCCGGAGTAGACTCACTACGTCTTCTTCGACGGCGCTGGACCTCGGGGCTTGCGGGTTCAGGCCGGAGTAGACTCACTACGTCTTCTTCGACGGCGCCGGACCTCGGGGCTTGCGGGTTCAGGCCGGAGGAGACTCACTACGTCTCCTCAACGGTCCTAAGACCTCTGAGAGCGATGCAGGAATCGGCTTGAGAATTTATACGCTTCTGGGCGGTGGTAGGGCCGTCTGGCCTGCGCCGGATGTTCTTACGTTGTGGTGGGGACGGTTCATTTCGCTGTGTGCCAGCTGGCAGACGATGTTTGATCGTCCTGATGGAAAAGGCCAGCTGGACTTAAGCGGCGTCTCGTTACAAGGGATAGCTACTATTCTAATAAGATTCAAACAATATTCAGACTAAATGATTTGTATCAGATTGTTACTGATTGTACCAGGGTTACAGACAACAGCAGCACACTGATTGATTGTGTGACAACAAACAATAAAGAGCTAAAACACAAAGTTCATCATACACCGCGAATAACTGATCATTCTATTATCTAAATTGACTTAAATAAAAAGCAGATCATCAAAAAGTATGTTAACAGGAGGTCATATAATAATTATGATGCTACTGCCTTACAACAAGCAGTACTAGAAACAAATTGGAGGAATACAAGTACTAACGCTAATGATCTGGCTGATGAATTGATCAGATCAGTAACAGATGTGTTTGATCGTATGTGACCAATTGGTAGGTATTTGGTTCACACAAATACTGTAGTAAAATGGATAAATCATGAGATTATTGAACTAATGAAAAAAAAGAGATAGGCAATACCAAATTGCAATACTTACACATGATGAAGATGCATGGAATATATACAAAGCGATGTGAAATCAAGTAACTTATAGGTTAAGAGAACTAGAGTGTAGATATTATCACCAACTTTTGGAATCTAGAAATATAGCTGTTAAATGGAAAAACCTAAAGAAATTGCTTCCTGAGAAGAATGTCTTTAGAGAATGACATGAAAGTACTTCAGCACTACAAAAAATTAGATTAAATCTCGACGTACATTCATACCGGGAAGGAAAATGCATGTTTAAAGTAGAGGTTGTCGAGGTATTGTCTCCTTGGTTGTCGCGGCGCAGTATATTGCGATTGTCATTTGTCATAGAGTGCTTGGTAAACAAACGTCATCATCCGCACTTCAGCAAAGTTCCACGACTGTTACGATTGTGCAGCCGAACTTTTGTGTATGACATCGTCCTACGTTCACTCCAGAGCGATCGAACACAAGTTAAAGCCATGATAAATGATCTGCAGCACGGGACTGAATAACAGCATCTGCAAGTAAACTCGGGAAAGCCCCTGGTTATGCAGATTTCTCACCGTCGAGTACGTTCGGCGCTATAAGGTCCATTCTTATTATAATAATCCGTTTAAATGGCGCAAGATGCATAAAATTGATAGGTTTTTCAATTTCACGGAGGACATCCCCCGAGGTGAGCGCCGCTGGTGCACTGCGGAACCTACCCCCGAAGATGAACGGTCGAAGATAGGAAACAGATGAATTGGACAATAGCCAGCGGCTTCACGGTACATTTCTTTATGAAGTTCGCTCCGGTATAAGGGACGATTGATTTTTTCCGCGTCCTTTCCATGATTAAAGACCGGGCCTCCGAGCTATGCTCTGTGGCGCAAATACGTGCAGCGAAAGGCGGCAATGATAACCCGGGAAAACAATTTTGGGAATCAAGCATGGAAGTGTTTAGATATTTTCTATTGTGATAAGCGTATTTTTTCCGATTTTGGTCGAATTTTTAGCAGAGTATGGACATTTGTCTTGGAACCTTATCCTGAATGTACGTTTTCAAAAAGATAAGGATAGCTTGATCATTGTATAGGAGAAAACAATAGTTACTCTTTTACCCTTAAATACTTAACGCCCCGTGGAATGAGCTGTAAAATTTAGTACAATTATTTATTTGTTCATTTTGCCGAACTCCTTCGCTAATTGTTTTTGTATTTTCTTTGCCGAGCTGTGGTTACTTTTTCATAATTAAAAATTTGTATTTTTGACTACATTTCTGCTTTATTTCTTAGATTTTTGCATTCCTCAGGTGTTAAACGGTCTAGAGTAATTAATAATAATACATTAGTAGTTTAACTGCGAGTATTATTTTCGGTGCAACAAATTGTTTAGAAGATATTAACAAAAAAACGTCACTCAAAGGAAACGGTTTTTCCTAAATATCTCCGAATATATTTAATATATTAAAAAAAATGAAAATACCATCAGACAGGAAATAAAATTTCTTACAAAAAGTGTCTTAGAAATGTTCATGTTCGAAATACTCCCTGTTCGTACGATTTTTTTTTAATTTTGGTATTATAAAGGAAATCAAATTTCTGATCGGAAAACACTCTTGTAATTTTTTTGTAAGTTAATACTTTTCGAGTTATTTGGAAAAACACAGATTTTAAAAATGTATATATTGTTGTTAGTATCACGAGAACCGCTTGTCTTAGAAAAAATGTGTAGAAAGAAAAAATTCTCAAAACCTGATTACTTATCGTATAGTATAAGAAATAAAAACGTAAATGTCATTTTGACAATTGGATGTGGAAGTATTGATTCAATTTGCAGGGGTTTTATATTGTGGTATACATTACTCAAACCTTGTACATCTGTTCTGCCTTTAACACAGTAATTAATTTTGGTTTGAAGGTTTTCGTGTTTGTTGTCGATGACATGTAGGTTTCCTAGCTGCCCGGAAAACAACATGTCACAGTAATTAATGTTTCTTTTTTGTATATATATCATTTCTAGTACTTATCTCTTATGTGTTCGATTTCTTCTAATATTCCGATGTTAAAATTATGGTTTGTTTCATTTTCGTGATTTCTGAGTGCTGTTGAGTTGCTATAATTTTTGTGTTATTTAATTCTGTTTGTAAAAGAGAGAAAAAATGCTCAAAACCTGATTACTAATAGTATAGCATAAGAAATAAAAACGTAAATGTCATTTTCACAATTGTATGTGGAAGTATTGATTCAATTTGCAACAGTTTTTTGTATAAACTGTTTATTTCAATATATGGGTCTGTGTGTAATTTTTGTATTATATGTTTGTACTAGGTGTTTAATTTAATTTGTGTCAATGATGGTATATATGGTATAAATAATTCCTATACCAAACGTCTTATACAAAACACAACAAAGTCAGTAACTGACAAAATGTATGACAATCAAACACAAACAGATACACAGGACTAAAGAAGATATATCATCATTGTTCCAAAACATATAATGAATTATCATTCTGTTTGCTCACTATTATCTATACCGGTTTCCATGATAACGCGTGCCAATGCCTACTCATTATAAATACGAAATGTAGTGTATTTGTTTAAAAAACGATGAGGTTATATTATAATTTATTTTAAATATTCAATTTTGTATGCATTGCTAGAATAAGATATAAATGCTATTAAAGATGGAAGAAGTTTAGAAATAAAACTGATTACAATACTTTCTCTTCACTTCGAAGGAAGTTGAAGCAACCTGTCAAGCGGGATTACATAGATATCATAAAGAGTCGTCTACAAACTAACGTAAGAGTCTTTTGGTCCTTTTTCACTAGTAAGCGAAAATCAAATGTGTACTTAAATCTATTGAAGACAGTTTATGTGGTGTACACCAACTTCTATAAAGCTTTTGATAAGGTTCATCAGTACACATTACTTACTAAGCTGAAGAAGATTTGTGTACACTGCAATCTGTTAACTTGGTTTGAGTAATTTATTTTTGACAGGTCTCAATTTGATAATTCCATTTCTCAGGATATAATTCTCACTTCTGGTGTTCCGCAGGGTTCACATTTAGGCCCAATACCTTTTATGATTTTTATTAATGATATTGATCAATGCTTTAAGAATACGGACTTTTTATCATATGCAAAAGACTTAAAAATTATTAGATCTTTAGGTTGTTGGGATAACTGTGAGAAATTGCAAAATGACATCTCCAATTTTTATGAGTATTGTCAACTCCATAAGGTGTTTTTGACTATAGAGAAATGAAAATATATTCGCTATTTAAAAATATTTGATAGAACTGCCTCAAAATAGCGATTCGAACCATAAAAATCTTATTATGCCTTCAATACATAAAAAATTTTTATTTTTTGTCAATTATCAGTGTAGTAAAATTCTCGTTTTACTGCTAGCAAACGAAAGATATCTATTAAAGGTACAATTCATGTTGTTTCATATTCGAAACAGTGGCGGTTCGTGACCTTCCAAGTAGGGTAGGGGACACCTTATACTCAATTATAATTGTTATTGTCTTCGATCTTTGAATATGTGTATTTTAATGGTCATGCCAATCATTTATTTTTATTCGTATACCACCACACATTTATTCGTTTTCTGCTCTAAGCGACATTATTTTTCTCCAAATCGATTGTTAAACAAAGAATTTAGCAAAACTCAAACTACAATAAGCTCAAAAACGCTAAAAAAGTAAACGAAACTTGTGAAACAGTACTTAATTTAAATAATGGAGCACCTAGCACAGTTTAGGGCATATTCCCATATCACGTCTTCCTATTGCATGATTATTATGATGTTTCATTTTGAATAAGACGATAAAAAATTTAAAAATCTTACACTTGCAAGTTGCTGCCATCTACCGGTGTCATTTAAAACCTCTATCGCCCGCTTTGGCCATCGCAATGCGAATAGTCCGAGCCCGTACAAAGTTTGTCGTAGGCGACCGATTATTCCGCCTGAGACGCATCTATATGCGCGAAGATTTTACTACGCTAACCGTCAACTACGGTCGTTAACGGTGCAGGTTCTGAAGGACGTGAACACAAATACAAATTAATTTCAGTTGGTCAAGTTGTGTCGCCTATTCCCAATTTAAACGTTCGTCGTAATAACGCGGTTCGTAATTTTTGAGCGGTATGGGTAAATTTGAGATGAAATATTAAACAAACACTAGTATACAAACAAATTGCATTAAAAAAATTATAAATTTCTGGCTAATTATTGTTTATTTTTTATGGCATTGTTGATTGAAATTGCAAGGTAGGCACGGTGCCTACCTTGCCTACCCCGAGGAGCCGCCACTGATTCGGAAGCTGGCATTTCATTAATTGTGGAGCTATGATAGCTTTTAAATAATTATAGCACGCTGCGACAGGATATAGTTCTTAGTGTAATACATCACATTCTTGCAAATAATGTGTGTAATCGTAATTATATCATATTTCTTATAGTTTATGCAGCCTCTGGTTAGGGTCACTGTTTTAATTACTGTTTTTCAGCGGTCTAAGGACCGCGGTACGTATCTCACTAACGGTGGCGATAATATTTCGTGGTCCCGCCACTGGCATCGCCGGTTAAGGGTGAAATTATAGCGGTGCATCCGTCTGCGTGGTGGAAAACAACTTACACACTCGAATTTGTATTCATTAATGTGGAATTCGCGAGCTAATTGCTGTACTTCTAACGGACGTAAAATACTCTCGGGTCTTTTAATTAAAGTCGGGCATTCTGGTAAGATTTAAAGAACAGAAGTGCACGAAGCTGCACGACGACGACTGGGGGAAATTTGAATTTTTATTAAAAAGTTTCGGGGGACTCGCACACCTGACGATCGAGATAAAAGGAGGACGTTTCTTTTTTTTGTTTAGCCAGCGTCCGCCGACTGCACCGTATCATTGTGAGTAGTTGGTATTGTTTCTGTAACAATAGTGGATGCTGCAGGCTAGGACGAATTGAATGACTGATATCCAGGGAGATATATCTGTTTCGGATTGTGATTTCCGGACTTGCAAATGATACATAATATATGGATTTATCGTTATAATAGTATCCAAATTTTCACAACATTCAATTATTGATTAATTTTATCAAACAGAATAGGTACAAAAACAGTTTTTTTTATTTTATTAATTTTCTGCTTCAAAACTGCTTGGGCTATTTTGGAGAGACAAAATTGATATAAATAAACATTAACCTCCACCAGTAACATTTTGTTCGTATTCTAGCGAAAACGGAATCATGGAAAAAAATGTTAAAAAACAGGACACCGAGTGAAATTATTTTTGAACGTCGATAACTCGTGAATTAAGTTACCAATTGACACGGGGTTTTTTTACTGTTTGATTCTCATTTTCTTGTTGACATTTCCAATAAATATCGTTGAGATTGTTTCAGTATATGAAAAGTTATTGTATCACGTTTCAATGCATATCAAAATCTAACCGTGCAAAAAAGCCGGACACTTTCACAAATTTATAGTAAAACATAAAATTTATTTAAAGAACCACAAAATTAACATTTATCTGACATAACTATGGATTAATATTTAGTCGCAAAACTCTTTACGGCAATCACAACAGCAGAACGGGACGGCACGGAGTCGACCAAACTGATGATTTTTTTGAGGAGAATTTTCTTCTATTCCGCCTCCAGCGCTGCCATCAAGTCCATGGATATATAAAACAGGGGATACCGKATCTCATTGACAGAAAGCGCATTGTTGTGAAGCCAACATCTAAATGGCATTGGCGTGCCGTAATTTGCGTTCTTCAGTATGCTTCGGAAACCTAAAAATAGTAGATGGCAAAAATATTGTATGAATATGATTTATGCACACATATAAAACTCATTTTTTTGTTATACACTAGTAAACAATTCATCTTTCAGTAGTAGTGTCGTAAAATATCGGCATAATAAGCAATTTAAATACCGCACGCCTATGAATCTTAACCTTAAATACTATACTTGGGTGTTACATGAAATGTGAAGTGTGAAATGAAACATTGGGTTAACGTATATCAATCTTTCTGCACATTTGACACTGCCTGATCATCTTATCACTGCTACCGTTAACAATTATATGGAAATCATTCCCTGCGTCTTGCACATCGTAAAACCAAATAAAAACAAACACGCAAACGCCCAAATGGTGTGTGACCGTGAACATGAAGCTTAGTCATTGGACATACACAACTGGTCAACTGGAAGATCCAATATTTCCTACAAATAAACGCTTAGACTGTGATCACATGTTGGCATCAGTTTAGAATGTGAAAAGCTGGATCCCCTCTTTTATACATCCATGATCAAGTCGTCCGCTTTCTTAAATTTTCAGACGCGGACGCGCTTTTCCCACAAGTGCTCGATCGGATTGAGGTCCGGCGATTGTGCTGGGCACTGCACATTTTTTGGTGGCGTGCGGAAGCATAAACTTTTCCAATATCTTCCGATATTGGTTGGCGTTCATCTTGCCGTCAACACGTCACAGCGGATCGAGCACTTGTGGGAAGAGCTAGGAAGGCGCGTCCGCGTCCAAAAATTTAAGAAAGCGGACGACTTGATGGCAGCACTGGAGGCGGAATAGAAGAAAATTTATCTCAAGATTATCAGCTCGGTCGAGTCCGCTGTGCTGCTGTGATTGCTGTAAAGGGTTATGCGACTAAATATTGATCCATGGTTCCGTCAGATAAATGTTAATTTTGTGGTTCTTTAAATAAATTTTGTGTTTTACTAAATTTGTGGAAGTGTCCGTTTTTTTCACGATTAGATTTTGATATGCATTAAAACGTGATACCATAACTTTTCATACAGTGAAACAATCGCAACGATATTTATTGAAATTATTATCAAGAAAATGAGCAGCAAAAACAGCAAAAAACCCCGTGTCAATTGGTAACTTCATTCACGAGTTTTCCGAAGTTAAAAAAARTTCACTCAGTGTCCGATTTTTTTTGCACGCTACTGTACAATGTCTGCAAAGTTCGACCGATTTTTTTCAAATCCGTGAAAGCTTTCGTTTCCAATATATGAGCGCAAGTTGCATTTTTTAAATGGGAAGGGGGGTCAAAAGGCACATTATTGAAAAGGATATTTCTTCCTGATATCAAAATCGTACCACACTTGCGCAATTTATTGCTTCTGAGTTGAGTAAAGTGTAATAACAAATTTAACCATATTCGTTATCGCGAATCAGGGCAGAAGTTCAGAACTTACCTCCAAATGTGCTATAAATAACATTATAAAACTCTTACTCAGGGCTGCATTACTGCCAGGAAGTGAATGGGGAACATTTTAAGCATCTTATGTAATGTAAATCTGAAAAAATACTGTATTTTTCACGGAAACATATTTTTCTTGTTTAGTTTTAGGGTACCTGATTCGCAATAAATTGATCAAACTAGACGAAAATTATCACCAGTCAAGAAAAAATGGTAATACCTGGCTTTTTTGTCCATTATAGCGATAAAGAATATTGTTTTCATTCTTTTCGTTCTTTGTCAGGCTCAGTTATTGTATTTACACTTTTATTTACACTTTTCTCAAATCGGAAACAATAAATTGTTCAAGTGTGATACATTTTTGAAATGAGGAAAAATATGCTTTTCGATGATGTGTATTTGGCCCCCCTTCCTATTAAAAAATGCAACTTGCGCCTACATCTCGGAAACGACCTCTGACACGGAGTTGAAAAAAATTCCAGAAAATGCATATTAATTACCCATATGCCCATGCACAATTTCAGAAAAATCGGTCGAACAGAACCTGAAATATCTTTGCTGGTTCCATACTTTGTAAAGATCCTATATAAGTCACTACAGTGCGTTACAGTATAAAATGCCTTCAAAACAACTAGTGTTCTATTGCATAGCATCACACCTGCCGCGTAGAATAGTATCTTATAGTGATTAGCAATCATTCAGTATTGCATTCATAGTAATATAGAGGAATACCTCGCTTGGAATATATCAACATTTGCTTATTACATCAGTGTCTTCCGATTTTTTGTGAATAATTGATAAATTTATAAATAAGTAAAGAATATAGACATTTAAAGTTAATGTGTATTATTGATAGTTATGAACAAGAAGTAAAGGCGAGCTTTATCTCTAGAGGTATACTATTTGCAGGCTTTGAAGACGCCGTTGCAACCCAGCTACCGACAAAAATTTATTGGACTACACCCGCAGAAGCCTTCAATAGTACAATACATTTGAATTATAATAAATGGATCTTCGTATAATTGCACTAATCCAAAATATTTTTTTGTGCTGGTTAATCATAAAAGACTTATATAGGGCTTTCTACAAAACGTTATTGTTCCACCGTTAGTTATGCACTGAAAAAGACTTTATTAACAGTAAAACCAATATTATGCAAAAAATAGAACTTCCTACTGCCTCCCATTATGTATGTGTAGCGCAATTTTTAAACTAAAGTACCTAGTTTACAGTTCAGTTATAATTCAGCGGCAAAAACAGTAAACTTCCGTAAGTATGCTTGATAGAGAATATACTGTAGTATCCTATTAGGGGTTTAGCTATTATTTATGCTGTCGTTCCAGAGGTTTAAATCTTTTTTTTTGGATATCATTTATCAGCTCAGGAAACAAGCAGTCTTGTCTAGGTACAACGGGTGCCAATATCTAATGAATCATTTTTAATCACTCTGTATTACAGTTTTTTAGTAAAAGAAAAATCAGTGCTGTTGAATTTTTACTAATACAAATTATACCAAAATTTAAAATATTCACTTGTGCAAATATGATTTGAAATAAATACAAAAAGATACTTCAGTCGCCAATTTTACTCACAAAAATGGACTCTAAAACCTCTCCTCTATTGTTTGGAAAATTTTGTAACAGTTATATTAAATTTGTAAAATAAATTAGCTGATAACATCTTTTGGATGCGTTATGCAATTGCATTTTCTGTATTTACTGATAGAACTATATAAATAGTATCAACAAACAAATACAATTAACTTTAAAAAAAATTGAAATCAGGTAACATGTTTTAGGCTTTAAAGTAACTACCAATTCAGGAAAACAAAATTTTAAAGTATCTCGAAAACCGAGTATCTTAATTTATGCTAAGTCAGTTTACTCCACAGACTTTTACATATGCTGCTAAAGGATGATTAAATGTCATTGTCATTGAATAACTGGCAATTAACAGTGCTTATGACACCGAATTGTGAATAATGTCTCCTCTGGACCAGATCTTTCGATGATATTTTTTGTATTTGCACAGCAACTGACAAGCAGATGGATACAATACACATATTAAATAGAACTATCTAATTCTCGTGGAGTTATTGATTTTCCAGACCTATCTACGCTAATACACAAGCATGAAACTGATTTCGCAATTATACAAGATCAATATAAAAATCTTATCATTACAAATTAGGTTTTCCGTCTTTGATAGTTTAATCAGTAAATGTATAGTTACTACTTAGGAAGGCAAAAATTGCTAACCCTAACCATAAAGCAATGTATTACGAATTTATTTATTCTATTTTAGAATAGTAATTGTATTTATACTGCACAAACTAATCAAACAAACCATGATTAAATTCAGACGAGTTTCGGAAGGAAATTGTTTATTAAACAAACAATACCTAACAGTATTACAAGCGATATAAAAAACCGCTGCAAATTGAATCAATACTTCCACATTCAATTGTCAAAATGACATTTACGTTCTTATTTTTTATACTATACAATAAGTAATCCGTTTTTGAACATTTTTTCCCTGTACACATTTTTTCTAAGACAAACCGCCCTCGTGATATTAGCAAAAATATATAAATTTTAAAATCGTTTTTTTCCAAATAACTCGATAATTATTAACTTAACAAAAAAATTACGAGAGCGCTTTCTGATCAGAAATGTGATTTTCTATATAATACCAAAATTTAAAAAAAATCGTACGAACAGGGTCCAAAATAGGTTTTTTAGAAATATTTCGAAAATGTCAGAATTTTGGATAAATTTTCTAAGACACTTTTTGTGAGAAATTTTATTTCGTATCTGATGGCATTTTCATTTTTTGAATATATTAAATATATTTGGAGATATTTATGAAAAACCGTTTTCTTTAAGTGACGCTTTTTTGTTAATATCTTCTAAACAGTCTGCTGTACCGAAAATTTATAAGAACTAATAATACTCGCAGTTATACTACTAATCACATACTAAAACGAAAATATTAAAAGTTGCGAAAATTTAATTCAAATAAAGCAATAACGCTAACAGATAATAATACTTAAAATATTAACTATGTCGTCTACTTCGAAATGGTACAGCTTAATTAGGTGGTCAATACTTTGTCGAACTGGTAGGACTTGTTGATTCATCGTCATGGATACGACTGTCTTATTGGGTGGTTGCCATGGATACGACAGCCTTATTGAGTGGTTGCCATGGATACGACTTGCGGAGACCTCGAATTTGCCTTGTTTTGCACCTTTTTAACGCGGTTTAGTGCTCGCGTCTAGTGCGTGTGTTAGGATGCGATTTTCGGGTTTGCGTGTTGTGCGTGGATTTTGACAACTTTGTACTGAATTTTGGTGTGGTTTAACGTTGTGAACAAGAACTTAGGTATGCGAAGGAAATTTCTGACGATCAAAAGTTGCCGAAAGGTAGGAAATCAAACTTTAGTATACTATAACGTCCAGATTGTCTGCTTTTCCTAATTTTGATTATAAAACCTCATACGTTTCATCTGATTTACAATTAAGTTAAGTCCGTTTACTGAGCTTATTGGTAAATTCAATATTTAAACAATTGTGCCGTATTTATTTTTATGGTTGTTAATGTTCATTTACATTATACCTATTATAGCATTTATATAAACAGTTTATCGTCAGGATTTGAAGTTATTTCTAGTACCTAATGTCTTTTCTATACAATGGAAATAGTGGGGTGATGTGTTCACTTAATAATAGATAATAGTTTAAGCTATCTATGATAGTTAATTATTAATCTTTTTAGAAGCGTTTGTAAGATCGACTGAAATATCCGAAATTGAGCTGAGAGGTTTTAAGATGTGCTTTTTGACCTATAGTATATTTAATTATTTCAAAACTTGTCAGCTAATGCTTTATCAGTAGCTATATAACAATAACGACATGCTTTTACAACCATTGAATACAAACCTTATTTGATTATCACTTACTGGACTATAAGGCTAACAAAAAGGATTATCAGGTACACTGCGTCATTAATTTCCTACATTATTATCACCATCAAGTTTCCGAAGAGAGTTAAGAACTGTCTTACCAGTTTTACACTGCTAGGCATAATTTTAATGTACACGGTCTTTGTAAAATCCATAAAACAACCATTGTTCTAAAAAAAAGTTCTTCAGTTTTAATTGATTTCTTCAGAAAACCATCATACTCTTTCAATAATAACATTATCTTTCATTTTGAGGTAATTTTTTTTTGTTACGAAATAACTAAGTATGCTGTACATGCTCACGAGATTGTCCACCTTCCTCGGGATACCCTGTACATTTGTTGCAGGCCTATTGGTGGTGTCTTACATATTATTGTAGAATAAATTAAGTTAATTCTGTCATATGTAATCAAATCGAAATATTTTGCGGATCTTAGCTTAGCTAATAGAAAGTATCATTTATGTTATTCAGTTAAAGTTTGCTGTACCTGATGGAGCGAGTTTTGGCAGGGTTGTACAGTTTATTATAACCTATTTTCCGTTGTGGATAGAAGTCCTTGAGTCGATAACTTCTAATTCATGAGCTATTCCAAATGTACCTGGTCATGAATTTATTACAGTACTTAAGATACTTTCATAATTTGTTTACAMTACGATTACAWCATATTCAATATAAAAATAAWATCTGCCCAAAGCCATAAAGGTATTGTGTGTAAAGAAACATTGCACATTCCATATTACACGGCCATATTTTATATCTGTCAAAAGCATACATGATAGGTAACATATCGCCTGTAAAGTAAATAATTTTCTTGAAAGTGGCCACTGAGCTACAGTCTTTTCGAAAAGATCATTAAGCAATATTAAGTGATAATTACATTAGACTGGTCCAGCTTTTTCACTGGATTAATATCATCTGTTATTTAAATTTTTAAACTAGTTTCAATAATTTTGGGAACGGTCGACATTGGTGGGGACAATTTTTTTTATTAAAATAAGATAAATAGGCCACGTAACAGAAATGATGCCTCATTTGTTTCTTGTTTGCTTTCTTTTTAATTAATGTTTTCATATACATACATTCAGATTATCCGGGAATCTCTATACTGGTATGTTTTTGCAACCTCTGCCACGTCTTCTAATCTAACTTTTCCTTCAGTCTTCTTTCAAGAAGTCCATTGATGCTCATTTACCAAGTTTTGTACATAGACACTGCAAATTTTTCATTACCTCCTTGCAGTCTCTACAATATGCTTTTGCAAATAGTGAAATAATTTTCATGGTTTACGAATTGCTAGGACTTCCGAGTTTTCTTTCAAAACCGCCATCGTTTTATTAGCTTTTCCTCCTTGCAGTTATCCAATTTACAGTTCTTTATTACTACAAACTGAAACGCATTGCGTTTATTTCCGTGATTTCTCTAATTGTGGCGTTTTACGGGTCAGCTATCAGATAGGCGGGTAGATTGGCGGAATTTTGGAATTTACCAGCGGAACTAGATGCGCGTTTTTGTAACATTTCTTACCGGGATGGTCGCTCTTGAAACGTATAGATTGGCGTGATTGGAGGCATTATTCTTGCGGCGTGAAGTTAAAGTGGCAACTTCTACGGCATTGTTGTCGGAAAAAATGATCGATTTAAATAATCACCCTGGTTGCGGAGTTAGGAGTAGAAGTACCAGTGAAAGCGTACCAGGAAGAGGTATTTTGTGCATTTTGAGCCTGGTATCGAACACAGGACCGGGCCTTTCACCGAGCTAGAGACGGATCGTCAGGGCTGCACTAAGGTCACATCTCTCCATTTACTTTAACGGAGCCGAGACGAGCGACTTTCGCGTGTACCAGCACACGGGCCCTGTAAATGAATTCCCATCCGGATTTATAGTTTAGTTCTATTTCAAACATATACGTGACGGTTACTTAGATTATATATATAGTATTAATTGTTGGTTACGTAAGGCACAGGATATATTGTTTAAGGGGAAAGTATAGTCTAGGACGGGTACCCAAGTACCGACATCTTTTTCAGTTTCGTATACAGTTATTTCTTTTTACGCGGGATCGTACCCATCGCGACGCGGCTGGCCAGCGTGGTGCACAGGGGCGGCTCGAACGCTATTATCATCGGGCTCATATTATTATTTCATTTATTGCGTTTTAACTTGCGTATCTGTATAGGGATAGCGGGCCTCTTGTTAAAGTTGATACTGGATTGTTTGAAACTAAATATACATTTAATTGAGCGTCCAAGTGTTTTTCATTCTGTGGGACTTTGCGCGATCCTCTCTGGTGAGTTGGGAGGTTGTGCTACTATTAGCGGATTTTTGTAGTAATAATTCTCCTGGCGCCCGACCTACGACCTCCTCCGCTGTATAAAAAAAGGTAGCGACAGCAAAAACCCAGGAACATTGTTCCATTGCTGTAAAAAAATACTTTACAAAACAAATGCACATTGTTCTTTCTATTGTCTGATGTCAGTTGTTAAAAGTAGAGGTAAACTTCTAGTATTCAGCAACTGCCGCAGTTCATAAGTTGGATCTTGTGCCTAAGCGTATTTGGTATGAGTATTGGGTAGCATAGCAAGATGTAAAGCTAGTTTAGATTGTTACTGTATCCATAATGCACAAAAAATTTTTTGTTTAAAAAGCTAAAAACCGTCAGACGAATGTCCAAATTTTTATGTAGTGTTTTACGGTTTTCACGAAGCTCCATATTTAGAGGTCTCAGTAAGGTGCCTCGTCATGCTGTTATTAATTTTTCTGTTAAAAACTTACGTTGGAAGGTACTATAAGCTCATTTAACAAAAAGAACCGACAAAAATTCGCGAATTAACTGATGCGGTGAGACTATTCACGAGAGCTGAATAAAAAAGAAGGTTACTTTACATTGGGTTCCGAAAGATTTGTTTGACGAAAATACATAAACGAATTTAAGTCTCATCGGAGAATGTAAAAAGGCCAGCCCGTGCGCAATCAGGTTATGATAGATTGTCCCGAAGATTGACAATGCTGAGTGTTATGGTCAAGTTCTTCTTAAAGTTGGGAGTATCTAAAAACAAACCAATGCTAATCTCAGTAAAGACTTCGTTGTTCTCCATGACAATGCCCTTCCACATATGTCCTGTTTAATCCAAGAATCGCACTAACAGGTAGGATGAAAATTAATAAAGAGACCTTTTGTCATTAGAAACATTCCTTGAAAAAATCTATTATTCGCAGTTTTAATGCCCTACAAGCCTGTTGGATTTTTCCACATAACGCCGTTCACTCCTGAGCACTTTTCTTCATGCTGCACCAGCTGTTTCAATACCTATGAATAAATGATTTCAGCCTGGGAATTAATCCAGTTCATAACGGCGGTCACGAGATCCTCGTTGTTCGTTGTTGCAGCAAGCCACTATTTGAAGTGTGGAAGAAAGGTGGGAGACCAAAAAATGAAAATCATGAATGTTCTTCTTTGGTTGTAGCGGCGGTGTAGGGACCAACACTCTCTTGGAGGACCACAATTTACCCCTCCTTCGATTTTTAATGGCCCGTGTCAGTCTCAGTTTGGTGAGCGTTTTGCAGAAAAAGAACGACTTTATCGTATCAGAAAACGGTACCCATCATTTTCCTTGATTTTTTCGGGTTTGGTGACGTTGAATAACGCCACTTTAACAATAAGTCTTGTCGATAAGGATCCAAAATTGCCCGGCTGCTTGACATTCTTGCACATAATTTGTCATATCTAAGCTTTTCCGAAGGGTACTTGAATATGATGGTGTGTCCAGCATGAGGAATATGCCTCGTATTATAGAAGATTTAACCTCATCCATCATATTGTCCAAACTTACTACCCTGGGGTCATCTCCCTTGGGAATTAGAGGGATTGATTTGGGACAATTCATTCTTACTTCGCCATTTATCTTATGCTACAACCTTATTTAACTTACTTTAGTTTTAAAACTTGTTAAAAGTAGGTAAGGTTTTTATCAATTTACTTCGTCATCTTTGTCTTAGAGGATATATTCAGTAAAACATGTTTCGCTTTTAATAACCACTTTTTTCAACACAAGGGTAACTTCAATTTTTATTCCATTTTTAGGCAATTCCTACCTAATATTGCACTGGGACACCACTCTGATTTTCCATTATAGCACTTCCAACACAGCGGGAGGGTCCTCCCTGGGCCTTCCCGCATATATAAAAATTAAATCGCCTGCCCGACTGCATGCTGGGCTGCATGCACTTCGGCGCACTAAGGGGAATGCCGTAATGCAAAGCCTGATAACTGGTCCCAAAGCACACAGGCAATTTAAATAGCGATTGTTCGTTGGAAAGAGCGTCCGCGTTTTTCTGTACTGTGGTGTAGCCTTGAAAACTCTTAAGATATTGGGCTGGTGTAGATTTGCATAAGATTCGTAAGAGAGGGGAAAAGTAACAAACTAGATTCTCATTCCAAGATAATTGCAGACCACTGCAAAAACTTTTTTATGAATAGATGAAAGTGCTCTCTGCTGATCCATAAGTAAAATAGTATATAAGTATTTATTAAGTAAAACAGGAATAATTTCGATATGCAAATAGTACACACAGAGTTTTGCAGCTAAGGTTATTATTAGGCAAGTAATGTAATAAAAAATAGTATATTGTATCATTAGGGTTAAAATTGTTAGTTTTTTTTGTTGTTCAAATTTTGTAGTTGCGAAACGGGTGCAAAATAACGAGACACAAAATTCGCTTTTAATCCCAATGAAACATGCTAATATTTATTTTAATTTTAATATTAATTTGAACGAAATTATTTAAACCACGTTGGGATAATAAAATACATGTTGACATTGTGTATTTATTGTCAATAAATATGGACAATAATAATAATTGTAACTAGTGTTTAATAAACTTTTTCGATTTTAATTTAAATCAACACTTTTAACCTAGGACTAAAAGTATCAATCTTTCTCAAAGACTAAATTTTCATCAGGAGAGCTGCAATATTTTCCCAATTATTTAAAAGATGGGGACGCACAAAATAAACAATGTTATACGCAATGKCTAGTATTACAACAATATAACAACTCACCGTGAATCACACAGTGTATTTTCGAGTAATCATTTCTGTTTGTTGACAACACGCTMCATCTAAAAATATACTTCTTTACTAAACATCATGTTATATACAAAAGCCTTTTGCATCCCTTAAAATCCATTCTATCATTCATGCTATTATGTCAAAGCAATTCCTTCAAAATTTTAAATAGTGTTACGAAAGAGCAGATCTACAAGATTTGTCCAAAATGGTCACTACTTCTCTCCGTGCAGGATTAAGTGCGATTTTCAAATTGTTTCTTTACACGTAGAAATGTCGCTCTAGGAATTCTTCTGCAGTCATTAATAATTCGTTAAATCGTCCAGGTTTCTGTGTTAGAGAACTGAGATAACCCGATACAGTAAAATTTAAACTGGTCAAAACTGGCGATCGCGTACTAATAATATCCTACCGTTGCTCGCCTACCAACTCAATAATTAGAAAGATTCCTGTTGAGACAGTTACAGACCTTAATAAAGGTGTCCTCGTCCTGCAGAGCCTGTACTTAATTTTTGTTTAAACCGCAATTTCGCTCATCCTCACGTTGATGTGCAACTTGTTCAATTGTCAGCGAGCGTATGTCTTTCCCCAAAAGTTCCAGATAAACTTAACTAGTTAACACTTTAGCAAAACATCAAACTCTCTAAGCTCCTGAACAGTACAGTATTCATTTTGCCACGATCAGGTTTATTAATTCTTATCACCTTTCATAGAATTTGTATTACGTTAAAGAGACTTATTGTTGTCATTTGGGTTAGTTCACCCATTCACAAATACAGCCTTTCAGCAATTGTCTGGGCTAAATAAATAAAATCCACCTTAAAACATGTCACCCAACAGGTACAAAAAAGTGTACAACTTAGCAAAGTATTTCTTTAACGTTTTTCAGTTTGTAATTAATTTTCAGAGCTACTCTTCCATTTTTGTAGCATTTTGTATTGCCAGAACTTGTTCTACTTAAATAAAAAACAGTGAAAACCCAGAAAAGTTCATTTAAGTTATCACAAAGGGGGCGATGTTATTTAAACTACTTATTCACCCCCCTTCCTCTTACAAGCAAGGTAGGTGAAGCAAGATAAGTGCTCTAAAAATGACTGCCTGTCAAAAATTTGACTTGTCTGGAGTCTTTAGAATTTTAATTTTATTTTCTAATGCCCAACACCAAAATGGCTTGTTTTAAATGTCATTCTGTATATATATTTTTTGAAAGCATTGCAAGGAATCGAATATGTAGTAATACAGGGAACGGACGAAAGCTAACTAGCACTCGAGCACAAGTACTTAATTTCGGTACTTCGAATACATTTGGAGTACATGTACCCTATGACCCATAATTTTTTAATACTTTAAAATGCTGATGTGATACCTGATCGAATTACCTGCATTCTATCATAGCAAGTTATTTTGCAATAGCTATAGCAATTTAAGTTTTTTTTCATAAAACATCGTTTGGTCAATAAACAAGAAACTCAAGAAGTAAATTTTTAAAATAATTAGTAATCACCATCTTTTTTGTCAAGTAAGAAAAATTCAACAGTCATTGTTTAGCTATTATTTTATTTAAACAAGTAACAATCAAATTAGGGTTTTCTTTCTTTTTAGAATGCATATTAAAAATACAGTGTATTTGAGTTAAATTGATTAGATTCCGTAAAAAAGTAAACTGTGATTTATTTTAAATTAATTTTTAATTTTAGTTGAAGAAAAAAATTAAAGAAATGAAAACAATAATACGGTATTTTAAGAAAATATCTAGCAAAATAGAAGAAAAAAATACTGCAATAGTATCCATTATGCAGCATGGGGAATAACAATATTAACTAAGTAAAATATTTGATTTTTAAATCATAAACATTATTATTATATTTATCAAAACTTACATCGTTTTTATTGATGTATTTAGTACTGAGTACTTGTCATATGTACACTTACACTAGTACCTACCTGTACTCGGTAATTAAGCGAAAATATTTTCTGAAAACGCGCAACTGAAGCTCGTGGTGTTTTGCAAGAAATTTTTTAAAATTTATATTGAATGTGAGAAACCTAGAATCCGTTAAAGATAATTGAACTATGAAATATTTAAATTCGTAATGTGATACATTGTATGCATCTTTTTTAGGTATTAATTAACTCCGTTTAACACCACCCGCGGAGAAGTGACATTCACTCCCGCTAAATTTCCCCCAAAATGACTTGTGACTTATTTATTGTATGATCGGTTCGAACCCAATTTGTGGGTTAATAAATTTCTGTGCATCCCCGTTCGTACGTATTATGCGGAAAAGCGCTTCAATCCTGATGCCCCGCCAAATTTATTGGTGCTCTAAGCCTATGATGGGAGTTATAATCAGCTATGATCCTATTATTATACAGCCACAACGCTGCAGCCCCTAACTCCTGCAAATGCCGCTGGATCCGCTGGCACCGATGTTGCCGCGTGCGGTATTTATTATCATGCACACCAGTGCGTTACATAATTTGGGGTTATAGGAAGCCCAAATTGCAGCAGAATGCGCTAGAAATGAATATCAGTTTGTCAGCTGAATAAGTTAATACTTCAAAGTTCAATTTAGAAGGAGTCGGCTATGGGTTCAAATAAAAGAAGACTACTTAAAATACAGGGTGACCAATTGGCCTGCGTGATCTTGCATTAGGGGAAGAGGGAACGGAATAAATTTTTATCGCATAAAGACAATAACAAGTAATAATAAAACAAGTGGATAACATGTATTCAGAACACATAAAATTGATATTACAATTTTAAACTAACACTACAATTTATGACCTGATAATAAAATTTGAACGAATACCCCTTCCGTAAGGCGAATACAGTGAATTGGATAAATATTTAATAATAAAAATTTTAATTTTGAACTAGAATTCAAATTATTTAAGGCAAATCTTTACCCTTCAGTATTTTATTCCAAGGGTACATAATATACACACAGTACACACATTGCTGTAAACCTATTTAATTATTTCCAGTACAAATTGTTATATGATTGGGGGGCATACCCCCTGCTTCCATTTCCCTCCTGAGCTCACGCCTGTGGGGTCATCCAAAAGTAATGGGAACTATTGGAACCTTACCTTAGGTCTAAATACTACGATTTAACTAGATCTGCTCGGTTCAAAAGTTGGTACTAACAAAGATGCAAGGTGCTAAAGTTCAATTTTTTTCTATATTCCTCAATACCTTTTTAATCTATAGAAAAACTTTTGGGTCATGGAATTTAAATACAGGGTGTTAGAGAATAGTTCGGACAAAATTTTGCGAGCAGCTTCCCGACAATGGGGACAATAAAAAATGTTATTAATAATTTTTTCAGAAACGAATTTTAGAAAAGTCGCCTCCACATGTTGAAACACATTCTTTTGTTTTACTGCATGATATATCAGTGACAGAAATTCTGAAGACATTACTTTGCAACACTTAGAATACCAAATTTATCAAATCACAATTATATTATATAATATTATAATATTATATAAAATATATATTATAATATTACCAGCTTCTTGAATTTTCTGTCGTAATTTTTCGATGGAATTAGTTGTTTCTTTTGTAAACCATGTCCTTCATTTGTGACCATATTGAGAAATCTACAGGGTTGAAATCTGGACTTCTAGGTGGGCAAACAAATTCACTGCCACGCCCAATCCACCGGTGAGGAAAATGTTCATTAAGTATTGGCGTACTGGGAGAAAAAAATGTGGCGGTGTCCCGTCTGTTCCGCCTTATGGCTAGTGGTACATCTTCTAGTAGTGTGTTTAAATTTTGTTCAAGGAAGTTTAAGAGGGGCCCGTTCAGATTAGGAGGAAGTTCAAAACGACCAATAAAAAAACCAGATATCACTTCACCAAATATTTACCTTAAATTCATGCTGAAAATGTCATTACTTTAGAGCATGTGGATTTTGGAGTCCCACAAATGATTATTTTTCCAATTAAAAACACCTCGCCTAGTAAACGTCGCTTCATCGGTGAAAAGGAGGTTTTTAAGAAAATCCTGGTTTTTTGTTTGTTTACCTAGGATAAATTGAGCAGACTGTAGACTAGTGGTAAATCTTGAGGTAACAAATTTTGGACAGGAGTGTAGTGATACGGATGGAGATTATCTTTCTTTAAAATTTTCCAGATAGACGATTGGCTTATTCATGTTGCCGTAGTTAACTGACGAGTACTGGATTTTCGGAAATACAAACTAAAACCTCGTCTTCATCGTCGACGTTGATAGTTTTTCTAACACCATTTAAGCTTTTAGGACGAAAACACCCTTTTTCGCCTATGCGGAAGTACAGTTTGTGATTGGGTTGTCTTCGATTTGGATATAATTCTACTGTAAAAACCTTCTGGCTGCACCAAGTCCACTATAATTTAACTGGGGAAAACACAAATCATATCACGCATTTCACTGATAGAGTTACGTGAAATAAACAAAAGTGGCTTTTGTATTAAAAATGGAACTGCCTTTTGTATTTTCTAGTCATTTTAGCTATAACTCGTTAGGAAAAAAAGATATGTTGTAATTTATTTCAGTAACAGGGTGTAACTAACGTCCTGTATACATAGTGCTAAATTTAGCATTAAATTCGTAATTCTATTGCCGAAAAACCTAAAGTTGCCAATTTTTCAGACGATGCTGCTTAAAATCACAAAATTATTGGGGAATTTCAACCTGCAATATTTGTATAAGGCATGATAAGCTCAATCACCATATTTTGGTGTGTAGTATCTTCAATTCAGAGATTGCCCATTCCTAATGTATTTTTGTAGTAAATTCGAACAAAATGCTATAAAAGCAGTGCAAAGTACTAACAATTACAAAGTTTGACAAAAACTAGGCAAAAAGAATTTGTTGTTGTTTACATTTATTGCTGACATGTTGTTTTCCGGGCTGGTTCCCACGTTGGTTATTAGAACTTGACGTTTCGACACTCATGTCAGTGTCTTCCTCAGAAGTAGCTCTGAAACTGTTTCAGAGCTGTAGTTTCAGAGCTACTGAAACGTCAAGTTCTAATAACCAACGTGGGAACCAGCCCGGAAAACAACATGTCATCGACAACAACCACGGATACATTTATTGCTTTTGAATCAAGACCTTCCTAGAATAATAGAAATACTACATTATATGCAGATCCATATCTCGAAAATGGTCGATTGGCAGCTTTTACAAAGTACACACTTTTATTGGTAAAAGACGAACAGGTGTAGTAACAAAAAAATACATACAAGGTGAGACAAAATGACGTTGTAAAGCTACGCGAAGTAAATCAGTTGGCGCCATGTTCAAGGCAGCCAATTTTTGCAAATTATGAATCATCATTTCAAGCTGCCTGTTTGTTGACCATAGGTATGATGTTTTATAGGATTCTCACGCTTTCTTTCTTAGCCACATAATTCAGAAATGTTATAAGTAAAGTCAGCTAAAAGCTTAGCTATGTTATTGTGTTATTGGTAAATTTAAAAGTTTTTGAAGAATTGCTAGGAGAAAAAACTGTCCCTATTAATGCCTACTGGTTTGATTCTATTAATTGATAATGTAGCATGAAGTATAAACCCCACATAACGACAATAGTAAAGATGTATTGCTAATTATTATTACCTAGTAGGAACTTAACCGGCTGCTGAACAACCTGATTTTTGTCAGTGATATGAAATGGCAATATTTGTGTCAAAACCAAGAATTCCCATCATGTTAACGAAAAAAAAGCAGACCAGCCCAGCAGATTTGTGTTTGAGTCCGCATTAGTCATCTCAATAATTCATCTCTAAGTCGATTGTTTGACCTTTAGAGGAGACAATCCGAAACAGGATATTCTCCTCTAAAATTAGCATTTCTAATCAACACTACTGTTATCTACAGCTTCCTTGTGTATTTTTAATTTATATTATTCGTAACATTCGCCCAGTCACTCTGAAGTTCGTAACGTATCGGAAAACAATCTGTACGCGGAGGCAGTTTAACAAGTTTAATTAGAAGGGAATGCTCTAATTACACGACGTCTGGCAACGTCGTCAATGCATTGACCAAGCTGCCAAGTACCGTTCCAGAGCGTTTGCTTTGGCAAGTGCATATCCTCGCTTATCTGAAAGCCCAATTACGGCTGAAAGTTGTGCTATTTGGGCATACTCCACGAGATTTGTTGGTACAGGGAACTGTGTAATTGTAGGCTGAATATCATGGTACGTGTGTCTTCCATGATAGCAGTTGTGTATTTGTCATGTATTTATAATTTATTAAATTGCATATTAATAGGTAGCATCTAATCCACAAAACACCTGTGACAACTTATAAATTCGAAAAAATGGATCGTAAGGTGTATTTTTAATATTAAAAATGTGTATATTTAAAGGGACCACCAAAACGCGAACATATTGGCCGTGACGTCAGGTGTCTTGTGAATGGCCGCTTGTTTACATCTGGGGTCAGCGCGTCACGCGTCAGCCTCAGCCCTTCAATTTATCAGTTTGATGCTTGCGTTCATTTTGTGACAAGCGAATTAAAATACATCAAGAAAAAGTGAAATACTTATGAGTTATGACTTCTGAAGGCATGTTCATTGTTATGGAATTTGTGTACAGCGATGAGCGGTTCAACGCGGCGGAGATGAGGAACGTTAAAGCAACAGCATAAGTAAACTTTTTATCAAATTAACGTAGCATTGATAATTTGATCACAGTGGGTTGTTGGAAACATACTATTTGTAAACATAAAAATGTAAGAATCCAAAATATACCCTATACTTGACATTTATTTTAGAAGTCAGAATAAATATAAATTGCCATTTATTTTCGGGGCCCTTGCGGCTCGTTCCCGGTCTGGATAACAGTCGAATATATGGGGAACAACGTCGTTCTTTATTATAACATTTCCCTCTATCAACTTAAAACGCATATAATTTTTCATATCCTTTTCAAGCTATAACAAAATGGAAACTGAATGATAAACAATTAAGATGATCTTCACAACAGAAAAACAAACTTGGCGATTTCGGCATATCACGTCTAGGGGCCTTAAACAACTTTTTCATACGTTGATAATCTCCAAGAACGGTTACAAAAATTTTGTTAGCTGTACTGACTGAAGTACTTTTATAACCATGTACAAAACAACACTTGTTTTGTTTTCCAGGCATAATAGATGCTTGTAAAACTACACAAATCACTTTTTGGTGCGACCTCTTACACCGTCCTTTCAATAAACGCCACACAAAAGCTTTTCCAATACAGGAATGATACTACACCATTAAACAGTACGCTGCTCGGTAATGTTTACATGACACTTGACGTCACGAGTTGAATAACCTTGGATAGAAGCGTTTTGGCGGTGACTCCTAAAATTCGAAATTCAGACCTGAAATTCTTACCTACAAATATTTTTTTGTTTTTTTTTTAACATGGCGTACGTAATGGGATACGAAATTAGTGATGTAGTGATGTAGTGATGTGCTACATGCTACCTCTGTGTTTTCCGAAAATTTTTGTTGATATAATGGGCTGCTTTAAGTTGATGAAAAGCTACTTGACCGTGGTCCATGTTTTCTTCTTCTAGTTCTTGATGTTTCAGCTTGTGCCAGGCATCCTAAGAGGTTATTGTAGTCGTGAACACCCTAAACTTTTAATAAGCAACTGAGGCCCCCTTTTATCAATAACTAGTATAAATTAGGGTGTAATATAAGATAAATGACATATCACATTAACATGCAATACAAAAATGACATTTTTTAGAGAAGAATATAGTAAAATATAAAACAGTGGTAAGTAATAACTTTTTATAAATGCAGTTTTGAAACAGCAGGGCGGATGTGTTTTCACAAATTTCAAATTTCACAAAATTAAACCTTTTTTTTAATTAGAAAACCGAATCTCCTGCTCTCTCATCTGCTTTTAAATAGAACATAATTACCTACCAAATTCCACCTCTACTGCCAGGCTGCTTGTCTCTTCTAAGGCAACTACTTCATAATTTATTATATCTCTCACATTCATTCGTAATTTACTAAAGTACTCCCTACCATTTGCTAGCTTCCAATATATATTTTTTTTAAATTTTTGATGTCCTTCCATAATTTTATACTTTTTTGCGTCCTTTGTCGTTGCGCTTGCCATCCTTCCTATTTTTTGTGTAATTAGGTTTTTGACTGCCTTAATCTTCTTAGCCGATTTACACTATCTTCTCAAATCCATTTATAACCGTTTATTACCAGTTGTCTGTAACTCCTACTGCCTTTAGTTTTTCCTCTTTCATTTTCTTTTTCTAATGTTTCTTTGAAATATCCTTCCTCTATATCTGAGATTGTCATCTACATAGCTTTCATTACATTGATGTTTCCTCTAGGTTTTGCGCTTCTGTAATTAATAAACTATCCGTATTCGTTTTTTGCTAGTTCCGCAGTCTTCACCATCCGCATCTTATTCCGTAAAGTTCACTTATTTTTTCATGTTTCTTCATCTTTTATTTCTAAGCCTCTAAGGACTGTATTTCTTCTCGCGTCTATTTGCCTTTTCTCCATTAATACCCCCAATTTTTTGGACTCTTTCTCTTAATTCTTCTGTTCATCCTCTTTATGGATCTCCTTATTTTCCTATCTTAGTTTCGCAACGTCTTTTAGTAGCTGGCTTTGGTTGTTTACCATTTTATCCAGTTTCATGGAATTTTTTTATAGTACCCATTTCCTGAAAGATTCGGTAACTTAGGTGCTATATTAATAAATCTTAAATGCATAAAAGCATTCTCGAAAAACGCCTGTTCAAGAACTGTCTTCCTTCGTTCAATTGATTCTATTCATACCCACCGATGCATGAATAAACCCTCGTGTCCGAATAACGAGCGAAATCACATTTTTATCCCGTGTGTACACCTACAAAGTCAAACAGAGAAAATTATTGTCCCAGGTCTGTAGACATTTCGCGTTATAACGGTCGAACTGGTTTATTTATTGACGGAACGGCGCAGGAATTCCCCCCCGTCAGTCAAATTCGCAGAAAATTGCATTAACAATCAAATTATTATTTGCCGTTCTGATTGTGTCCGGCTTCGGGACTGGCCGCGAATCAGGCAGCAGGAAACTAACGATTGCGTGTATCACAAGGAAGTGCCTGCCGCGTTTTCGACAGATTATTCCCGTCTTATCACACCCACGGGCGTTTCGTTCCTTCGTAGATAAGCGCGATGGATGCCGTGACTTCTAATTATTATTAAAGAACAGTGTCGCAAAATAGAAAAAAATTTACCTCCCATGCTTTAAAAGTCTTCCTACATTTAGTTTTAACATTTACTGCAAAACCTTTTGTTGACGGCACAACTCCTACATTTACTGAAATAAATGTAAAACAAATATTGACAGGAAATAATTACAGAAGCTTACGAATGAAATACCTTTTTGTTCACATTTACCTAAATTTTATTACAGTTGAACTGTCATTGCTATACGTTTATTGCTGATCTTACAGTTCTTTAACGTGTTTCACGTAGTTTTCCCACAATTGCTGGTCAATTTTCTCCGTATCAAATCTATTACAGCAGCAATGAGATTCAAGCGTTTATTATTTCTTCGGATGCCTCCTTTCAGATTGTTTCATATTAATTCAATCGTATATTGATCACGCGATAATAATCTTAGTAGAAAAATAGATTCAGTGCCGTCTGTCACCAACTAATGCGATGACAAAGCCACCTAGCAGCCTTAATGCGCACTACTTCCTAAAGGAAGTGACCTGTAATGCGACAAGTTGGCATGTACCTGCATACACCAACCGGACAGCAGGCCCCACGGCACTGTTTGCTGACTGGCAAGAACCGACATACATAAAAATACATGTCAATATTATGCTGTCTGCATCGCAAAATAACGTATAAAATGTCTGAAAAACCACAAGCCATACGCTCGCGCTGCATCTACATCATGACCCTTACTATTTTAGAGAGAGAGAGAGAGAGAGAGAGAGAGAGAGAGAGAGAGAGAGAGAGAGAGAGAGAGAGAGATATGAGCACGTATCCGCAGGAGACGTACGAGGGGAGATCATTATTGACGGTCCCTGATACAGTAGGCGTTGACTGACAGTAAAATMCTTTAACATATTAAAAGCTTATTTATTTGTTGTGACACTTGTTCAATACCAGTCTTGTCATTCGTTGTTTGTTAAAGTAATGTAGAATTTACGCGAAGGTGTTTGAATAATTTTCAATAATGGAAAAGTTTGGGATACGCGCAATTATAAAATATTTGCTAAAAAAAAAGGTTATGGCCAAAAGAAATTCATGAAGATATGGTAGGTGTATTAGGTGAAAGTGCTCCATTTTACCAAGTGGTAAAACATTTGTCTCGAAAATTTAAATTAAGAAGACAAACGTGTGAACATGCAAAGGGTGCCGGACGAGCAGTAACTGTCACTATTCAGGAAAATGTTAATCGTGTACATGACATGGTAATGGCAGATAGGCGAATGACCATTCGTCGTATAGCTGAAATTACAGACTTTTCATATGGCACAATAGAAAAAATATTAACAGATATTGTAGGTCTTAAAAAGCTATCTGCACGCTGGGCCC
Source organism: Rhyzopertha dominica (assembly GCA_025024175.1). NCBI lineage: Eukaryota > Metazoa > Arthropoda > Insecta > Coleoptera > Bostrichidae > Rhyzopertha > Rhyzopertha dominica. The sequence goes on from QCXZ01000041.1 coordinate 47,185,198, forward strand.
TTAGAATGTTGACGCCTGATCAGAAACGTTCGAGAGTCCTGCATTCTGAAGCCAGTCTGGCAAAGCTTTTAGCAGAACCAGATGAGTTTCTCTCTCCGCTTGTAACTGTTGATGTAACATGAGTCCACCACTGTGACCTCGAGCCAAAACAACAGAGTACGGAGTGGCATCATAAAGGTTCTCCTCCACCACGCAAATTTTCATGTTTTGTGTCTTTCTATTTCAGGGACCGTTATTAATGATCTTCCCTCGTATATGCCAAATACCACTATTTATATAAGCAATGAAAGCAAAAATGGCGCAACAGCAAAATTAGTTGTCGGTGTTTGATCACGAAAACTTGACATCTCATAGGTAACAGCTGCCTTAATGGCTACTTCCTAAAGGAATTGACCTGTAATCTGACAAGTTAGTATGCACCTGTGTATATTTACCTGACAGTAGGCCCCTACCCGACCTGACCTGACCCTACAGGCCAGACGGGGGCTCGTGCTGCAATTTATAACTCCCAATAACTGCCCATTGTAGAAGTATTTAACTTTTTAAACAATAGCAGAGCCATATACAGGATGTTTCACGAATGATAATGACCCTGACGAAATTAAAAATGCAACCCAAAATGCATTTGCAGAGGTAACATTGATAATTGTTCATCGTCTTAAAAAATATAAAACGTAGAGAGCTGTGTAAATTCGTAAATTTTGACATAAACTTCAGTCATTGGCTTTAAGTAAATTCGGTATTGTAAAACAAACTTTATTTTTGAAAAATGTTTATTCAATAGCATTAATGTAATAAATGCACAAAATGTTGCCCTCCGCTGTTTCGCACAAGCTTAAATTCGTGCCCAAAATGGTCTTTTAACATGCATTATCATTTCTGGAGTGATGGATCTACATGCATCACGTATTTAATTTTCTGAATGTTGTACACTTTCAATTCGTGTTTGGTATACTTGCCCTTTTATCATTCCCCACAGAAAAAAAATCGAAAGGAGTAAGTTCCGGGCTTCACGGTGGTCAAGGATTAATTGAGCCTCTTCCTATCCATCGGCTAGGCAAAACCAAAAGATGATTTAGCCCTATTCTATGATAATACGCAGGTGACCCATCTTGTTGGAATCTTGTCTTAGTTGTAAATTTACATTTTAGAGAAGTACCGGTAAAAAGTTTCTTAAAAAATTTAGATAAGTATTGCCGTTTAAGCTATCGCGAAAAAAATAAGGCCTAACAATTTGATTCCCCAATATTCAGCACCAGACATTCGTCGAGTAGATAGTTTGAAAATGTCCTTCTCGAATCCAACGTGGATTTTCTTGGGCATAATAATGCATGTTATGTTTGTTAACTCCACCATTATTAGAAAATCTTGCTTCATCTGAGAAGCAAATGTTGTCATAAAATCTCACATTCAAATTTTAGTGTTCCCGAAAAAAAGTTACAAAAAGCCAGTCTTCTTTAAGGCCTGAACCAATTGCAAGTGATACGGATGAAATTGATTGCCTTTAAATATTCGGTGTACTGAAGACAGACTAATACCGGTTGCTCTTGAGACTACCCTTTGACTAATATGAGAATTTTCGTCAATCATTTCCAATACTCTAATTTCATTGTCAGGGCCTGTTGCTGTTCTTTCTCTTGACGTTTTCAGTGGTGGGCAGTTTGTCCTTAAAGTTAATTCAAGTCTCTTGAAAATTGTATCGGCAGGAGCTCTTCTTGCATTTACGCTAAATCTAAATCATATCTGTTTTTCATCATTTGAATACATTTTGACTTTTAATAAATATAGTGACAGGAGCCATAGCGCATAGGCGTCATGGATTCCCAATTTATTTTTAAAATAATATCATTATGTAAAATAACCACATTGGTTATGAGAATGTATTTTGGGTTGCATTTTTGATTTCTTCGGGGTCATTATAATTTCTGTATAATAACCTTATGTCGTTTGCAATACTATACTTTGTGTTCGGCGGATTCTCAAAGCTATAATACAACCCCTTTGGTCCGGTCTGGCGCTTATCATGTCATATAATCTTATTCAGTTGTAGAGCTAAGTTCAATAATTAATTAAGGTACGTGGACTCAAAATTTGTTTGGTCGGTGTGGGGATCTGATATTTTTCCATCTGCCAGCTATTATACTCTTAAATAATTTATTAACATCGTAAATGACACAAGACAGAGTGCAGCTAGCTCTCTTACATCTCCAAGTTTAACGGAACGTGTAATTTTGTAACCCTTTTAAAATCAAGGATCCTTAATGGAGTGCCAAACCAAGCATTACTCGAAAAAAGATTAACCATCCAAAAAAAGCATTCTTGCTGAGTAACAGCTAATATCGAAGCCTCACACTCGGCTCAGTTGGAGAATAGAGTTTGCGGAACTGCTTCCGATTTAGCAGAAGCAATAGCCAGGTGGCTCTTAGAAGCCGTCGGCGACAAACGTTCTCGACTGATTGTACACGTCTTTAAAGCGAAAAAGGAAGAACCAGCAGCACGTACGGTGCATCTCGCCATTATTGTTAGGAGCTAAACGCTGACCGAAATGGTGCACTTTGACCGAGTGCTCTGCGGAATTTTAAGTTGCCCGCGACGCGCTAACGTGACGAAAATATTATTACTATATGTGTGCTGGCCCTAAAACGCGTAATTTCATTGGGCCTAACCTCGTCACGTTTTGCGGCTGTTGTAGGGCAAATGCTAATGCCCATCAAAATTTTAAAGGCTTGTCGAGGGCGGTTAAGCAAAGCCTCGAGCCTCAGTACAGTTGTAGCGAGTTGTATCATTTGTCGTTTCAGCCTGGCACTATGATATACAAAAGTAAGTTTGAACACGTACCATTAGTGTATATTTGTAATTATATTACTGATATAATCGAACTTCTGTTGTAATATAATACACCATCCTGGTAAATTCAGGTGAATCCTGATTAATACGGAGACATTCTAATCCAAAGATCTTTACGGTGTAAATTATTGTCTTGTAAAGGGATGCATTAACGTAGGCGGCCTAGTTATCCCGTTAACCCTTCTCCAAAATTCCGGACAATGTAAGAATTAGGAAATGCTAAATTTGCATAACAAGACCCTGCTTTGTCGACCCTTCTTTATAATTTATTGTTATTCAGGTAGTTCGCGTTCTAACGATAGTGGAAGGTCCGTTGTAATCTGGTGTGGTATCAGAATGATAAGCAACACTGTATTTTCTGTCGTGTAGTACAGTTCACGAGAATTCGCCTAGACAAAAATTGCTATTCATTCATACAAATATCAAGTAATAAAAGAGAAATAGGTAAAAAAGGGAAAAGCTTTTATTAAGTTTTATGTTGTATAACAGTGTTTGGATAGTACTGTTCAATTATTACGCAAACTGAAATACCAGTGAAAGCAGTTTCAGAAGTGAGGCCCTTCTGTATAAGTAATATATTTATAGATAATCTCATAAAATTATAATATTGTTTACAGAATTGTAATGAGGTTTCGGAATTATGATTGTGTTCCTGATGTGAAACTCCATTGCATATTTATAACCTAATCACATGATTTTTAATGCTGATATATTTGCAGTATACTTCATTCTACAGTCTCTTACTATACATAAACTGGCCGTTCCTGAGAAATGCATTAGTAACAATAGTTTATATAGCGCTATGTGACAATATCTCCAGTAAATATTGTCAACTTCTACTCTCTTTTTTTAATTTTCAAAGTCTAGGCAAGATTCGGAACCATATAGTGTATCACGCAACTTGAAAAACAAAAATGCAACCATCTAGGAACCATTAGAGGTCATTATCTATTTGATCTAAAATATATATAAAAGATTTCTTCGTAAGATAATACAGTTCATTTAATGTATATTCCAGAAAACGTTTTTTATATAGTATCTCCTAAACTTCTGATGACAGTAAACAAGATAGTGAGAGAGCCATTTAAAAGTTTTATTTGTAAATTAAGGTGGGGGGGGTAAAAGCCATTAGAAGTTTTTTTTTGCGCTAATCCACAAAATCCCGACCCCATTTCGCCGTAACTGACTTCCAAAACAAACACAATAATTAAGGTAAAAAACTTACCGAAGTAAGAAACCCCAGTTAAAGCTCACGTACATACATTGGAATAGGTCAATATAAGACAAACACAAAAAAACATAGCTTCATCACAAAAGATATTCAAAATGTAACATAACATTCAGTTCACTTTTTTATGTTCGTTAAATTATTTGTTTATTTAACGTTAAATTTTCGCTAAATTTTCAAATTAAAAATGTGCAGATAATGCATACTGCTCTACTAATGCGAAAAATCCAATACGGAAATATCGGTGAAGTTCTTCCATTCGAAGAATACTTAATATAGAGATTATGGAGCTCATGTTGAATTTATCGATGGTTGACCGCATGTGGACATTGTTGTACATAAATTGTATTGCTATTACAAATACTCAAAAGTTGCAATAGTGAGGGATTGAAAATTATTCTGAAATTAAATAAAACGCATTTCAACATCACTTTTTGGTGATCATTTTGGTCCATTCTTATTTCAAGCTCGTTTTTCATCCGAGACTTACAAAAAAAATTTGATTAGTTGCCAGGGCCACTGGAATAATTCCATATCACCATCACCATACGCCACCCCGTAGTTTCAGGTAAATAGTACTTCTGTACATTTTGGTTGAAACGTAAGAATACAACGTAATGAATAGATTGGAAGAGAAGTCGAATTTTGTGACCACCTGATTCACCAGACTTAACACCTCCCGACTTTTATCATCGGTGACGCACGAAGAATTTAGTTTATGTTAAAATATCACAAATATAAGTTATTCAGAGGAACAAGTTTTCAGTTGTGTGAAGAACAAGAAAGTGTATTCAAGCAAAGAATGGAGGGCATTTTGAATTACCTTTTTTAATTCAGTAAATAAAATAGTAATTTTTAATCAAGTACGTTGCTCATAACATTGATGGGTGTTATACGAGGCATGTTTTTTTAAGTAAGTACCGTTTTGGAATTAAAAAAAGACGTGCAAACATATCGCAATAATTTTATCTTACATGAAAGCCTGTACCTTAATCTACTTTTCTACATAATTTCCGTGAATATTGAGGCACTTGTCATAACGTGGAACCAGTTTTTGAATACCCTCCTCATAAAATTCTACCGCCTGACTTGTTAACCACTGTATCACAAATGTCTCGACTTCGTTATCGTCTTGAAGACGCTGACCACCCAGGTGTTTCTTCAAGTGCAGGAACAAATGGTAGTCGCTGGGCGCCAGATCAGGGCTGTATGGAGGATGGTCTAGAGTTTCCCATTTAAAAGATTTGATGAGATCTTTGGTCCGATTAGCCTCATGTGGACGGGCATAGTCATGCAGCAAAACGATACCCTTACTCAACTTGCCACGTCTTTTGTTCTGGATTGCACGACGCAGACTGTTCAATGTCTTACAATAAGACGCTGCATTGATTGTCTCATTACGAGGCAAAAACTCCACTAGCAATACTCCTTTTCTGTCCCAAAAAACTGTGCACATGATTTTCCGGGCAGAAATTGTTTGCTTAAACTTCACTTTTTTGGGTGATGATGAATGTCGCCATTCCATGGATTGTTGTTTCGATTCRGGTGTGACGTAGGCCACCCATGTTTCGTCACCAGTAACAATTTGGTCTAAAAAATCTTCACCTTCATTGTGGTACCGCTCAAGGAAAGTCAATGCACTGCCTAAACGTTGGGTTTTGTGCAAATCCGTCAACATTTTCGGAACCCAACGTGAACACAATTTCCGGTAATTCAAGTTCTCGGTCACAATGCGATACAAAACACTTCGAGAATATTGAGGAAAGCAGTCGCACAATGATAAAATTGTAAAGCGTCTATTTTCTCTCACCTTTTCCTTCACTTTCTACACCAAATCTTCATTAACGACCGAAGGACGCCCACTCCGTTCTTCATCATGCACATTTGTGCGGCCATCTTTAAATGCTCCCACCCATTTCCTTACCATTCCATCACTCATAATGTTTTGTCCGTAAACTTCACAGATCTCACGATGAATATCGATCGGTTTTACGCCTTTAGCACTAAGAAATCGTATAACAGCCCGTACTTCACAATCGGCGGGACTCACGATTGTCGGAGGCATCTTAAACACTCAGTAAACAACGTATACAACGAAGAATCAAACTGTAATGGTGTCAGTGCGTAGACAAGAGATGTAGGTAACCAGCGCGCATGCGCGGAACGCCGACCGTAGCGCTGCGGCGGCGGAATCGCAAAACGGTACTTACTTAAAAAACATGCCTCGTATATTCAATAACGTCGTAATTATCTCCAAATATTTTATTCCGCGTTATTTCTGCAAAAACAACTGCTCCAGTGTACTCGGCAAAAAAAGAAACCTTGGGCGTGTATACGACCTGCACATCGTTGAGCGCTTTTTTCTTCATGCAAAAAATTGGCCGTGGTCAGTCAAAGCGGAAAATAAACGTACATTTCGTTGACAACTATTCCTCATGATTAGTATGAGGTGTATTTGTAAGCGATCAGTTAGTTTGTGCAAGAGTAGATGACAGGAATCACGAGTTAGTGGCAATTGTTTTAGAACAAAAGTTTCGCTTGTGGTGTCTGTGTGGTGAAGTGAAATCGTATTTGGAAACGTAAGGGAACCTCTGCATTTGACACTCCACGTCTCGTTTTTAATTGTTTTGTTGTAGCTGGCGTACTCACTGAGTGTTTATTTCGGTTAATTACTTTCTACTTTTCGCTTTCATAATAATTTAAACTTTTTTACGATTTATTGAGCATAGCTAAACCAGCAAAATTTGCTTTTTTAAATGAAACATCCACTATTTTGTCACGATATTACCAGTATTTGTTAGTAACGTTTTCCTAGGCTAAAAAAAATTGGACTGGCATTTGATATGCAGTAGGCAAAAGCGGCATGCTCCTTAATTTGTTGCTAAGTGGTTCATAGCTGAGCTTAGGTTTTGTAATTGAATGCTTAAAACGAATTCTTAGTTTCACGTATCTATAATTGACAAATTATCCCGCCTATTTGTTATGATTTCCTAAAAAGTCGTATATGCACAATACGCATTTAAAAGACATCCTTTTAATAAATATAAAAAATTTAGAGTAAAAATTTCACAGTAAAGTACTCTAAAAACATAGTGTGCAAATCCAATATACTTAGTGTACAAAATTTACATTACAGATTTATAGAAAATTAGAGTGACAGATAATATAGACATAAAACTACTTAGATCACAAAGTAACATATAGCAAGAGTGAATTTAGACTGTGTTACAGTACAAAACAACACTTACTAGAAGTAATATTAACACCTTTTAGAGCAAAAAACTTATACTTAGATTTTATGAAACTTGTTGCTACTTTAGTGCAAAGACTAATAATGTGGTGAAGAAGTGTATTACATCTTACGCAAAACACATAATGGTTAACTTATAATACAAAACTTGACGTACGGTAGACAAACAAAAAGAAAAAAATGTATTTATACCTATAGGAACGAAATAAAAATGCTTTATTATTATTATTATGCCAATTATTCTTATTATTCTAGGAGCCGCAATATATACTATACCACCCTTTATTTAAAAAAAAAACTTGGTTTGGTTGTTTACTTTATATGCTTTTTTTTTCTAAATCAAAGATGGTGTTACAGACGCTATTAATCCGAAAATTTGAAATAACAAGCAAGCATGGCAGTTAGTAAATTGAAATCAGACGATACATTCTAATGCGAAATCAATTTTTTCAGCGATCTTACCCGATTTTATCCTAACGTTCTAGCTTAACCAGTTCAAAAAATTATGATGAGGGAAGATTTACCTTTTTCAAGTCTTCACAACTAACAACTAATTTTCCAGACGTAAAGTCTTAGATAATGGAGGTGGTTTTAACGCGATCTGTCCCTGTCTTGGATTTTAAGAAAGACATTACCTCTGAAAGGTGTTTACTTACTAAGTAAAACTTTAACTTAAATCTTTATCTTTTTTTCAAATTAATATGTTCCTAAAATAAATTCAATATAAAATTTATTATCGCTGCTAGTTTTTGCGAGAAATGTTAGTATAGGAACTAACGAACTCACATTCATGCACAACAGGCACAAAATCTGGAGCGAAGCAACTAAAAAACGGGTGAAGTTGTGTAGAAAAACAGCTGGCTTTGTTAAGCATAACAATAGTGTTTTTTTTGTGATCTATATTGTAATAAGAACATTAAGACAAAAAAAACTAAAATGAGAGATTTGATGTTTCAATTGTTCATACTGAAACAGAGTTGTTTCTCCATTTGTTTGAATCTGAATAGTGAAATTTTAAGCAAGCCTACAAAGTAGTGCAAATTTTATCAGGGAAAAAAATAGACTAAGAAACAGTTTCACGAGTACACTAAATATGAAATGTAAATGTTCTACAAAGAATTCTAAAAATATTACACTTAAAAATCTTTTACAGTGTAAATACTGAACATAATGCGTCTTCTTCGGATAGCATCAAAATTCTAACACACCTTCATTTTTAGGAAGAGCTAAACCAAATCTAATGCAAATAATTATGTATGATTTCGGTTTCTGGTTGGGACCTTTTAGTTGTGCTTTAGGGAGTTTTTATTCCATAAATTTAATTATTTAACACACGCTTAAGATCATTATAAACGTTATTAGCTTGTTAAGGATAGACACGTCCACTCTATATGGTAAATTCTTTAACAATTTATGAATAACATTGTACCAAAATTACCTGGACCCTTATGGAACTTATAAGTCCGCCCTGCATTATATCACGTACAAGTAAAACTTCACTGCAACAACGGCAATTGCGTGTTAACCCTGTTTCCGTGTAACAACAGGGTATTTAATTTTACTGCTAATCTGTACCCTTACGTGGCAATGCCAAGCAGTGCGTCACACAACTCCTGTCATTGGCACGCACCTACAGCTTGCGATATGACCAGTTAACTATACAGCACAAGATTACAATAGCTGAATGGTCTTTCATTTTAAAGTCTACTGACAGTTTTTTAATGCCTTATTTCGAGCTCTCATGTATTAAGCAAGTATGCTATATTCCTTGCGATCTTACACAAACTAGTATCTAATGACATATTGTCTCCTGAACCACTGCAGGTTGCGATTGTAAGTTCAATGTCCATCGCGATATTAGTAAAGGTTATAAGGAATCATGTCCACAGAAAGCAAGCTTTTTAATTTTTTTCCAAAAATTGGGACACTTTTTAGGACGTACCTATTTGTCGAGTTAACAGAATAAAATAATATTTCAGTCATCAGATAATTAAAGTAATAATGWTACAGAAAATTATACTAACATTTGACGCCTTTTTAGCGGCATTTATTATAACCATTATTAAAAATTAAGTATTTCTAAATTTATGTGTAATGCCTACACCTCGATACTTTCTACTGAAATCAGAACAAAAATCCAGCTAAAAAATTTTTCGACTGTGTTTCTGCCAAGCACCTAATTTTTACAAATTTTCACCTTCTGAATCCAGATCAGTTTCAGGTGGTTCTTAGGTGTAGACGGTTCCCTTTGGAGGTGGTCCAAACTAGTTCACAGGGTAGTAAACTTTCCACTTTCAAAAGAATTACAAATAATATTAATTTCTATGATTACGGCTTTCACGCGTTTCATACTCGCTTGCGTTTCATTTACTGCTGTGGTAAGCATATTCAGAGCCGAGAGCATACAAACTTACTCTTGGGCGTTCACCACTTATATGGTGGTCGCTAATTCATATTTTGTTCTCAATATCTATCTGGAGTTGTTTTCGGCAAAGCGGTAGCCATGCCCTACTTATTTTCGATGCGGTTGAATCTCTTTTGCTGTTTGCAGATCTCAATAGCTTCACGTTGAATGCGAGCATATCGTAGTCTTTGGCAGTATCAAGAATCCTTGTCTGATGAAGTGAATATGTTTGCTCGGAGATGATTACGTATGTAATGAAATCGGCTTTGAAGATGCTCACCGCAGTCGTGGGTGAAACTTCAGCGAAGAACTATGCTGAGCTGGCGATTTTTGAAGAGCTATGTCGTCAGATCTCAATGCTATAGGCATCTTCCTGAATCATATAAGATGATATATTGTTGCAACCCAAAAATGTGGTATAAACATTTAGAAATAGGTTAACTACAGCTAGGCTAATATATATTTTGTTTTACTCTATTCTGATTTCTTATTCCATAAATCAGTAAAGCACTAGTAACGTCATTATAAGTAATATCTTAAAGAATTCAGGAAGCCAAAAATACGCGAATCCTCCCTATATCGCAGGGTTAACTGTTTGAAATGCAATAAAAACAATCTTCGCCTTTCTGTTATAATAACAAAATTTCAGTATAACCGGAACAAGACAAAAAAGATACCTAGATAGTTATAAGGTTCATGCCTTGAGTTTCAGCAGCACAGACTGTTACTACATCAACAAAATGTACGACCTCCGTGGTACAAAGTACGCTCCTTTGTCGTTTTGCGGTTCGCCACCTAGTGTGTCACTACTCTAATGTGACTTGTTTTCACTGTTATACAAGGACGGATCTGTTTTGAATAATAACGATTTTTAACTAATATTAAAACTGTACTTGCTAGTAAAGTATATGTCTATTGGTTTCATGTTGAAACACACGCAACTATTATGAATCATGAACGGTTTGAATGATCTGAACCCAGCGATTGATTGAATGACTTGAATCGAATCGAATGTCCTAGCTATAGGGATGATGATAACATTAAGTAATGGGATTACTAAGAAAATACGTAAGAAGCCGCCTTGATCCGATGGACACCTCTCGACCGTCACTCCGAAAGACACGCGTTCTAAAATGTCTAATTGTCCAAGCATTATCATATTTTAGACACAAATTTAGCTTTGATAAGTCGCGACGCTGAAATGTAGAACCCGCTATTAAAAAACATTTAATTCAGGAAATGATTAACATTATTAGATAATCAAATTATTTCAACAACCAATCTGACATCAATTCCTGTGTAGTCATATTAATTTCTGCTACGCTATAACCCTCCTGTGGGTACGCCTATGCCATGTCGTAATAGAACGGCTGAAGGAACGGCCGTAGTTCGCATATATTGTTGGAAGGAGCGCACCTCGCCGCGATTAGATGACTTGTCAACCTGGCAAGAAAATTTCATTTTACAAACTTGTTTGGCAAGAGAATTGGGCCGAATTGAAGTTGAAGTGGGACGGGGAAGGAAGATTGGGGATTACGGGGAATAACGTTTCTTTGATAAACTTTAAACTTGTTTATCCTTCATTTGTTTGAGTCCGGGGACTCACATGTGAGCGACTTACTCTGCACATGGCATTGTCGATAATGGAGCAGTTGCCGGTTCTGGTGCAAATCTCGAAAGCGTTATTAGATTGAAATTAAAGTCGTCGGGGTTCTGAACGTGTGCCATTGATGAGATGAAGCGGCTTCGGGAAATGGTTGGATCTGGCGAACAGAAAATTGCACTTGTCTTACACTTTAAGCCGGTGTGTTCTTCGAAAACTTTTGCGACTAGTTTGTGCATGATTATGCTTCTTTTATATGATGATGGAGTACTGATAAATAGGACAGGTGATAATTTTTGTCTAGTTTGATCAATTTATTGCGAATCGGGTACCCTAAATGTAAAAAGAAAAACATGGTCCGTGAAAAGTGCAGTATTTTTTCAAATTTACATTACAGAAGACGCTCAAAATGTTCATCATTTACTTCTTGACAGTAATGCAGCTTTGAGTTCTAATGTTCTTTGTAGCATATTTGGAGGTAAGTTCTGAATTTCTGCCCTTTTAAATCTTCTGCATTATGTGGCTGATTAGCATAAATAGGACTTTCAGATACCCCCGCAAGCAAAAAATCAAGCGTGCTGGACATTCTGGCGTTCCGCGCCTACCAATGACCAGTCCTTCTGTCTGGAAATATCGCATTCAAATATCCACGAACGTTGACTGCAAAATGGGGCGGTGTACCATCTTGCTGAAACCATACCTGCTCAGAAGGACGCGCAGCATTTTCACGATTAGGGAACAGGCGAATAAGTTCTGGTATGATGTGTTCGCGCAAGAGCTGTTAATACTTGACCGCATTCAAATTTCAACCGATAAAAAAAGGCCCAATAATGTCCTCACCGGTAGTACCACACCAGACATTAACTTTCTGAGGGTGTTTTGTGTCCGACGAATAAATGCAATTATGTCATTTACATTACTATTAAGGCAAGAAGTCGCTTCATCAGAAAACGTAATCTCATTTAAACTGTATCTTTCTTAATCTATCACATTCATAACGGTTTCGCAAAATTCTATCCTACGATCGAAATCATCTTCCCTCAGTTTTCGTAATAATAAGTGAACCTTGTATGGATGAAACTCTTTTTTTCAAAATTTTCTGAACAAGTCTTCTGCTAATATGGTGAGTGAGAGCACTCTGTTGTACGGGACACTTGGTATTCTCTTGCACATCTAAATGGACATTCAAGCAACTTTCCTCACTCGTAGCAACCTTTGGACATCCTGGTTTATGACGATTTTTAACACCGCCGGGTTCTTCAAAACCTTGCAATGTTTTAATAACTGTTGATCTGGCAATTGGTTCACGATCTTCTGAATTGCATTGTAGAGGTGCAACTACTTCCGAATAACTTCGCTTTTTATCTCCATCAAAATTTCGATGCGATCATGTTCAGTTAACTGAGGCATTGCGATTGCAAATAACAAAGTGAATGAAAAATAACAAAGTGAAGAAAAATTATCATCAGTCACGAGTTTGGTATGACACTTTCCTTAACTCAGAGGCAATACATTGTACATTTCAATGATGTGCCTTTTGACCCACTTTCCCATTAAAAAAATACAACTTGAGCCCATATATCGGAAACGAGAGCTGACACGGAGTTGAAAAAATATTCCAGAAAATCCATTTTAATTACACGTAGGCCCATCCACAATTTCAGAAAAAGCAGTCGCGCAAAACCTGAAATATCCTACCGGTCCCATACTTTGTAGCAACCCGGTATATGGGCATTCTGGAATACTAGCCAGCAACACTTAGTGAAAAGTTAAACTATGATAAAGGAGTAATAGAAACGTCAGACTTATAACTTTTAGTCAGTGTTTTCAAGAGACAGCGATCTTTCCGAGAAAATATTATCTTACGATAAAGGAGCTAATTATATTACATCACTTTGTGGCAGCTTAAAAATAATTTCATGTAAAAATTTGTATATTTCTAAACTTTTGTATACAGATATATTTTTTTTAATTTAAAGCTTTGCTTAGCTTATAAAAATTAGTAGTTCTTAAAAAGTTTATTTAGTTGTATATGTTAACCACTGCGTAGGGAAAACATTGCAGGTACTGCTAATAACTCCGGTTCATTGAACCGAATATGACTTCTTCTCGAAGGGAGAATTCTTCCAGGGATTTTTTCTCCACCATGCGTCACATTACTTAGGCGCAGGGGATGATGGTGCTAGTCAAACAAGTGGGTGCTAAATACCAAATTTGCCCCAATTACACACGCCCCGAACTCCGCCGAACTTTTTTACCCCTCCACAGAAGAGAAACGTCGCTAGTATTTCCTGCAAATCCAGCACAAATCTTCCCCTCAAACACCGGCAAACTTTCCCAACTAAGATTGCCAAAGATGGCTCCGATACTTTTAAACAAGAACGACCCCGATACGCCTACATCCTTTATTTCACTTTTATCAGTTGGAAGCGTTCCTTTGTTTGGCGGAGCGCAAGGGCGCGGAAACTCCACCGAAACAAGAGTAGGTAGAGGCCGCGAAAGACGTTTAATTGCTATTTATCGTGGACAACTGTTAACTTAATTTATCCCCGACGGGAGAAAATTTAACTATGCAAACATTTGCGAATGTCCAGGCCCTTGAACGGTCCTTGGGGAGCCGGCTCGCGGGGATAACTACAAATCAAAACAGTACAAGGGGGCTGCGACAGTGACGTGCTGTAAGGGGCTCTCACTAGGTAATTGTGTAAGTGAATTATTAACAAAAAATCCCTACACCACGCTACGTGGTTGAAATTTAATCAAATTAATATCGCAAAATAAATATGCAAAATATCGCTTTTTATTAAGAAGTAGGAGTGAAATTTGGAGAATCACAAAACAATGTTAGATAATATGTTTTCGGAAGAATAGCTGTCACTATGAAACACTGATAAAAAATTATTAATGTGAACCTCAAAATATCCTCTGTCACGAGTTCAAACAATGTGCCAACTTGATAAACATTAAAGCTAAATACGAAAAAGGAACTACCTTCCTATATACCAACTACTTAATGGGAAATGCAAGTTTTTTCTTAATAAATGGAATTCATTTATCTACGTGGAGATCCCCTCCAAACAATCGGACATATGGTCAACAGATGAGCATGGCCTGGTGGTTTTGCGTCTATCCATCGTGTTGATGAAGGTGTTAAAGACTGGCTTAAGACAATAGAGATCTGATTGGAGCTTTCTGCGGTTTTCTTTAATACTCTATCCAGAATAAATACATACATATATTATGGAAAAAGGGCAAATGCGAGATCTCTTATCGTTGAATGAATATATATTTTTTCTCTCAACGCTTTTATAAAAGTCGACCGTAGTCGCATGAAATTAACACTACTGTGGAATGTATTAATGATTTTCTCAAGAATATATATATTTTAGTTTGACCTTATGTAACACTTGCAGCAAGAACAAGTAATTTTGTAAACACCTTTACCTTTTAAATGTATTTTATCTTCAGTAAAATTCAGTAAAAATAAAATACCTGCTATCTAAGTATCCTTTTAAACTTTTCCAAAAGGTCTTGTACGTAAGGCAAACTCAACTCTAATTAACTTTGTCCTGGCTGAGAATTTACTTTATTTGGACAAGCACTTGTATTACAAGTTGACCAAATATTCTTATTACTATAACCATATCTCACTAGCGCTGATTTAAGATGATATATTTCTTTTTGTACTTTCGTCTGAGAGTCTTTGTGTTCTAGCAAATAACGTCCTTACAAGACTATTCTTTTGACCGGTAGGGTGGTGTGATGTGGCGTGTAAATATCTGTCTTTGTGCGTTGGCTTTTTGTAAACCTTGTGTCCAAACTGTCCAGTGTATACTCTGTAAATTTGGATATCTAAGAAAGGTAAAATACCATTGCTTTCCAATTCAATAGTAATTTTTATATAATGCTTTTGACTGTTCAAACGATTTAGCAACCTACCTAACTATTCTATACCGTGGGTCCAAAGCATGGCTTAAAATTGAAAACTGTTGATCGATACCTCTTCAAAATTTTCCATTTTGTTCATAAAAATTACCGTTCCATAAGAAATAAGTTGATTTTAAACAGTGTTCAGATAATCTGTCTATCGTGTCACCTAGGGATCTTTATTAAGTTTGATGATATACATCGTTTCAGGCATGGGTACTTTCGCAAATAAAAAACCCACATCAAAGCTTACTAATATATCAACTTCTGAAATACTTAAGCCATTTATAATATCAATAAGGCCTGAAGAATTCGTGATGAAACTATTGGTTTTTCCTACATAAGGTTTTACATAGTTAACACAAAACTTTGCCAATCCTGTCGACTATAGGTCTTAGCGGTTCATAAGTTTTATGGATTTTGGGCAAACCATACAGTTTAGGTACTTTGTAATCGGAAATAGTTAAAAAAGGCTTCTCCCCGTTCAAAAGATTTGAAGTTTTGATAAGAGTAAACAGTAATGTTGGACTGGTTTTCCTGGTGGTCTTAGCGCCCTTCTTATATCGTATCGTTAGCTGCTACCCCCATAGTAAATTTTATTTTCCCGCGAATGCATGAATGAAGGTACCATCAATGTAGCGTAGCCATAATTTTGGTTTTCAAACTGTCGTCTCGACGGCCTTTCTCCCCAAATCTTTCTAAACAGATCCATAACTGATAGGTCGACTTGATTGTATGTTGCTTATGATCTCCATGGCTTCGTCAACTGGTATGTCGGTAAAGAGTGATACAACATCGAAGCTGTCTAGCAAATGTCGGTATTATGTCTTTTATACGCTTGATGAAGTGGCTGACGTTCTTCACGTTAGGATTCGGCTTCTTCGGCGTACGGTTGGAGGTGTTTGGCTAAGAACTTTACTAGCTCCTGCGTTGGTAAGCCTATGGAACTGACGATAGGTCTCAATGGAGCTCCCTTCTTGTGGGTCTTCATACATTTGGATTAGTCTTTGATGTTTTTATTTGTCGATGGAGCTGGATTTAATTTTAGTCTTCGTAGTTTTTTCAGGTAGATTGTAGGGTCGGTGGCAATCGGGCGATATGCCGTGACTTGCAGTAAGGCTTGGATCTTCTCGTCGTAACCTTGTATATCGATTACCACGGTAGCATTAATTTTGTCGGTTGGAAGTATGAAGACTCTTATTTAGCGCAACGAACTCTTTTTCGGAGAGGTTCTTCCTTCATCGTTTTGTCTTACTCAGAATTCGTACCACGTCTTGACATTATAGCCTCGGATGATGTTGGTGGGATCTTGAACACGGTAGTATATGTGTGTATATATATTGTTCAAAATCTTGCATATGTTTTTCTAAAAAAATCAGTACAGTTCTTATCACTCTGTGCTTCCCTTTTTGACTGTTGGTTGAATTTGCTAGTTATTTGGGTTCCCATATACTTTATTTTATTTATGATTGTACACTGGAATAAGATTTAGCAGGATTGCTGTTTCGACGTTTTATTAATATTGTAAACTTTACTGCCGTTTAACGTTTTATCTTAGCTCTCTTATAAGCTTCTTGGCCTCTTGTCTTTCTCGACGCCGCTGTCCCCGTTCTGTGTTTGCTTTCGGCACGGCCATCTGCAAAAAGCGCCGGCATTCCTAGCCGACCCAGCTCGCAAAGGACAGAGTCGGACCGTCAAAGTTCAGAAAGGCAGAAACAAAGGGAACCGTAAACAATAAGAAGTCCCGGGTATTCTCCAATTAAATACCTAAGTTAGGGAGCGGGCCATTGTGTGCGAGGCTCTTTTCGTAACTTTTACAAGAACACTATTGTCCAACGGATCTGTTAAGTAGCGTAGGACCAGTACGAGGATAAAAGATTCACCGGGCTTCCGGTGGCCGGAATTCAGCCCAGCTGCGGTAACTATTTTAATTAAGTCGGTTCGATTGAAAACTTGATCAGAAACTATTTTTAGAGAGGACGCGCTGTCCCCCGGAGCTCGAACCGCGGGGGTACGTCGGGTTCCGGGTTGCCGTTGAAAGTACGGGCACTGGATGACTCAGGCGAAGTGAATCACTTGAATTTTATTAATTAGCCTCAGCTGCTTAAAACATGCTTTATGGTATTGAAATGCTACGAGTTAATGGAAACTCAGTTTTTAAAACTCACATTCTTTGCTTTTCTTTGTTGCGCATTTCATCCCTGTATGTGTTGGCACAATATGCCTGTATTCTTAAAAAACATTAGTAATAAGTTTACTATGTATTTAAAGCTTTACTATCAACCAAAGTGCTTCTATGTTAATGTGTCAAATAAAGCCTATAAATGGCCAATCTTTCCAAGTAACATTTTAAAAGCCAAATAATTTTCTACAATTTTATGATGATTTTATCTTAACTTGAAAGAGTAAAACAGTTTTGAAGTTGTTGGTATAAATGCACTTGATTGATTGATTGATTGATTGATTGAACCAGCGTACGGTCGGCATTTCTGCCACTCCCGGATATACCGCCGGGCCGGCCGTCTACGCTGGGTTGGAGGGGTACATGCTGATTGCTAGTAGTGCGACTGCCTAGCGKATGTTAAGGACATATTGGATCGGGAAGGTTATATAGGTACATTCATTTTATTTGAATGTTTTCTTAGTGTTGCTGGCATCGTTGGTCCATTTCAGAGTCACTGGTTTCTGATATGTCGTATAGCCTGAGGGATTTTTCGTTGATTAATTTCTTGTCTTTAGCCATTTCCATCCATTGTTCTTCATCCTTCTCTGATTTCTGAATTATCTTTTCTATAGTTGTTTTCCATGTATAGCACGGTCTACCTTTTTTTTAGTTTGTCTTAGCTTAGCTCCCAGGCCTTTCTTAGTATGTGGTCTACTTCTCTCCTTTGGATGTGTCCCCAGTATTTTATTACGTATTATGTCTCTATTCTCTTTATGATCGTTCTGCCATCTAGGAGTTCTGCTGTTGATTTTTCCCCGTTTTCGTTTATTGCCTTAGCTAGAAGTTGTACAATACCTTTCTCTGCCTTTTCTCAAGCTTTTCCTGTTTGTCTTTGTCGTTGCGGCATTTTTACTCCATACGTCATGACTGGCATAATGATTGATGTATATAGAATCTATATCAATTTCCAGTGTGGTTTATGTTTCTCTATAAATGGTAATATCGCCCTGGTTACTCTATGTGCAGTTTTGATTCTTTTTCTAATCGTCTCTCTGCGGCTAAGATGGCTGGTTATGTCCGTACCTAGATATTCCATTTTGTTTATTGTTTTCAAAATCCGGTTCCCTATTTTGTACTTTGTGTCCGTTTCTAGGATTGTTCTGCTGAAAGGATCTCTTATCATGATGTTGCTTTTCATGTAGTTTATTCTTAGTCCATTTTTGTGGAGTTCGTGTTCTGCATTTTCTAAGAATTCTGCCAAGTCATTTTCGTGCTCCGCGATTATTATCAGGTCATCTGCATATGCAAGGACTATAGGTAGCACTATTTTATTCTCCTGCTTGTTAAGGTTTTCCATGTTAGTTATGGTTTTTTGGAGAGCTTCATCTAGTACGATTGTGAAAATACGGGGAGACATTGGACATCTGTTTTTCTGTTTCGTTGGTGTTATTTATCCGAACCACTGTACTGTAGTATTTTCGAGTAGGCAAGCATTTATTATTCTGTTGATTAAGTAGTGAGGGACCCCTTTGTCCCTTAGGATTTGTGGCACTACCTCATGGTTTATCGTAACAAAAGCTTTCTGTAGATCTATGGCCATCACTAATATTCTAGTGCCTTCCCTCCATTTCTCCTCTAGTATTCTTCTCACTGTAAACATGTGGTCACCAGTTGATCTATTTTTTGCAAAGGCTGCTTGGTACTGCAGTACTTCTGGTATGTATTTTTCCATCTCTCCTAGTAAGAACTGGGTGTAATACTTGTATCCAACACTGCATAGGGTTATTCTTCGGTAGTCTTCCGTGCTTTTCGGTGTTTTAATTTTGGGGATCGGGACTTGCACTGTAGTATTTCATTGTTTAACCACGCTGCTTCTAATGTTTCTTGTATCTTTTGTTTTAGATTTATTTCGTTGTTGATCTTGGTGCTTTATTACACTTCACGTTATGAATTATTTCTATCGTCCTTTCTTCAGAGGGTGCTTCTCCAATGGACCAGTAGTCATTTTCTGCAATTAGATTTGCTTTAGGTGCCATGCTTTCCTCTTCTAGCTTTTTCAGCCAATGCGCCATAGGTATATATTTTCTGGAGTTGGCGGTATTATTTCTGCTGTATTTCTTTAGATATTTGAAGGTAAAGTTAAGGCGTTCGCTAGTAGGTATTTCAGGTAGTTCTTTGAAAAATCCTTGGCATAAACGCACTTATATACTAAATCAGGTTATAAAGCCTACTTCAAGTTGTTGTGATTAATACAATGTTAAATTGACTATTAAAACTATTTATTCCGCTATTAGCATTTCACAAAACTGCATTTGCAAACATCTTTATGATACCTTTTTGGCATTGCCTTATGTGCTGAACCCGTTTTCAACTTCTGCATGTATACGCGCGTGGTTTATTCTGTGGTGAACTTATATCAGTGTTAAAAAAGTATTGTGATGTCTACTTTTTGGACAAGTGGTTACTTGCAAAGAAAACAGGCAGTATTCATAGCAAATGACAATGTAAAAATAGTACAAAACACGACGTCATAAGTATATATCGTACGCCATCTTAGAAAAAACAAAAAAAATATTTGTAGGTAGAGAATTTCAGGTCTGAAGTTCGAAACTTAGGAGTCACCGCCAAAACGCTACTATCCGAGGTTATTCAACTCGTGACGTCAAGTGTCATGTAAACATTACCGGAGAGCGTGCTGTTTAATGGTGTAGTATCAGTCTTGTATTGGAAAAGCTTTTGTGTGGTGTTTATTGAAAGTACGGTGTAAAAGGTCGCACCTAAAAGTGATTTGTGAAGTTTTACGAGCATCTATTATGCATGGAAAACAAAACAAGTGCTGTTTTGTACATGGGTATAAAAGTACTTCAGTTAGCACAGCTAACAAATTTTTTGTAACCGTTCCTCGAGATTATCAACGTATGAAAAAGTTGTTAAAGGCCCCTAGACGTGATTGCCGAAATCTCAAAGTTTGTTTTTCTGCTGTGAAGATCATCTTAATTCTTACTGTAAGTTTTATTATTCTTTTTGGGGTTATAAGTGTTTACCATTCAGTTTCCATTTTGTTATAGCTTGAAGAGGATATGAAAAATTATATGCGTTTTAAGTTGATAGAGCGAAATGTTATAATAAAGAACGACGTTGTTCCCCATATATTCGACTGTTAGCCAGACCGGACAAGAGCCCCGAAAATAAATGGCAATTTATACTTATTCTGACCTCTAAAATAAATGTCAAGTTTAGGGTACATTTTTGATTCTTACATTTTTATGTTTACAAATAGTATGTTTCCAACAACCCAGTGTGATCAAATTATCAATGCTTCGTTAATTTGATAAAAAGTTCACTTATGCTGTTGGTTTTACGTTCCTCATCTCCGTCGCGTTGAACCGCTCGTCGCTGTACACAAATTCCATAACAATGAACATGCCTCCAGAAGTCATAACTCATAAGTATTTCATTTTTTCTTGGCGCATTTTAATTCGCTTGTCACAAAATGAACGCAAACAACAAACTGATAAATTGACGGGCTGAGACCGACGCGTGACGCGCTGACACCAGATGTAAACAAGCGGCCATTTACAAGACACCTGACGTCACGGCCAATATGTTCGCGTTTTGGCGGTCCCTTTAAATATTCACATTTTTAATATTAAAAATACACCTTACGTTCCATTTTTTTCGAATTTATAAGCTGTCGCAGCTGTTTTGTGGATTAGATGCTACCTACTAATATGCAATTTAGTAAAATATAAATACATGGCAAATACCTAATTGCTATTTTCGACTACGAAAAGCAACCCTGCTCTAACAGAAGAGCGAGCAGGAGAGAAAATAAAAAACACTTGAATCCTGCCAATATAATAGAAAAAAGTTGATAGAACTAATCAAGGAAAGCTATTGAGTAGATCAAGTAGGGCTGTATAGTTTTATGACAGGCCTACATAAATCCAGAAAGTTCTATTGAAGTGTAAATTGATCCATGCAAGACAATTTGTATTTATTAAACAAATATCAAATAATTGTTAAGAAGATTCGATTTTATTCTGCCATATTTGACATTTTGTTTGAATTTAAATCTTTAATTAAATTTCTTATAAAAAATACTGTCTAAAATCGTAAAGGAATAGGTCGTCCATTCACTGTAACGAGATGCACGGGTGTTGATGCTGTTTACAGTACAAATCAAATTACTGTTTTTTTTTAATAAAAAATAGTTTGAGGTAAATATTGCAAATTTTACTGGCGCGTAATTTTTTTGTGCATTTTACCAGAGAAGTGTGGTTCTTTTGTACTTTATTTGTTAATGTCCACCCTAAAGTGGAATAATAAGAATAGTGACGGATTCTTAAATAGAAATTAAAACTAATAAGCTTTGAACAAAACTTCAAACTCTTATAAAAACCTTCAGTTGGTAGTACTTTCATAAAACTTTAAACCCTTGTAAGAGTTTTATAACTCATTTAAATATAGATTTATGGTTTACTTAAGGAGTATCGTAAAACTGTAATTAAACAACCACTAAGTTTTAAGTTATCTTAAGGTATCGCTTAAGACAGTTTTATTCAAGTGTTAAAGATGTATTCAAGGAACATTAGTTTCAAGGAAGACATCGAAAATAATGTTAAAACATAATATTTATGATGTCATGTCTCTTTTATTTCAGGTCATGCGACGACGGAGGCGTCGCCATCGCCATAACTGCGGTGGACCGACCGGAAAGGTAGGAATTTGCTCTCATAGATAAAAAATTACGTTCCACTGTCGCGGCCAGACATTTCGCATTTAGCTTAACTAATGAGGTCAGCAGTGCTTAGCAAAGTTCGTCGCATGTAAGGGTTAATCGATGGAGAGGGCAGTAGCCTTTATCCGAGTTGTTTTAATTTATTTTATGATCCACAATAAAATGTCCGCACAATGGGATTAGGCTTGGCAAACTTGATGCGAAGCGCCAGCATTGCTTTGGATTCTTCTTTCGACTTTGGCTCTGCCACGCGCTAATTAATTTAATTTACTTCTTTGGTCGATTCAGTTATTGGTGTATTTTTATTTTGAAGACAAAATGTATTCGAATTAAAGTTCAGTCGTAGTGCTCCATAATGTCAAAGCATTTTGTAAATATCCATACTTCTTGCGCTATTTTTAAGTCATGCAACTCGCTGTCATCTTGCACCTCTCATGCTTGCAAATATTTGCACCTACCTTTCTAACGCCTTTCGTGTGACACGAAAATTCAAATTTACGTGAAGTGTTTTGAAATTTTTAAATCACTTAATGGCAGTTTGCTCTAGTTTTTAATAAAAACCCTAGCGTGCCAGCTCCTTATGCACGAAAAAGCTTATCTGCAGTAGGTAGTTTACTTTCCAGCAAAAAAAGAGTTGCCAAAGTGAAATATGGCTATATGGGATTAATTGTTTTATTTTAACGGAAATAGTGTTACTGTGATCTAGTTTAATTAAGCATTAGCATATTTACAGTCAAACATAATAATATGCAAGAATTTAGGATGGCAATGCCATCTGTCAGCATTACACTGACATGATGACAAAGCCACCTAGCTGCCTTAACGGGTACTACTTCCTAAAGGAAGTGACCTGTAGCCTGACAAATTGGCATGCAACTGCATACTTCAATTTGACAGCAGGCCCCCACGGCACTTTTTGCTAGCGGGCAAGAACCAACATACATTAAAATGCATGTCTATGCTGTGCTGTTTACACCTCAACCAACTGCAGATAGTACTATTTCGCTGTCATTACAGTTCATCAGTGCAGTTTAGGTCTAGTGTAGACAACACGGCATAGAACTGGTTTTTGCTTATATACCAAAGCAATGGTATGATGAAAGTAAGAATTTAGGATGGCAATGCCATCTGTCAGCATTACAGATGTCAAATTGAAGTATGCAGTTGCATGCCAATTTGTCAGGCTACAGGTCACTTCCTTTAGGAAGTAGTACTCGTTAAGGCAGTTAGGTAGCTTTGTCATCATGTCAGTGTAATGCTGACAGATGGCATTGCCATCCTAAATTCTTACTTTCATCATACCATTGCTTTGGTATATAAGCAAAACCAGTTCTATGCCGTGTTGTCTACACTAGACCTAATCTGCACTGATGAGCTGTAATGACGGCGAAATAGTAGTATCTGCAGTTGGTTGAGGTGTAGACAGCACAGCATAGACATGCATTTTAATATAATAGTATGTAGGCATTTTTTATTTTTACAGTAAGGTATCAGTATACACAGGGCAATAATCTTCTTTTATCTTCAGCCGTTGAATCACTATAATCGGCCGTTCAAGAAATCGTAATACATTTTGGAAAACATAATGGATATAGTTCATTACATTGTTGAAATCAAGACCGGCTGCAGCTGCATTTATAAAAATTTTGGTAAACATGAATGTATATTATAGACTTCTCTGGAGTTTAACAACGTCTATTTCTCTAATATTTTGTCTTTGTCACCCTTTGGGTATCAATATCTTCCTAAAAGTCTTTGTTATTCAGTTGACATTATCTACTATATTTGAATGGTGATTAATACATTTATTCAAGGCAAGCACTACAAATATTTGCAGAGTACCATTTATTATTTATATTTTTTGTTATATTTCCAGAACTTCTTGCTTTAACACATTTGTTAGTTTTAGAGTTAGGTGCAAATGTGCTAATCAGAAGTCAAGATTCGTAAGGTAATTTTTACTCGTCCAATCTGCGGCCACCACAAATACAAATATTAGAGCGCCATAAAAATGAATTAATAAGAACAAATAAATAATAGTCCCCGGTTGTCGAGGAATGATAAGCTTTTTCTATCATTATACATCCGTTATCCTACATTATGTGGGAAACTTCTCGGAATCTGAAATCTAGTGTAAAAATAACCAGTATAACCTTTTCTGAAATAGCACCCGCCTACTGAGATATACACTCTTCAACAGCGAGAAATAATTCAAAAGTATCTCTTATACTGGCCAATACAATTTCATCAAATTTTGGTTATTATTATTTGAAGTGAAAGTCGTTAAAACGATGCACATATCTTTTAAAAAATATTTTTATTACGGCCGAGTGGGAGCCGATCCCCCACATTATAACCCTTAACTTTAAAATAGGTCAGCATTTTATCAAAAATACGTTTCTTGATTAACAATTTGATAAAAACAAAGTGTTAGTTAAGCTACTGCAATTTTCTCGGAAAGGGTCAATTTTAACCGCATAAACAAAGAGTATTTTTTTCGAAAGGCGCCAAAAATAAAAGACAACACATTGTTGAAAAAATACTTACCTTTATTAAAGTTAAGGGTTAAAATGTAGAGGCTTGGCCCTTCCCGTCCTACCAAAACATTGATTAAAAAATGTGAACATGATTTCAGCGGCTTCCACTTCAAATGGTAATAACCAAAATTTTATAGAATCATATTCACTGGTCCAAAAGATATTAGCGTTTAAGACTGAATATCTCAAGGAGGGCGTTATTAAAAAAAAGTTATACAGTAGTATTATTTTTACATCAGTTTTCTGATTCCGAGAGGTTGCCCACACAACGTGGGGCACCCTGTATAGTGCATACTGTTACTTAAAGTAATTGCCATATATTATAGTAAATATCGTGTTTTGTATTTTTGTGAACGCTTTGTCAAAAGTTTACGTGCCTTGCCTCATAAATTTTGATTTTATCCTCTGGAATAATATAATATATCTGAAAGGTTATTAACTTAATATTTACGCTAATTTTAAGGTGTTATTTATTTTACTTGAAACATTGATAGGTATTTCAAGATAATTTTGGGCTTTGTATGATTTAATGGTGATTGACAAAACTTGACAAACAAAGGTAACTACATGGTAGGACGAAATATACTATGGTCAGAATTGATGAAGTAAGATATAGGTACATGGTAATTTTAAGTTCTAGATGGATTTTCGTTAAGCATATACCTAATTTTGTTTTTTGTATAAACTCCGCATTTCAGTCATTAGGTTGGTTTTGATCTTGCATAAGATCACTGAGATTTTATTTATTTGGTAGGGAGGGATAAAGGGAGTGGTGCCCAAACTTGCTTACGATATATATATCTTTTTTTTTTAATTAGGTATACTTATTGATTGATTTGCAATCGTACAAAATGAGATTTTCRTTACTTTAGAATACTTATTAAATATTCCTTTTACATTTCGCACCACTATAGATACAGAGCTAGAAGGTGCATCTATTTATTGCAGTGTCTCCATTAAGTCTAAACCACGTTTAGTTTCATATTTCTTGTCCGGCTTTCTGCTAGATTTTCAATGGAATCTCCACTACAAAAATGATATGTGTTGAGTAAATCTTCATTGGGTGGTTCCTCAGGAAAAGGATCTTTGCTAATAGATATCAGAGTAAGTCCAAATTTACTCTAATACCATCATCATTCTAGCGAATTTTAGTTACACCACTATCACAACCTTACTTGTAGTTGATAAAAATTATGTCTTTGACATCAGAGTAAATTGCGTTTTTCTCTACCTATGTGTTGGTGTGGAAATGAGCAAAATGTTATGTAAGATATGCTCTAAGAGCCCTAAAGCTAGGGATGTTGGTTAAAGATTCATTCTTAAAAATTTCAACGTATTCCCTTTAAACTTTTGTAAAATAAAGTTGTTTGACCGGATCGTTAACAAGCAATACTATCCCAATTAGTTTGCACCTTGTAAATTTGATTTTGTATGCCTTCCAAGTAGCTTAAATGTAATCTTTCTTATACCGCATTTGAAAACTGTTTATTTATCTATTCTGCTTAACTGAAACACAAAAATACAGCGTTGTGTCCTTATTATATGTAGAAATAATCAGACCAGAACTGAAGTAATGAAATCGTGTCGCACATGTGTTCCATCTTGATTTAAAACATCAAAAAATGACCATAAGACCCCATCATTGGAAAGTATCCATATCTCTCATCATTGCCTGCTGTTCCTGCTTACATGTCTCAGACAATGCTGCCAGGAGCGTACACAGGGAGCTAACATATTCCGTCTCTGCGGTGTGCTGGTAGAGATCGAGCCTACTGATAAACCGGGGGCAATCACAATCTCATCAGCAATGAAAGCCATTCGGTTCAGGCACCCACTCCATTATAGCTATTACCTACCATGTTACTTCGGCTTGCCCGATATGCTTGCACTCTAAATGAAACCCTTTGCTTCTCGGGCTAACATACTTAATGCATTGCTAATAACGAGGGGCAATACGGGATCAGTTAAAACTCCGGGAGCGATTTCATTGGCGTGTTTGTTTTATTGCGTTTCGATATAGAAGGGTTTTGGGAAAGGCTCGCTGTGCAATAAGTAAATGAGGGGAAGCCATATTGATTAAGTTCCTCTTCTTTCTCTAGAATTCGATGAAAAGATAGCTTCAAATGGTTCTGTAATATCTATTGTTTTGAGCCCTCTTAATTTGGAAGTTGATTTACTTTGCAAGAACACCCTTTTAGCTGATTGAAGGGCATGATAAAGGTGAACTTCAATCTCTACAGATAATTCGGTTAGTTGACGCATTATAGCTCGTAGATGTACACTTACATTTATTTTTCCATTCCTTGAAATGTAGTTGGTATTGGTTGGTGGTACCATTACTTGTTATCACTTCAGACCTATACAGTTTCAGTCATTATTGAAGACGACCTCCAACCTTTTGGCTTTTTAATTGAATGGTATGATAAGAAGTAAAATCACAAGATCTGTATTAGTAGTGGACTTTAAATTTAACAGTGCTACACAACACACACGCAAGAATGGAAGACAAATTTGCTACTTTCATTAAACACCAAATCGATGCGTTTGTCTTTTTTTAGGCAGACTTCTCAATCACTTTCTAGTAAAATTTGGAATAGACTGAATAGGTTTTCGTTCAATTGACAAACATGCTAAAGTGTATTCTAAAAATTACATACCTGTTATAAAACGTTAAAAATAAGTTTTTTTTTGATACTACCAGCTTTTATGGATTTTTCTCCGAAAGTATATTATATAGTGATATGAACGACATGACTAAGCAGTATTGGAATCAAGGAATAATTAGCAAGTAGGTAGTCGTACATACGAGAACGATGAATTATGCAGATAAAATGAACACAAACCCTTGCATTTGTTGATCTGTAAGTGAATATTTATAATTAATACATCATAGATATTCATATTTCAATTTAGTCAAGGAATTTTGTACCATTACACCGTACAAGCACTGCGAATAAAGAGAATAATCTGAGTGCATTATTTTGCCAACGCGCTTTTGCCTGAAAATCTGTTGTATATTAGGTGGAACTTATAAACGAATGAATGACAACCTGGATATATTTTTATAAACTGGCGTCCATGAAGACAATCATTTCTAGATATAATTTGAAAGAAAATTGTTTTATAACTGAAAAGTTAAACTAGAAGATCAAATTTTATAAATATTTTCGTTATTTATTTATAGAAATCATATTATACTTTTCCTTCCAAAACCTATACTCCTACAGGGAAAGCGTAGTAACTATTTTCAGCTATCAGTATCGGCATATTTGCTCTATTCTGATTAATAAAGTATCAGCAAAGAGTATCGGAAGAGAAAAATGGCTAGCTTAGTTTCTGTAAGTTTTATAGCAATTTATAGATTTTCCATTTTCCCATAATTTGTAGTGACAGGCTTGCAGCACAATGGCATCTAAGCAGATCCATGAAATATATAGGTCCCATTCCGTCAACAAATTCTAGCTAATAGGTGTTAGCGCACAGTGTAACTAAGTCACTTCCCAGACCTAGTTTTTGGTGGCCCAACAAATCGATTTTTGTAATAGTGGTGTAATTAAAATGCCATATAGTGTGCTGTTGTGAGCTATAGGAACAAAATGGGACCGTAAAGGGTTGTGGTTTTGTAAATTTTCGTCTAAAAGAGATCGTGTTGGAAAACTTAATAAGGTTAAATAGAAGGCAGACTTGAATTAAATCATTAGAAAGAAGAAAGGTAATTGTTTAAAAAATATTTTAAATTATAATCACTAGCAACTAACTGAACGAATGTAAAATTCATCTACAAAATGATATTTAAGATGCACTAATAGGCCAAATAGACCAGGAGTAGTTAATCATCAAACAAGGTATATTATCAGATATGTAACATTCAAAAGTAATATGCAAACGAAAATAGAATGGAATATGAATACGTAATGTATCTTAAGTATTGTAGATTTTATAAATTGAAGACGCAAAAGTTACGGAAAAAGTCAAGTGTTTTATGAGCAAAATAAAGAGAAAAATTTTAAGTTTTCCTTTATTCTCACCAAAAATGTATCGGCATTTTTACTAATCATATTCATCAACGACAATAGCTACAACTTTTTATTCATCGAGATCTAACGTATCTTTAACTAATTCTTTGTTATCTTCTGAATTTACACTAAAAAAATGTTATGTTTCTGTATGTTTAATGAACTTGACTCACTTGCATTTTGTAGTTTTAAGGGCTTGGCGACGAAATACCACTACTTTATCCTTCATGCGAAGTTTCCCCTGAATTCTCTAATTCTAGTATTATAACAACTAAGTTAGTCTTTTGCTCGGAGTAACCAGTAATCGTAGAGTTGAAATCAATTTACTATTAGCCTAGACACTTTAGTCATAATAATAACCCTTCTTCGCTTTTAGTACTGAGTGTTGATTCTTTGCGTCCAATTTTAGAAACTAACAGTAAACATTAATGCCTATAATAGTAACCGCTCTGTCCGTCTTCGTGATTACAGTAAATTTAACCAGTTACAAAAGATAACCGGTTTTCATAAAAATGATCAACCCGATGGTTAAGCGGTTTTAATTAACCGGTTAAGGCCCTGTATTCCAATGAGAGGTTAAACTTTGGGTTAGAGTAAACTGGTTTTATTTTTAAACAAAAAGTGAAGCCCATGAGCGTAGTTCTTGGTTTAAACCTTGACTGAAATACCGACCCTAAAAGGCTAAAAAGGCTTATGTTTACCGATGAAATTGAACCGGTTAACCAGTCTAGCTGAACCGGTTAGTCGGTCAAGCTAACCGGCTTGCTAATAGGTTAACCGGTTAAGCTGAACCGGTTTATCCTCGGCTGAATTATGCCTAGTAACTTTACTATTACAAAACACAGATATTTGCAATACTTATAGACCAATTTTAAGGTTTTAAATATGAGTTTCAATAATGATCGCTGTCTGTTGTTATCTTAGTTTTGCAGTTTCTCTAACATGCTAAAATTATTAATTAGCAACCAATTTTAAGAGCGTTAAACCTACCAGTTCTTTTCAATTTTAGTTAGAATTAAACTTTCTTTCGTTATCGTTACCGGCGCACTTTGCGCTTGTGATAATTTTTGTCTCTGAGCCTTAGAGTATCATTTATAAATGAAATCATAACTGCTTATTTTAAGCGATTTTAGGCCCTGTTAAATCTTATCCGGCTTTAGAACCGGTTCAATTTTAACCGGGTTTATAGCCGGTTAAAACTTAACCGTTTTTCTATGGCTAATATAGTAACCGACATACGAGCGTTAATTCTTCAATAATTAAAAAAAAGCCCGAATATCAAATCGAAATAAGACACCCTTCCCTTTTAGCGTGTACATCTCAATGATAACGATGTACCATATGTGAATGCTGCAAAGAAATATCCAAACTTCTTTGGATTTAAGATCTTTGTGATTCTAACCACAGCGCTTTTAATACTTGATTTCTGAGCCACCCTCCGGACTGTGATTTTAAAGTGTACTTCATAGCTTACTTGATCTCAGATTTGTGATGTACGCTAAAATCGGTACATTACTACAAAAAAAAAAACACCTAACCAGCTAATTTTTAACGAATACTTCTGTAGTGCTAAACCCAACACTGGTTACACTCGTCAGTCTGAGATAGGAATCGCGGCAATCCCGATGGTTGGTAGAAGATTTGCAATGCTCCTAAACTAGTTTTAAGATTTTAAACATCACTGTCAATAATGACCGTTGTGTGCTGTTCAATAGTTACTAAGAATTTAAACGTTTAGGAAAAACTTGATTCAATGGAAATGACAATTGTTCTATTATTAAAACTCTTAATTAGTTGTTCAGTTTACCTAACATGCAAAACTTATTAATTATCAACCAATGTTAAGAGTGTTAAACGTACCCGTTTTTCACTTTATGCTGGTGGTAGTTTTTGTTTCTGAGCCTTAACATATCATATTTAACTACATTCATGGGTTCACCTATAAATCCTGTAGTAGCCAATTTGTTTATGGAAAATTTTGAACAGGTAGCGATAAACAGTTTTCAGTTTAAGCCAAAATTTTGGTATAGGTGCGTAGATGACACGTTTGTTATTTGGCCCCACGGTATAGAAGGGTTGGGTAGGTTTCTAATTCATTTGAACAGTCAAAATCCTGACATAAAATTTACTATGGAATTAGAAAGGAATGGTAGTTTACTTTACTTGGATGTCCAAATTTACTAAATAAACAATGGACAGTAAGGACACAAGGTTTACAAAAAACCAACACTCACAGACAGATATTTACATGCCACATCTCACCACCCGTCCTATCAAAAGAATAGTCTTATAAGAACGTTATTTGTTAGAGTACAAAGGATATCAGACGAAAGTTCTTTACAAAAAGAAATATATCATCTTAAATCAGCGCTAGAGAGAAATGATTATAGCAATAAGAATATTTGGTCAGTTTTTAATAAAAGTGCTCATCCAAATCAAGTAAATTCTCAGCCAGGACAAAGTAAATTGAAGTTGAGTTTGCCTTATGTACAAGGCCTTTCCGAAAAATTATAGGGGATGCTTAGAAAACACAATATTTTAGTTGTTGATAGTACATATAAAAAC
Organism: Rhyzopertha dominica; assembly: GCA_025024175.1. Lineage (NCBI taxonomy): Eukaryota > Metazoa > Arthropoda > Insecta > Coleoptera > Bostrichidae > Rhyzopertha > Rhyzopertha dominica. The sequence goes on from QCXZ01000041.1 coordinate 47,216,480, forward strand.
TTAGATAAAATTTTAAGTTCTGCTAACGATAAAGTACATTTAGAAAGTGAAGCTGTTTACAAAATTACATGTTCTTGCGGCAAGTGTTACATAGGTCAAACTAAAAGAAAAGTAGGTACGCGTTTGAAAGAACACATACGTGCAACTAGGCTGCAAGAGGTAGATAAATCTTCCGTAGCTGAACACTCATGTTTGACTTAACACATGATTGACTTTGATAAAACGAAAATTTTACATAGAGAAAAATATTATCACAAACGTCTAATAAAAGAAGCTATAGAAATTTATAGTAATACTAATAATGTTAGTAGCGATTGTGAAAATTATGAGTTAGCTGACACTTAGAAGGCTATTTTGTAGTTATTTTTTTCCAAGTAGTTCGTGTATATCTAGTAAGTAGGTAGTTCCTTTTTCGTCGTTAGATTCTTTTTTATCAGGTTGGCACGTTGTTTCTATGACGTCTCGCTTCCTTGGTTATTTGTTTGTTTATTTTCAATATTTTGTTTGAACTTGTGTCAGGCAAATTTTGAGGTTCTTCGTCTTTGACAAAGATTACAGGTGTAATCGAAACGTCAGTGTTTTCAAGAGACAGCGATCTTTCCGAGAAAATATTTTCATACGTTCATAATTGCTTATTTTACGTGGTATTAGAACCGGTTAAAACTTAACCAGTTTTAAACCGGTTCAACCTTAACCGGTTAAATCTTAACCGGTTTCTCTTAACCGGTTTCAGAACCGGCTAAATCTTTAGTGGTTTCGGAACCGGTTAAATTTTAATCGGTTTCGAAACTTTATTAGGTTTTAGCCAGTTTTTCTTAATAACCTTGCCGAAGAGATGCTTTGCTTTAGAAAAATTCTTCAAACAAATTGATTCGCGCTATCCCAGGGATAAAAGACGCGAAAGATTTTCCTACGGATTTAAAATCTCAGTGTGTACAGTCAGCAAATTAAATAAACAACGGGCTAAAACGTTATTATAGACTCAAAAAATATTGTTTAAATTTGTATATTAGACAGTACTTACCCATAAGATAATTACTCTACATTTCCCATAAATACTTAAAACTACCGTCTGTTTTGTTTATACTGAAGACGAATATACAACTGATCGGAGAAAAGTACATTTTAGAAAAGACAGATTTGCGCAATTGTTAAGTGTTTAGTAGAATCAAACTACAATTAAGTGCGCTACGCTAATAATCGTGTACCTGTGTTGATATAAATAAATTAGATTATAAAAAAGCAGGCCAAAATTAATACAAAAAAGTTTTACTCGCTTTGACCGGGAATCGAACCTAAGACCTCGAAATCGGCGGCCCGGCGTGCTGCGTATAACACATCCAAGACCTCGATCTCGAATCCCTGACCAAACATTATCTAGCAAAGCCCAAATTATGAATTGAAAGAAAGATTGTGATATAATATGACAAGATATAGAAAAAAGATGTATTGTGATCTGTAATTGCTAGTTCATCCGACACCACAGTTATATAATGATACCAACCAATTCCTGTAAAGTTTTCGTGCAGTGCTAACGAATATGGCAGGCTTATAAGCGTCCTATCCTGATGCAGAAAGAAATGTCAACAAGCCAACGTAATCTCGGATATTAGTCGCTTTCGGGGAAACTTTTAACGTCGTCTCCATCAAGTCCGGTACATAACGGAAGAAAGTCGATCCGCCAGCGGGATGCTCCGCGGATATATAGATACGGGAGAATCAGGTAGTAAAGAGGGGGACGTTTAGTTTGGGTTTTATGTTTGATTAGAAGTCCGGGGGCTGTACGTTTATAGGGGCTTATAAAACCCCGTTGAGCCCATCAGGTAATTATATGGCCATCTCGTTCGGTAAACTATCCGGTTTTTCTGCCGATGATGTTCATATTACGAGCGACGTTGATGAAAAGTGCAGCGCAAACTCTGCGGATTACAGATATGGACGTGGATTGGAGGGAGGATACGCGTGCTTTATAAAAATTAAATCGGGGCATTACAAAAATTGAATTTTTGCGGTGTTGCGAGAACGCCGATGAAAAATCAGATCCATTACATTTTAGTGTGGAAGCGAACATGATGAGAGTGATGCGATTTTTTGCTATGAATACCTAAATTAATTAACAAATTATAGGTGCTTTCGTAGTCCAGAGAATGACAATCCTGGGAAGTAAAAAATATAAGCGTAATGCGGTAGAAACTGTTTATGGATATGAAGCCATACTGGTTAGGGATGATGCACCTAAGCAAAAGATAAGGTAGTAGTAATAAGCAGATGCTAATTAGGTTCAGCATTGATTGGACTACTACTCGTTTATTGTGTTTGATGACTCATATAATCAATGAAATTATTGTACCAATCGAACAACGTTCATGGAGAAAACAAAAATATTATACCCGATAATTAATAAACATGCTGCCTCATTAATACACGATTCTCGAATTAATAATTGCGATTAATTCTAGGATGGGCGATATTAAAATATTTATCGAATTTATCAGRATATCGAATTCCCGATATCCATTTCGAAAATTCCAGAGCTGTATGGTGCTAGCCACTACCAATAACATACAAGTTTTGAGTTCACCGTTCATTAGAGTTTTATTAATCCTAAAAAGAAATAAAAAAATCACTAAATAACAGGCACATAAATTTGAAACATATATTTACTTATTTAATTTATCCTAAATATGAGTCGATGTTTTGTTCTTCTTTCTTGCAGACATTTTCCAATGAACAAAAATAACTTTTGGTAAACCTTAATAGTTGTACAAAAAAAATTGAGAACTGATCCATTTATCGTAGTGAAATTGTCATATTAATTAAGTCTTCTTCAAAAAAAAATATATTCTAAGTTCAATCCACTTTATTAATTAAATGGTAAAAAACCTTCCGCTAACAATCATCATCAGTGCCAGCAAAAATTAATAAAATATTTTACAATTACTTAATAAATTTCATTAGTAGAACAAGCAAACTTGACCTTAAACCGAAAAGCAACCTATATGCCAGCAATACGTAATATTAATTTAGATAATTTATAACTGAACATTACAAAAATAATTTAGAAATTTTGTTCGCTAATAATTTTATAAATTAATTAGCTAACCTTTTATTGTTAATTAAACACACTGCCACGCTAGAAAATTTAAATTCATAAAATTTGTTGAATGAATCAACAAAATTAAGTTATTAATACAATTATTAACGGATAAGATATTAATTTCAGTTGCCGGTGCTTGATCTTGATTAATATTACGTTTGTGTTTCCGTCATGTAGGTTACTTTTTGGTGTGAGGTTTCTATATTTTAGAGAAAATAACTGTAAAAATCCCTTTTCTATTTTTTGTTTATTGTTTTAGTCAGTTAAATTCGACAGGAATACGCTTACAGAACAACAGCCTAGCTACTCCCAAAAATAACTTATATGTATCCCTATGTTTTTTTGAAGTATAGCTTTAATGTTCTTATCATTAATGTGATATTCTGTCGTTCGGAATGCTAACCATTTTTCTGTATTTATTCCGGCTTGTTAGAAAATAATTATACGAGTAAAGGCGATGTTTGCAAATAAACTATGTTATAAAAGAGCAGGATTACAATTATATAAACATGCTAACCGTTATCCTCATAGACACATAAAATAATTAGTTTAATAAAATTAGTTGCGTATTGGCGTGTTTAGGTCTTATTGTTGAAGCAGTATATATTTAGCTATTTCAAAGGTAAATGTATCGTTTCTTTTTTGTATCAGTGAGGTGTTAACTGCAATTGGCAATAACAGTAGTGTCGGCAAGTGTTAATTATTTTATCGTTGGTTGAAAACATTTCTTGGTGAATAACTTGGTCAGTCTACTGTGCTTTCAATTATCTAATAATTTACTTTTTATAGAATTTTTGTATTATTGTCTTGGTATAGTAAAGAGCAGAAAACAATAGCCAACTATCTGTTAATTTTACAAACTGCAAATTATTGAACTAATAAATTAAGTGGCTAGTCAGTAAATGACTGTTTCTAAGATTGTTATGGTTTCAAAAAATAATCTGGCAAAATCATTACTTATCGATATTACGACCTGCATTCCTTCAGTGTGTAATTTCTTTTTACAAGATTATATTCAGTGTTAAAGGTCTAGTGACAGTAGGTTAACGTCCCAAAGAGTAAGTTGATGGCAAGCAAAGGAAATTATTCAATATACTTCAGTTAACTGAAGTCCTTGCACGGTGCAACCAACGCTATTGCTACCACTACTGCTGCTACTATTACCATTAATTACTTTTTTGCGAATAAATACTAAAAGCCTGCGAATTTTTTAACTGATAGAATTAACTGTGTTTGATGTATATTCCCTTTAAAGCTGAGGGATATAGTTATTAAAATTGTGAGTTTGTTCTTTTTCAGACTAAAGTAATACGATACTGCTTTCCAGTACGTACTTAACTATCTCCTGATAAATTGTTAAAATGCTTTTGAATATCAGTGTCAGCACTAGAAAACTATTTTATTTGAAGGTTTTTATTTCGGTATATAAACAAACTTGAACTCAAACTGAAATATTACAGTTGAGAGTTAAACATACCTGTAAGTAATATCATAAAACCACAAAACTACCAGCGCCTGGCTACTGTTTTCACAAATTACTGGGTTATTATCCAATATTGCAGGACAGGGGTTTCTTAGATATGCATTTACTGAAAATACTGAAAATACTAAGTTGCCAAACTTGAGAAATTTATAGGGGACATTGTGGTAGAATTATTTTGCATATGCTCTAGTTGAATATTACAGTCACTTAGTAATTGGAAAATTTATGCCTACGCTAAAAGACTTCCATATTATTTAGTAAATTTTCAACTAATAATAAAATTAGAAAAAGTTGTCCATCAAATCCTGTAACGTAGGGACTCTCTTTAACAGTTCCTGTTGTGTGGTTAAATCTGAATTTCACGCTGGGCACCTCACACCTCTTCCAATGGTATATACCTTCTTGAAGTTTTTAAAATAGTTTTTTGAAGCTAAAATACATCATTACTTTCTGAGAAATATGGCGCTATAAAAAAACATGCGTTCTAGTAATATTGTCAACATGATTTTAAAATTTCATTATATGTTAAGAGGTTTTTTGACACGTTTTGTTAGATGAATTAGGAAAAGTGAAATCTTGGGTTGTGCCCTTAAGAAATAATTTCAATTGCGACTTTTGTGCGAATATTTAGTAATTTCCCACAACTTGATTTTATGTTTTCGAATTCGTACCATTCTTTGTACAAAATTATTATATTAATGTTTTATGTTGCTGTTAGAACTTGCAATATATATTTATTTATAATCCACGACGATACTCGTTTGCCAAATTTTATATAGGATGTTTCTTCATTTAAAAATACAGATCTTTCTGTGCTGTGATTGTTTGTTGTCCACTGTCAACTTGGAAGTGCACCAAAGCGAATCCCCTTGTCAACCAGGGCTTCGAGGTCGTGGTCTTCAAATAAAGACCGACACTTCCCACGTATGTTAAATTGGCCGCGCGTCGTCGGCGCTTTTGATCCTTAGGTTTGAGCAACAGCCTTGTGGGTCACCTAATTCAATCAGAGATTCACTTAGCCGACGTATTTACATTTCCACGTGTTCATACGCAACCCTCTGTGTCGATCTGTCATCGGAACAGAATACATGCGCCCGTCCCCTACGGGCAAATATTGGCGAATTTCAGACAGTGGCGTTCGTGGACTGTATTATTTGAAGATCAATTTTCAAAGTTTACGTAACTTGTGGTACCATTCTTCATTCTTGTGAAAATGATCTTTACTCAAAACATATACAGGTACTCAGTGCAATCACAATAAGTTAAAAAACACAATTGGGTGTTTTCAAATTTTTTTAGAAATCATGCCATTTGTATTTTTGGATCAACTTTGTTACGTCCTAAAAATTTCAAAATTTTTCTAGCACCAGTTTTCGAAAAAAAAACCGTTTTGAAGTTCAAATATAAAAATTGACCAAACAAACGCAGTGTCCCGGGATGGAGACGGTGTGACGTAGCACCCGATGTAAACAAAAATATAGGTTACGTTACCTACGTGCCTTTGCTTGTGCCGAGTGAAACGAGTTGTTTTCTTGCTTTTAACGGACTCCTCCTAACAACTGGGAGAATGTTTAAGCTTGTACGAACCAGAGGCTAACAGCAGATGGTGCTTTGTGCCAGCGTTCAAATTTCAAATACATCCGTCAATAGTCTCAACAAAATATTCGTAAGTGTACCAGGAGACTACGAACTCAAACGGAGATGGATTAAAGCAGCCAGAAGGGGTATGACCAAGACAAAATCTACATTTTACTGTTGTGAGACTTAGAGTAACTACATAATATTTTGCACGAACTTTGTGTTCCGGGCATATCTTGGACTGCAGTATACATATGGGACCCCCTCGCTTCACCTGAAAATAACCTACAGCTGCATCTCCGTGTTGCTCACGACTTGCACTAGAAAAAAGATGCATTTCGTTCAAAATATCAATGATCCATAATGTATTAAATTGCAGATTAAGCTGCTTTATTAATTACTTATAATGCTGCTTTAGCGCCTTTGATTTCGGCAGCATTAAAACGTGGGTCGTTCTTGATAAATTCGGTGACTATAAACATATCTACAGCCGGCAAATGGTTCGAAGACGCTGTAACAAAGCATTCCGACGGCATATTGTTGAATTTATAAAAAAAAAACGAACGAAAATACTCTCAAACATAACCAATAACGCAAACGAAATACGGAAAGTAGCGGACGCTATCTTGTTTACATCGTGTGATACGTCACAGCCAGTCCTAGTGAATCTGAGCGTGTCTTAAAACTGCGTTGTTGCCATGTTGCGCACTGAGAAGTTGTAAACAATTTATTTTGCTTAAAACTTTTTGCAGCGTTATGGATACAGATACACAATTAATTAAGTATTCTTTTTTAATGTATAAAAGTTTATATTTTATAACTAGTGAACACATCCAATTGAACAAAGGTTATCTTTCTCTTAATGTTCTTTTTGTGTTAGACATTTCTAACAACCTTTGGAATAATTTCAGACGAAGGAATTGAAATATTTTGGTAGAGTGTTCTCTTATTTACACGTGACGTCTTCTACAGTAGTTTTGAGCCTCTTGTATCCTTTAGCAACGACTGAATACTTTTAATTATGTTCAGTCAAAAAGCATTAATTTCCAATTTGTCAAAGCTACAGGTCACTTCCTTTAGGAAGTGGTACCCGTTAAGGCAGCTAGGTAGCTTTGTCATCATGTCAGTTTAATGCTGACTGATAGCAGTGCCATCTAAATTCTTACTTAAATCATACCATTGCTTTGGTATATAGACAAAACCAGTTCTATGCCGTGCTGTCTGCACTAGACCTTAACTACACTGATGAGCTGTAATGACAGCGAAATAGATCTATCTGCAGTTGGTTGAGGTGGAGACAGCACAGCATAGATATTCATTTTAACTGACTTCCATAATTTTTAAGGTGACCAATATAGTTATGTTTACCTTTGCCAATACGTTAATGTAATTCGGGCATAACATTAAATCCCGATCATAAAAGAAAAACGATGTGCAAACTGCTGCAGATAACATATTGTTTTCTGGGTTGCTTCCCACGTTGCTTGTTTGGCCTTGACGTTCCGACGCTTATGTCGGTGTCTTCTACAGAAGTAGTTTTGGAACTTCCGAGGAAGACACCGACATGAGGGTCGAAACGTCAAGACCAAACAAGCAACGTAGGAAGCATCCCGAAAAACAACATGTTATCGACAACAGCCACAAAAGCCTTCAAATCAAAATTGATACAGAGTATACTTCAACAACTTGATTCAAAATAATTCTTAGCCTACAATTTGTCATTTTTAGCTTCAGGTTGGTAGTGTGTTTCCTTTTTGGCACTCATACAAAATTGGAAATTAATTTGGCACAATTACTGTGTTGTTTTAAATTATAGTTCGGGTACCGGTTCCCTTGGCGCACAGGGGAAACCAAACACGTGGATTAAAAGATATTTAATCTTATCAGTAATGAAAATATTATCCTTCGCGGCATCCATCCATCGATCGCAAGTAGCTGCTAATAGCGAAATTAAAAAAATGTATGCTTGACACAGGTACTAGAATAAATTATGAACGAAATGATTTCAAGTGTTTTCTATCAAAATGTTGTTTTTAAGTAAAAACTACTGAACGTAAATTACTAAAAGCTGCCGGAGTGTTTCAAGTAGTTTACACATCCGTTTAGTACATTTGAGCAAACAGYGCAAAAGAAGAAAAGAATATAATATAATAATAATAGTAATAATCACTGGAATAATACCGCCCACCGCTCCCCGCAATTTGCTGCAGAAATCTTTCACCTGCGCCACTGGTTCGGCCCGCGTTAACTCAAACCCCTAATTTATGTTCCCGTAACACCCCGACGGTGGAAACTGCAGCGAGCAAAGACTGAAAAAATCGCCCCGTGTGGCACGTACGAGGGAGCGATGCAATATTTCAACAACTCGCGAACAATGCGTAATGCCGAATTTGCAACGTAATGACACCCTGTATAATATCTGCCACTCACCGCGCCATTGTCGACGCTGACATTCATCACCGCGTTTGTGCCACCCCATTTGTTCGGTTAGGTCGTCGAATTACTTGCGGCCAGCGACGATTGCTAGAAAAGTATCGCGGCTGCTGGGGTATGCGAAGGATCGGGTGGCGATGGGATTCTTTTGGGGGGTGGTTACGTTGCTCACACCTAAAGGTAATGTGAGCTTCCCATACGGTTTGCGAAATAAGGGGTTCGCATTTTTAAAGATACAAATCCAGTGTTTCAAGATTTACATATGTATATCTGAGAATGAATCTTCGCCGTAGGTTCCAAATTTTAAAATGTGGCGATGCAACACGTGAGTGTTCATATATTTTTTTGCTGTGCAATTAATTAAATACAAGTATAGAAAAATATAATTATACGGTTGATACAGTATCCTGCCCTTGGTATGTAAGCAATTATACATTAGTCAACGAGTAAGTATAAATTTTTAAATAAAATCTAGAAACTCAAGACATTTATGAAATGTCAACAAAATCGATAAAACTAATAGCCCCTTAACTTATAACAGTATTGAAGGTAATGATAAATAAATGTCCACCGAAACAACCAAAAATAGCAAAAATATCATTATTATATCGCTCCAAAGAATCCTTTAAACTGCAAGCCGATCGCAGTTCTTCCAGTTCTATTTAAGATTCTCTAAGAAGTTGTAAAAGTGCAACTAGTAGTAAAGTACCTCGAGAACAAGCAAATACTAAGCGACCACTAATTTGCATACAGACTGAAAAGATTAGCAGCAGCAGCTCTACTTGACAGGAAAAATCATAGAACGCAACAAGGAACTAACAATGTATCCCCCACTAGATTTCTAAAGCAATAAAGGTTTATGTCTTGAAATAACAAAAAGGGAGAAGTCAGCAAGAGATATGCCCACAGAACTGTCAAATTAAATTTAAAATTCTTACGGAGTACCTCAGGGATGCATGCTAGGCCTTATGTTATACTTATTTTGTGTAAGCCACAAACAATGAAGATCTAAAAGCCAAAGAAAAAAAATATTATAAAACAAAGAATCACAGTTTGAGATTAACAAAAACAAACGGAAATCCCACCTGGCAGGTGGGAATACATTCATAAACTAGGGAGAAGACTGCGTTTATCAACAGTTGCGGTTTGTACCAGTTCACGGTAATGCAATTCGGCCTATGCAACGCTGCAGTTACATTTGAACGATTAATGGAACTAGTGTTATGTGGCCTGACGTGGAAAACCCACCTAGACAACTCGAAGTGTTCAACAGATTTCGAGTAGCGAATATAAAGCTAATCTAACAAAAAAGGAACGTATGAAACAAGTTTTAGGTCTGTGTTGGGAAAAATGAACAAATTATCAAAAGCTGAATTTTTCTTTTTTTTTGTCATCCTCTTTCAGGGTTTCTTCGGTTTGCTCAAATGAGGTCTTGTTTATATGAATCATCTTGCCTTTTCACAGAAAATTACCCCCTTATTTTTTCGCCATTATTTATTTACTGTATGGTTAAATTAATGGAAATCGTTTTAAGTACATTAATTATTGTGTAATTTTGTGAAGTGAACGTATGTTCTTGAATATAAAGCTTAAATTTGCAATTGTTATAGGTAATAATTGATTCACTAAAATGATTATTAAAGTACTAGATATCGGCGACCTGGATTACTTACATCTTATTTCTATTGTAGCTGTGAATGCATTAACACCACCAGGCTACTACAATACTGGTTGTAGGTTGTATGTCATGCACTGTAGTAATTAATATTAGCAAAGCTTATTAAATTAAAATCCTTTATTTCCACCCACAGCTTTCAAAATCTACACCTACCGCTACAAAAGCCTAACACTGCCCCTTCATATTATTTCACGAACGACATCAATACACGCGCTCTCATATTGTATTCATTAGATTAACACAACTACACCCGAATGCTTTTCATGCGCATTCGTCCCGGTGTAGTTTTCCAAAAAACTGTTGTTCGAAATTTAATTAAGAATCGAATTAGGGCTATAATGGCGCGTAGCGTTGCACCCCAGTCCAACACGTGTCTGGTGCTATGAAATTCATAAATTTATCCGTCCCAAGGGTGCCTCATTCTCCCCCAATATATCATAATTATCAATAGAGGAAATGGCAACTAATCGAATATTGATTACATTAAGTAGTCCCATTCGATATACACGTAGCGGGGCGATGAATAAATCTGCCAGACGGACTCGCAAATTAAATCGAGTAGCTCCTAATATAATAAGCATTCAGCCGGGTTCAAGCTCGCTCTGGGATATACCTATTTTCTGATGTTTCAATTGGCTCGGTTGATTTACATTTAAGAACGGTTTCGGAAGAAACACGGTTCATTCAGGCTAGTTAAAGAGCGAGACAACGGCGGACCAAGGAATTATGAGAGCGTATATTATAGTTCTTTTGGGACTTGCACCGGCTCAGTGCAATCTGCTTTACCCTCAGAAGGATCATTAAAGGATCTGCAGTATTGTTGGTTAGTTGGCAAGCTGGGAGAGATGATGATGGAGCAATAATTCGTTGAAATAGAGATTCTACAGCCGGTTATGTTTTTCTTTTTGTCAGAATTTACATTGTCTGTATTCTTGGGTAGATTCAGAATTGATTATTATTTATGAATTACTCATATGCTTATTTCATATTTTGATAATAGCTATCTGCGTTTTTAAACAACTAAACAGACCTAATTCATTGTTCTCGACTTAACCAGTTAGTTGAATAAACTTCTATTTTTATGCATTTTCATTTTTTACCTGCTGGTTGGGCATTATAGAATCTTCTAGGTAGACATGCCACGGCATACGAGCCCAGTCCCATTCCAGTTGGCCATCAAGATTAAGATTTCTTAAAAAAATTAAACAAAACCGTTTCTTGGAGTTTGTTTTTATTATACATAGCTTCCCTAAATTATGATCTATTAATTTTTACGCACAATTGAACTGTTCTCAATAATCAAAATTGTATACTTAAAAAAACTATTTAGGCCGAGCCCTGGTTTCTATCGAATAATAAACAGAACAGGAGGGCAAACTACGGTCAACTAAGCACACTTTGGACTGATGCTGCAGGAATACATGTTTCAAGATCCACCTGTCACCGAGAAGCGCAAAGATTGGGTTTTGGAAAGTACAAAGGAAAGCCTTTGTTTTTAACTTTGGAAATGTTTTCAACAAAAATGTGTTTTTATTGTCTAAGCCAAGGAAAAGCCAGTGTTAACAACGCAACAAAAGAAAAACGGTTGAAGTTTAGATTTGAAATTTGTGTAGGCAACAGTCGCGGCAGAGTTATTCATAAAAAGAGAAAAGTTAAATTTCCAGCATCTATTATGGTGTCGGGATCAACGTTTGCAATAGGAATAGGAAAATTACATTTCATTGAGAGCATGGTGAACACCGAAAATATCTTAATATTTTAAGTGAATCTTTGCTACCCACTAGGGACGAGTCATTGACGTCAAGAAATGATTTTGGCGCTGCATGTCATGTATCCAAAAGATCTTTACAGTAGTTCACCGACAACAGCATTGCACTTCAAAAATGGGTATCCAGTAGTAGTGACCTTTCTTCTATAGAAACTCTTTGGCACATTATGAAAAAACAACTGCGTGCAACTCCTGCCAGGTCGATTCCCAAATTAAGGCATAAACTTCAATTTATATGCGATAAGTTCGCACCACAAGATTTCCAAACTTTAATGAATACAATGCCAAGAAGAATAACCGCTGTCATAAAAAGTAAAGGTGATGTTACTCAATGGTCGCCTTTGAAGAAATAGATTTAAGTTAGTTGTTTGTAACTCAGGTTTTCTTATGATTTGCTTCAACTTGGTAGTTAAGTAGAAATAAAATGTTTGAATTAGACAAATTAACAATTGATTAAGTGGGAAATGATTCAAAAATAATTACATATCTGTTTCATAATAGCATTACAACTCCTGTTCATTAAATATAAAAAAACGAAAAAAAAATGCAACTGGACCAATTGAAATGGGATTGGGCTCGTATAAAATGGTATTTATTATTCTCTAAACTGAATTTGTAGTTGTACTCATCTGTACAAGTCGACCCAAAGATTAATCTAATAATTGTCGTCCAATATGTTTGTTAGTTACATTCCCAAAAGTTCTGGAATAAATGATCAAACTAAGGTTCAATGATACCTGCTTCGATTGTTATATACTAATATGGCTGTCAGTCCAATAACGTGTTATTGCAACAACGATCTCTTTGAGTTAATATCAAGTCGGCTTAATATAAATAAGTATGTGGTAGAAGTATTCAGCTATGTGAATGAAACCTTTGACATAGTGCATATAAGTCTATTTCTGAATCAACTACGCTTTATGGGTTTTAGTAGTATTAATTTAGATAAAACAATTTACATAGTTATCTGAAGAAAGGATATATTAGACCTACTAATAAATAAAGAAAACCCATATAAGAAGTCTAAACATAAATCCTTGAGGTTACATATTAACAATTGTCCAACACGGTCCATACACTTGAACTATGTAATCAAAGGGACAGTAATGGTATTCGTTCTCGCATTTTGCGGTCGACGACAATTGATGTTTGGGTGGCGCGAGTGGTCGGCATCCTCAGAGGTCTATTTTTCTTTTTTGGTCAGTTCCTCTAAACTATTGTTTAAATTATTCTATAGTGAACCATTACAAATAGCACAAACGTTTTATTAGTATCACAAAACTCTTCCGATGTAATTCCGCTAATTAATAAATATTTCCTGTTCTGTCACAAGATCGAATTTTTTTTAATCAGTACACTACTGGCCTCACAAGTACTTATTTTCGAATTCGGCGTTACAGTGTATTCGCGCCTCAGTTCACGAATCTCCAGCGGGGGACTTCAGATTTAATGCCTAATGACAAACCATTTTATCGCGGTTTAGAATCAGCGCCCAAGAAGATTAGACACAGGAAGAAATAATCCAGAAAAAAAGATCATTGATCAAAGGGGCTTAAGGAGGGCGAGTGCACCGGTCGGTCAGGGTGGGTAGGGGCGGCGATGCAGGGGCGGAAGGAAGTCGGCAGCAAAGGTAATTGGGATCCGGGTCCTAAGGCAGTGGCGTGGCCGGAAAAGCTGCAATTTTCTTTTAGAATGTGCGTTCGGCCTTTTCGGTAATGGACGGTCGTATTGGTCGACACATATTTGAAGCTCTCAAGTAGGTATGCAACGTAATCACAACGAAGGCATTCGAAAATCTTCCTATATAGTCGATAAACAAAAGCGATGAATACGAGGGTGGTCTAATGTTAAGTTATAATTTGAGCTTTGATTATTCGAGACTTGCAAAGTTCTTTGTAGTACCGCTTCATTTACTCCAATCCTTGTACTGCCAGAAAAGTTTTTAATTCTGGAAAAAGATGAAAGTCCGAAGGGGCTAAATCTGGTGAATAGGCAGGGTGACAAAGCCAGTCGAGTTTTTGCTGGGCAACACAGCTAGAACTCACTGGCGCATCCTCGGCTAAAACAACATCGTCAACGTCATTGGCAGAAGTTTCTGTGTTGCTACTTTTAGTTTTTCCAACAGGCATGCATAGTACAATCCGGTAATGGTTTTCCAATTTTTAAATAATTATTAAGAGGAATTCCTTTAGCGTCTCAGAAAACTGACTGCAGCGGTAGCACGCATTTTGCTTTCTGGGTAGCCATTGTCCGGACCTCTGTTTATTTTTTGGTGGGGTGTAGTGGTGTAGCTGTGTTTTGTCTATCATCACAAAACGACGAAAAAACTCCGTTATGCAATATAAAGCAAATTCTGCAGTTGCTTACTCGCGCTCCTTTACAAAATTATCGTCTAAAATTAAATCATAAACTATATCGATGATTTCTGGTGTCACAGGCGATTTAAACTGATTGAAAGTTATTTAACTCAGAGAAGACAGGTTACTTACTACAATGGCGATAGATCTGATCAAAAGTCAATGAAATACGGTGTACCTCAGGGATCGGTACTGGGCCCGTTATTGTTTTTGTTCTATATAAATGACACATTTGACAATGTCACATCCGGTAATTTGATATTATTTGCGGACGACACGAGCATTTTCAATACAACATCCAGCTTGGATACTTTATTCTCATCTATGAGTAGGGCGCACATGGAAATTAAAAATTGGTTTGACCATAACAAGTTACAGTCAAATGAAGACAAAGTCCAGAAGCTCATATTTTCAACAAAAAATCTAGAATATCAATCGCAAACAAATATAAAATTCTTGGACGTGAATGTTGACTATAATTTAACATTTGAGAAACATGTAATAGAACTTTGTGGAAAATTGTCAAAAACCGCTTTTTTGATTGCGCATGCTGGTTAATGAAGTGTCACATACGGTGCTATTGACGGCGTACTACTCTTTGTTTCAGAGTGTGATGTCTTATGGTTTGCTGATTTGGGGTCATAGTAGTCATGCTAAAAGGATTTTTTCCCTTCAAAGAATGGTAGTTAGAGTTATAGCTGGTCTCGGATATCGAGATGACGCCAAAGATGCATTTATAAATGAACAAATTTTTACTTTTCCATCATTATATATATACTACAGCTTAATGTAAAAAATAATTTAACAAACTTCATGAGCTGTTCAGAGAGACATCACTTCAATACACGCGGCAAGGAAAAATTAATATTAAATCCTCTCAGACTTGAAAGAAGCAGGAACGCATACAATTAATATGGTCCAAAGTGTTTCAATATGCTTGGCCATGAAATTACGGGTTTGTCCATTAACAAGTTTTCTGCCAAAATAAAAGCTATGCTCTTGAAGGGAGCTTATTATACTTGTGACGAATTTTTTGGAGACAATGCGATCACGTCAAGCTAATGTAGCTCATATTAATTATAGATAGGTAATGTGTGTGAACMCTTGATTATTCGCAAATCCTTATATTTGTTGTTTTGCTCTAAATGTATATTTGAAGTCGCTTTCATTGTCTGTTTTTTTTTATTTGACCGATTTCTTCTTCCTTTCGAGTGGGGCGGGGATCACGAAGTTACTTAAGCCTCACGAAAATCTTCACAATTGTCAATACGAGATGCTACGTTTAAATTGTAAACAAATCATTTGTGACATGTTGTTTTCCAGGCTGGTTTCCACGTTGGTTATTTGACCTTGACGTTTCGACACTTATGTCGATGCCTTCCTCAGAAGTAGCTCCGAGGCCGTCTTTTTCTAATCTAATACTACTACACATTGTGGTACTCGACAATAAGGTTTGGCGATACCGATGCAGCATCGATACTATTTAAAAGTATCGAAATATCAAAAGTATAGAACGTATCGAAGTATCAAAGGTATCAAAGTTGCTTTACTATATTTAGGTGCTATAAATCAATGGTTAAATTATTGAAACAGTAATAGTTTGGAATATGGTGAGGCGCATTTACTATGTTTCAAATGTTAAATCCAGTTATAACTATTAACCTCTACATATTTAATTAAACCAATTTAAACTTAATTCAAGCAAAATTATCTATTTTTTGTTTATTTTAAGATTGTGATGTATTTTCATGCATTTAATGTGTCCAGTGTTAAGTTATTAAATAATGACTAATAACAACTTAACAGCTTTTTTTTTATAAAACACAAAGGTGCTTTATAGTGAAAAGACTTAGCTTTTTATATTCAAGTATACGTATAGTAAGATATACTACATTCGTGAAAATACTACATTAAAAGAAAGGTCAATCAATGGGAGATTATACTCAGCGATAAACAGAATTGTAATTATGTACATAACTATATACAGGGTGTAAAAATATGGAGACAGATCGAAAAAATATGGCGAATATTGAATAAAAACGCTTGGACAGATCAGATTTTATTCTTTTCATGCAATTTTCATGTAATATTTCAGTTGTTGGTAAGATATTATGTAATTAGCGATTCTGTAAAATAGTAGCCACAACTTTTTTTAGGAGAAATCGATAGAATTTCGTGTTCTAAATACGATGAGAGCTCATACATGGGGTGTTCTATTTGAAAGGAAAACAGCAAGGTATATTCCACAATCCTTATTTATCTTTTAAAATTCTTTATAATAGAGCATTACTACTATTATACTCTTCATGATAGTAGATAGCAGGTTCTATATATAGGCTATTGTTCTATTGAGTAAGTTCTATACTATCGATTTCTGTTAAAAAAATTGATTACGTCAAATCTCACAAACAATTCGATGGGTAAGTCATTCTCATGTTAGGTAAACTTTCTATAAAAATAATAATAATAAGAATATACCTATACCAGCATTTTTGCTTAAAACCGAGCAGTACTTCTATACAATTGCGTTTACACCTTTTCAAATCCCGTTTATGCAAGTTAGGAACGTAATAAATACATAAATGATCTAATTATTACTATTAAAATTAAATATATCTATTATAATAATATATAGAGTGATAAGGGGAAATCTAACCTATCCTAAAACCGAATTATACATTTATATAACTTTTTTTGTAGAACGCACTGAAAGAATCACTCATAAACATGGGACTGCAAATATAGAGGAGCATAATTTTTTTTCAAGTGACTTTTCTGACATTTCAATCTTTTACTTTTTACTTGGGGGCAATTTTTTTGTCCATTTCTAGAGTGATTAACTGCTCAGCATGGTCTGCCGTCAGCGATGAATGTAAATCGGTAACAACATTCCCACCTATGCCAAAAACGCGTTCAGAAGAAACTTCAAATCTAAACTCGTCGCTCCAATGTACACTGTTCGATTGTTCAGGACTCCAAGTTCTATTTTCTTTTGTCCACTTCAATCGATCTTTCTTTTGTTGCGTTGTCAACAGTGGCCTTTCCTTAGCCTAGACAATAAAACACATTTTTGTTGAAAACATTTCGAAAGTTAAAAACAAAAGATTTTACCTTGTAAGTTCCAAAACCCAATCTTTGTGCTTCCCGGTGACAGATAGATCTCGAAAAATGTCTTCCTACAGCATCACCCCAAAGTGTGCTTAGGTGACCGTAGTTTGCCCTCCTGTTATGTTGAATTATTCGTTTTAACGCCCTCCGATCAGTATCAGTAAGTGCACTTCTTTCACATACCTCTGTTTAGGCTCGACATTATTTTTTTATTTGAATAACTGCACTACGTTGCGAACACCTTATCTTGACAACCCCAATAACTGTCGAATTTCTGCATTAGATCTGCCAGCTTTATATAAACGAATAAAAATTGAACGAATGTTCGGATCAATAAATTTTCCTCTAATCATTTTTAATTCTTCAATACAAAATTCTATAATTAATGAAACCACCCAAAACGTTTTGGCGTCTGCTGTCAAGTAAACAATATTTCTTAGTTACGCGAAATTGCACAGCCACCGCAAATGGGACAGGGCTCGTACTTTCGATACTTCGATACTTTTGAATGCTTTCAATACGCGATACTTTTGAATACTCTCGATACTTTTGAATACTTTCAATACTTTTGAATGCTTTCAATACTTCAATACCACAACAATTTGATATCGATACTCGATACCGCCGAAGGTATGGTATGGTATCGATACTTTGCCCAGCCCTACTCGACAACGCTTTTTCCATTGCTATCATGAGGTGGGCGTAATTTACGGCAGTATTAATAAGATTTATGTCGTCTGCAAAGGGAACAGGCATCACTGTAAATGACCCTAGGATGGAACCCCGGAGTAAGCTCACGTTTACAGTCAGAATTAAATACGAAATCATACTAGAATTTGCAAACCCATACAAATCTTGATTAGAACTTCCAGTATACCACGCTATGAAAGGCTTTGAGAGGTCGCAACATGCTATCGAGGAAGCTCTTCGAAAACCACCCCGAAATGAGGTCTCCGCCTCTGGTTCGGCGTACGCGGTGCAGTCCGCCTGCAGCTGCCCTTATCAACGATCGAACTAATCCGAGTTCTTCTATTTCTAGTTTCTTTCGCATTACAGGGTGAGAAAGGTTGGGATGAAGTCTGGTAATAGGTCCGTTCGAATTTATCACCGTATCTCCGGCACGTTTCCCGCGGAACTTTTACTTTTACAAAAGTTGCACAATCAAATAATGAGGATAATTGCTGGAGTTCGGATACCACGAATAATGACTTTATCAAGAACTGGAATTAACGTAATGAGTCGTGTGCCTCGGAAAAAAGGACGATGCAGTAAACGATCGCTCGCGCCGCCTGTGAGCTATACTCGTTAGCGACCGTCGGTAATAGTTTTATTTTGTCT
Source organism: Rhyzopertha dominica (assembly GCA_025024175.1). NCBI lineage: Eukaryota > Metazoa > Arthropoda > Insecta > Coleoptera > Bostrichidae > Rhyzopertha > Rhyzopertha dominica. The sequence goes on from QCXZ01000041.1 coordinate 47,235,320, forward strand.
CCACTCACTGGAGGGAGCTTTCTTATAATGAACATTGTATTTCGCTTATATAGAGAACGATCTGCTAAGAACGTCTCCTTTTTTTGTCAGGCGATGTAACAAGCGAGCGAGGGAGTTATGCGGTCTAGGCTACATCGACGTCGTTTTGTTAAATATACCGTTAAATAAATGCTCGATGATGAGGACACCCCGCAAATTTGTAGTCGGGTTGTCGAAGACATCGATGCCTTTGAGGCTTTGCAGTCATGATTTCGTAAAAAGATAATATGAATTAAGAAGCTCTATACTTGGTATTATTTTATACCATGACCGTTCTCGTTATGCATTGATACACGAAAATGATAATAATGTAATATTTACGTTACAGTACCAGTGTATATTTTCCAAATAACCAAACGACCGTAATAATGCTTCCCAGACGTGAGTCGTACAAAATTTAGTTCATACTGACCACGGCTATAAATGAAACTCAAAACAACAGTATCAATAAAGACAGACTTCTTGTTCTTTTAACCAAAAGTGACATGCGAAAAATAATATTTGGAAAAATGGACAACTCAAGTGAGATTTTAGGGAAAAAACTGTACGAAAACTTATTCCTTCCAAGTCTTCGCAAAAGTGTGAAAAAGAGTATGCGTTATTGGCACAAGAAATACAAGGTTTGTGGCAGTGTCACTGAAGTTATCTAGATATACTTGGCAAGGTGATTTTGTTTGTAGGATATTTTTACCTTTTAGTCTGTATTATCAAATAGTGCCAAATCTGATCTAAGTATTCAATCTTCAAATGATGCTGCTCGCCAATGACAATGTCGAAATACCACGTTTTCTTTTGTGCTTTAAATAGCAATATGTAAATTCTTAGTCGAATCAGTCGAAAGTGCAGACTAGAGAAGAATTTAAAAAATTTATTGAAGAGACGCCTACGAATAAGTATTTACTCACGAAACGGTCTACAACAACTAATTTTTTATTTGACTTTGTGGGCTAGTAGTTGAGATGAGTTTGTAATGTCTACAAAAAAATAAGTGAACATCAACTGACCGAGCAGGTATCTACGTCTAGTTTTGTGACTGTACGGTAGTGGTACTTTTTTGTTTAATTCGCCGCCTTTAATCGAATGCACTATAAAAATGGTATCGTTCTATCTAAAGTACCAAACTTTTAATAGATATCTCGACCAGTTTATGTTGTTTAACACCACAAAATTCTTCTCAAAAATTCATGAGACTTCCCCTCTTAGACCACTAGTCTACGGTGCCAAATAGAAAAGTTAGCTATTGTGGACTGTTTCGCGAACAGCAATTAATTAACATGAGATGTCTCAAAAACAAATGACTGTAGGGTTGTGGTACCTTAGCAGTTTTTTTTGTTTAATTCGATGCATTTAAAATGTTTTATTAAAAATAACAATTTCTAGTAGATATCTCGGCCAGTTGATGTTCAACTGTTATTTTTGTGTAAACATCACAAAATTCTTCTCAAAAATTTATAAAACTTTCCCATTTAAACCTCTAAATCTATGACATCAAATATAAAAGTTAGCTATTGTGGACTGTTACCGCGAACACTCTGTATTTGTAACTTTGTAGCAAGTATTCGATCCGTATAAATACCTAAATTAGCCATATGAGAAGGACAAACAAAAACAGCATGTAAAATGTAACGTATGTATCATAAGTTTTGAGACAAAAAAAATAACACTTTAKCTTAAWCTATGMAAACGATTAACGATAAACAATAAAAATGTTTTATAATGCAGCTAGCGGCCTATGGTCTTCAATCCGCCGTATTTTTGATGGCAAGTGTATCATAATTGATTGGATGGTAGCAATATCGAATTCCCGAATCTTTTGGAAAATTCTCCTTCTCAATTGTTCTTCATTTTCTGCCTCACAGTGATGGCTTCTCCTMTAACATGTCCTACATATGGCTGCGAAGCACCTGCCGAAGAAATGGCGCAACACACCAGAATTTTGTCTTTAAATTTGGCTTTTCTTTTAAATTTTACATTATCCCGAGCAGCATGGAAATCGTCTGTATAGAATCCATCATTCCCCTTTATCTCAGAGTTTGAAAACGTAAGATATTTTTCATCGTCCAAAACAATGATTTTGTCATTTGCAATGTTGACGCCTTAGTGTTCGACAGCACCGTGGAATTCGTTGCAACTGCACAGGTGTATATTCTGGGCATTTTCTTCTTTTTGCGAATACATTCCACTTCTCTTAATTTCCCGATGTACAGTCACCCTAGCGCCTTCCTAGTCTTCGTGTAGATGCACCAACTATTTCTTTTGCACTTTCTCAATCTATGTGCTCTGATATCAGACAAAAGCCGGGGCCTTCCGCTTTTTGGCAGGTTTACACAAGGTATCCCTTACTCACATTCTTTAATTGTTCGGTAAATAGTTCCACGGGAAAAATTAGGTCCCTGAAATATGTTTACAATATGCGTGTTCGGCAATTGACCAACTAAATTATAGATATTTTTTCGGATTTCGATTTTATACGCCATGTCGCAAGAGTTTTTCGATGACATCTGTCAATATTTATGACTACAAGGCTTACTCGAACAAATGCTAGGCAATGGTAGCTAGACTGAATGTTTTGGAAATGATGAAAATTAGCTAAGAAATTTGTCTCAAAACTTATGGTACATACGTTATTTTGGCAAAGACTGGTACTTAGTAATTACGTAAATACGTGTAGGCGTAACAGCAGCTGTTTTTTAGATGCCAGGAAATTTACCTGCCTTCAATAAGTTATTAAATAATATTTGCATAAGAGAAGCACACTATTGGCGCGTTTCTTATAAATGACACAGGTTTTGATATTCTCCTTTTCTATTCAGCGGTTGACTTATTAACGTTTTATTCACGCTTTGTGTCGATAGTGAAGGACAACACACAATTATGTAATTAATAATAATTGAGATAGGTCTGAGCTACTGGAATTCTATACAGGATCTTTAGGGCTTCCAGTTGAAAAACAGTTACTCTAGACAAGAATTTGGAAGTTTGTATAGCAATGAGCGGAATATCAGCGTCATCTTTATATACCAATGATAAATTGAGTGAGCTGAGTTAAGGTAACTTTCTTTATTGTATTCGTTTCTACTTCTACTTGTAATGTGGGGTATGAATCAAACATAAACTGAATGTGATGCCTTCAGATAATTTTTTTAGACAGTAGAACTTATGCTACTTTTAAGGCCTATACAACAAGCGTTGATATTCTACGTAATCGCAATTGTTGTTCTCCACGTTGCCGTTGCTCAGTTTATCTGTTTGCATGAGATGCCCGAGTGCAATTTTTTTTGTACAGACTCCTTTTTAGGTTGCATCTCTGTATATTTGGGATGTAATATAGAGTTGTTGATCTTCAAGACGGATAGAATAAGATCATATTTTATCATTCAGTATTGTTGCATTAGAACTGTTCTGTACAGCACTTCAAGCTTTTGGGATTTCATTAATTATGTAAATATTTGCCCCACTTTGTTATTAGAATATGAGTACTTGCTCATTATTTGTTAAGGAAGTTTGGGCAAATGCCAAATGTAAATACAAGTAGACCCTTAATGGCGACGTCCTCAGCAACATCTAGCGTAATAATTTACTCAACTTTGCTTTGAAATGACGAGAATTTTATTGTTCATTCACAGCTAAATCAATACAAAAACGACGATTTGTTCATTTGTTCGAAGCGTAATAAATTGGAATCCAAATTGTCTTTAAGCTTTGGACTGAATCGATATTTAAAAAGTTACGAGGTGCAGCCAATTTGGAAAATTCCAAATTTATACCCTCCCTTTAACAGCTCTTTAGATCCCAGCATACATCACATGAAAAAAATTGTTTAACAAAACACCTTTTAAGGAGGACGGTATTTGATGTTACAGAATGTAGTGCGTTGAATAAGTTTAAATTATAAAGAAAAATGCATCTAGGATAAAGTACTCTGTTCATCAGTAACACTTTACAGTGGYCCAAAATGCTCCTTGTACATAGTAKTAAGAATTTGATGTCTACCACTGCGAGTGTTTTGATTATTTAAGGRGCGMTTGAAGGTAGCCACATTTGGCATCGTTMCTGTAGCGCTATAAATGAGACCAKACGTAACATTAACGAGCGTGCACCCGCCGTTTCTAGTAATCGTCGGGAGGGACATTAAAAATGATTGTAGTCACTTTGTCACTGAAAAGTTTCGTGGGTGTGACGAAATTAATTATGCCGTAACATGCAAGTTTGCAGCCACGCACGGGGATGGCAACCTCCCGCATAAATATGCAGATTGACCCTTGATCCATGACGGTTAGTGGGTCGTACCGTTCATTTGAATAAACTTTCTAGTTTCTGTTAATGTACAACATCCATTAAAATTTATTATCTGTCAAATTCGTGGAAGTTCTGCTTATCGGCTTATTGTAAGCATGTGTATAATATCCAGTGTACAAATTTATGTGTATACAACCAGAATAATAACACGATGTGGAAAGTAACTAAAGAAACAGATTCTGTTAAAATATTGAAGAAATTTTTATTTTGGGTGGATGTGAGCTTTTACTAAGTTGGTTGCAGGAGATTTATCTATAAAATTAGGTACTGAATATAAAGTATTCTCATGTTATCATATAAAATAGTCTCTTTTTACACGTTAAATGTCTTAAAAGACTAAAGTATCTCAGGGTATTAGGGACCACATGTGTAGTAAGGCTCACCTGCGTTTTCAACGCAAATGAGATGTTTAAGGACTGAGGCGCCATCTACTGATCCATAGACCAGTAAGAAGGCAGTCGAATATAACTGCGCTTCTCGGTAACAGTCCAMCGACTAGCGAAATAGCGTAACTGTAGTCCCAAGAAATAGGCTACCAACATGGAGTACGAATTATTTTACATTATTATATGCTTCGTGCTTCCATTGTGCCTCATTGCGCTGCATAGAAATCTATAACTACATCTATTGTTTTCAAGATTTGACTGTTGTGATTGTTGTGTGGATAGCTTCGCAGTTAGACACTAATTTCTCAATCCAACATATCTGTTAGTACCAGGCTTTAGTGCTTCGTTACTACTTCATTGTGCTTCAACAATCATGTTCCTTAAGTCAATATGTGCCCATAATAATTACTCTATAGTTATTAAATCTAGCCACAGACATGGAACACAAATGTCAAACTTTCTACTAATATTTACCGCTTCAATTGTTCTTTATAGGTGAACTTGGCCACGTGGCCCCCCTTGGGTATTTTATATTTGATAGTTTTGATTTAATTTTTTAATTTAAGCGCAATTGCCCGCCTTCTACTATTATTTGGTGCTTCGATTCATCCCCCCCCCCCAGAGTCTTTTGGTATTCATCTTTTGCCCACCTCAACTTTGTAACCAGCATTGCATCAGATGTTCGTTTGTTGTTCCTTTGACAAAMTCCTTGCTTATGTTACTACTACACACTAGTACTTTGTGGATTTTTGAGCATTAACTAGAACACCMACGCTATCGGACAAAAATAAAGCAGCCCTTATAACAATATGAAACAGCTCATTATCTAACCAGGGAAACTAAAATGTTTTCACGCTAGTAGGCTGTTGTTACAGGTAAAGCAAAACTGTTTCCAAATGTCATATAAAATTAGTAATAAATGATTTATGCAAAAGCACATTTTTTGACAGCGACAAAAGTAAAGCTTTTAGAAAAACAAAACTTATTTTATTAGAAAACAAAAATCAAAGTTATTTTGGATATTTAGATAGCGCTAAGGGGCAAACTCGCCCAAACCTCATTATTTTGAGCAATTAGAGATTACTTGTTTGGGAATGTTGTAAGTGCGAATCCGACGTTCAATCTCTTGCCACAAATCTTCTATGGGCTTGAGGTCCGGCGACTGTGCCAGGCATTGCATAACCAGAACGTTATTGTTGTGAAACCTCTCCTGAACAAGACGAGATGTAGATTTCGGATTACTGTCTTGTTGAAACCCGAAACGCAAATGCATTTCCCACTCAGCGTAGGGCAAAATAACATTTTGCATTATGTCCCTATATAAGTACTAACAGATTCATATTTCGCTCTATAAAGTGCAATGGACCTACTCCATTCCACGAAAAACAACATCAACACATTGACTTGTCCGTGCTTAATTGTTAGTGTAACATACTTTGGGTTAAATCTCATATTAACTGGACGCCTAACACTTCTGATCCCATCAAAATAAAAAATTTTGTAACGAGTTTCATCGCTAATCAATATGTTTCTCTAATCTTGAACGTTCCAGTTCAAATGTTGACGAGCAAATTCAAGCATGGCATGTATATTTCTTTCTAAAATTAATGGTTTCTTAGCTGGACGTCTGCTATACAGTTTTACCTCAACCAATCTGTATTGTGCAGTCCTTGCACTAACTGTGAGTTCAAGAATTTCAGGAATTATTCGTGATCCTGACTTTCAAGGATCTCTTTGACTAACCCTTTTAATTCGTCTATCCGTCCAAAATGTAGTTTTCCTTTGTCTTCCGGATTCTGGTAATTTTCTACATTTCCTCTCTCTTATAATGTGAAATTGCTTTGGATGCACTATATTTGGGTATGGTAGTTACAGTCATTCCTTCCAAAAAGGCGTTCACCACTATTTGTTTTAACTCTATACAAATTGGTTTACCTTTTGGCATATTTCTCTCTTTTAAAAACATTATATATTTATTCACCTTATTTTATCACAATAAGTTTTTTTTTCAAAATTACTTTGTTCTTAACTGCCTCTTTCGCGCAAAACCAAAAAGTTTTTACTTTTATCAATGTCAGAAAGTGCACTTCTCATAAATCGTTAACTACTAATTTTATTTGAGACTTGTAAACAATTTCATTTCTCCTGAAACAGTAGCCTACTGTGACTTTTTAATCTGAAAGGTTGCTAATTTCCCTGGTTACCAAGGAGATTTTAGAAAATGACTTATTTGGTTATTTTTCAAAGGTTGCTTTACTCTTGTCCAATACTGTACGTGACGTTAAAGAATGACGTTATATGTCAACACTATAGGACAAAATCTGTATTTCAAAATGACAAATATGCATATAAAAGATGAAAATGGCACCTCAAATAAACAAAAATATTATTGTAAAAACCTAAATTATTTTTTGAACAGCCTAATAATTTACTAGATTAGTAGATTTATAATTTATATTTAATGAGGCATGCCATGTTAGAGTACAATACGCTATATTAGTGTGACGTAGATGTCGGCCATTTTGCTGCGATACGTCAAGATCCCGGATCCAAACCAACCTACTTAGTTAAAGTGTTACTGTGTGTGTTTGAGTAGCTTACACTACTTCGCTTTACTTAGCAAGTATTACAAACCGAAATTACATTTAAATACAAWGTATTGTTGAAAAGCTGTACATATACTAAGTACTTATGTAGAGCATTACAATTTACAAGTTTTACCAGAAAATGGTAATGGGATAGGTCCCTGGATGTTCCCGTTATAATGAGAGAGAAACGTGTAACCTTTACAGCACTTTTTTAGGTTGTTTTTAAACAATAGATTGCAACTAAATGTAATTTTGGTTTGTAATACTAAATTGTACGAAGGAATGTAAACCACTAAAAATAAACAGTAATACTCAATGTTCAGAGCAAAATTATAGTATAATACAATATTTTGAAGTGTTACTGTGTATGTTTGAGTGGTTTACATACCTTTGTTTTATTCATTAAGGTATTACAAACCGAAATTACGTTAAGTTGCAATCTATTGTTGAAAGACAATCTACAATAAGTCCTTAAAGTTTGTACGTTTCTCTCTCATTATAACAAGAACATCCAGGGACCTAGCACGTTACCATCTTCTTGTACAACATGTAAATTGTAATGCTCTACACTCGCACTTACTGTAGGTTAAGCTTTTCAGCAATACCTACATTGTAACTAAATGTAATTTAGGTTTGTAATACTTGCTAAGTAAAGCGAAGGAGTGTCAGCTACTCAAACATACATAGTAACATTTTAAAATATTCTTTTAACACTAAAAAATTGCACCAAACACTGAACTGCCTTATGCATGGTATGACAACTTGGTTTGTTTTGATCCAGGATCTAAACTAAATGTAATTTCGGTTTGTAATACTTGTGATGAAAAACTAAGGAGTGTAAGCTACCCAAATAAGCACAGTAACACTTCTAAATATTCTTTTAATGTCACAAAATTGCACCTAACAATGAGGTCCGTTACGCACGTTATGACAACTCGGTTTGTCAGGATCCAGGACTTTGACGTACCGCAGAAAGATGTCCGTCATTACGTCAGCACTAATATAGCCTATTAGGACTAGCTCAAGTAGGATAATAAAATAATGGCACCCATTGGTTRAAAAAAAGTTTTTAAACAGTGTCAATAAAATATGCAATATAAAACTTTTTGCGAGATTTGCACAGATCAAGTTTGTGACAAAACATACTCTCAACGCCTGTTAGTGGAAAACATGCAATGCTTGCAACATTTGTCTGAAAGAACCTGAAACCTTTTGGAGATGGTTTACGCCCAAATATAATCTCCTTCGACCAACTAAACTGGACTTTAGTATTATCGCTAGTAATTTTTCGGTTTTAGATTACTATAACAAAGTTATAAATAAAGGGTCATGTTGTTATCTCATCGCGCTTTTATAATATGGAGGTTTTTGTAAATATAGTGTTTGCCTTTATAGAGATTGAGTTATTATATACCTCTTTTGGATTCTGAAAAACGTTTATTTTTTCTATCTTGGGACAATCTCGTCAACTGAAAAAGGCTGTAGATAGTTTTTCTTTCCATTATTTAATTTAATTGAACAGATAGCAATTGTAAGTTCGATGCAAACGAAGAGTTGCATCAGATTATCCGACAATTTTAAAACAATGCGACATCTGTAAATTTATATAACTAGCGTACATAAGTTAAGTATACACAATATATTATATATAAGACTTTTTTAAAGCACAAAAAGGAACATTGAGTAATTTTTATCTTGTGCACTTGTAAAAGGTGCATGTGCAGAAAGTACATTGCATCAAGATTTTTTTTAAGTTTGACTGAAAACACAATTTAAATTACGCTAGAGTTCAAAAGACTAGAAACAAGCACTTTAATGTCTCTTCGTAGATTGTTATTGCCAGGTCCGCAATAAAACAGTGGGATGGCTAGACGCCACCTCAGACTGCTTTTAATGAGACAGCCAACAGTGTGGCAGCAGACTGGGACGAGTGCATTTATTTACGGAAATGCGGTAGGCCTAGCTCGTTAGTCTCTTTTGTAATGGCGTATCATGACCATCACTTCTCTTGTGACACCCAGATCCGCATTTTGTATTATTTATGAAGACTTGAAGTCATTGTACGAGAAATGAACGCACTTGTGAGTCATAGACGTCACTGATGGAGGTGATAAGTTAGGTGTGATTGAATCATGCTAGTTGGCTTCGTCATTGGTGTATCGACAGAATGTAGAATAATGTAGATATTTTTCTGAATCTGAAGTTCCTGTTTTAGCCCGGTATATTTGAGCTCCTATACTCTTTTGTCGTGCGTTTGTCATGGATAATTTCAAAATCTTTCGGTCTAAATAAAAGTTTAAGACTACATTTTAGAGTTTGTCCATGTCTGAAGTTAACTGATTATTTGTATTAATCAGGAAATGTCGATAAACTAGAAGAATGTTATACAGCAGTATGTCGGCAGTGCTTTCATTTTCCCAAAATCGTATTGCATATCATGCTGGCAGTTCTTTATTCTATCTTTGGTTGATTAACCGTTAACATAAAATAACTATGTTTTTTCCACTAATTTTGTAAGCGTCTTCTCAAAGCTATATACTAAATACAGAAGCCAMTGTTTCTCTTGACATGTGGCAATAACCTTTATGATTTAATTAGGTAATCAGGTAGTGGTGCCCTCTTTTTTAGGACTACATGCCTCATGGAGTTGTTCAACCGCATATTCTTTAGTTTCTCGCCACATGGTTTTCGGGTAACATGGAAAGAGATGGCTGCAGTTACTTTTTTGCAATAAACTACATACATAAAAATCAAACGTATGTTTCGACATCCTTCTGTAGCCCCCTTGTTTGTTAAAGTTTTATAACTAAATTTCCAGTATGTTCTGTAAGGTCTTGGAAAAACTCTATATTTTAGTTAATGATTTTTTTGGGAAAAATAATTGATGGTTTAAGGTCATCCAGTTTAAAGATTACAATTGAGAAATCTATCGCATCCTGTAGTTTTGTAAGTGACCGTAGCAGTTGATTTCCATGTTTCTGGGTATCCACTGGGTTTTGGGGTCTTTTTGGGGAATATTAATGAAGGAAATGCAGATACAATTTTGCCAAAAATACAATCAAATTAAAATCAATAATTCCATACCAAATTTGTTTAAGTATGAAGTTGGCCTGATAGAACCAAGTTTGTGTAACGATAGAGTTCATAATCTCTTCAATAATTACGTTCAAAGACCTATATTTCAAATTCATTCAGACACATCATGTGAAAATATTCAACCATTTACTTTTCATCGAAGTGTTCTAGATTTATCATAAGCTAGTTTTACGTATAAACGACTTCATATTCCGAATAAGGGATTAATACTTATTATTCCCAGGAAAGCCGACATTAAAGACGTTTATGCACTCGCAGTTGACTGTCAGACAATTTCTGGTAAGTTAAACCCAGAAATAAAAAAAAAATTGATGTCACGTATTAGTTCATTATTATAAAAATCTACTAAAATTATTTTTTCCAATATCTTCATTCTATAGCAACACAATTCTTAAGAGTGTTGATTAAAATTAATGCAAACTTGATATTGTCCACATAGGAAATTTATATGGTCACTCCTAAACAACGATTATTTCTGTCAGGTTTTAGATTTCTTTGGAAAATGAGGATTTTGAAGTGGTGAAAATTGACAAAATAATTCAGCCTAACATCAAATTAAAGGAACTTTTAAACAAGATTAAACCAACTTTACTTTTTTTTTCAATTCATGATTTTTTACCACTAGGGCGTTATGGACATTTAAAACACACGAATATGGTTGTCCTGTCAAATTTGTTATATGCTACATTACTTTTACTGTAATTATGTGTAATTAATAAAACAGAAAAAATTATTTTTCCATGAATTTCTGAACTTGCAATACTTAAAAACACACTGCAATCAACCAACAAACTCAAAAATTTCAAAATTCCAAAAAGATTGTTACCTTGCTTATATTCATGTGAACAACAATTTACTCCCCTTTATTCTCTTCAAAATGCCGTTTATTTTTTTTAATAACCTACTTAATAAAAACGACTGTAATTCATCACTATTACATAGAAATAATTTGGTTTCGTTAACAGAGTTTTTGTTAGTTCAAAAGTTTTTTGGCTTCAGTAATAAAAATTTTATACAAAAATAATATCTCAATATTTTTTCAGTTCCGTATATTATGCTTCTATAAATTCCAGTTATAAAACGGACGTTAACAACGAGAATAACTTTTTATATTTATTAATTTTGTATATTCAATTTTCAGCAATTTTTATAAAATCCACATGTAGTGAAATATTCTTTTTATTCTGGTTACGGGTTTCGTCCATTTCCTTATACTCGTATATCTGTATTTACATTAATTTTTTTATGCTATTTTTCTTTACTTCTTTATTCAAAATAGCAGTTTTTAACTAGTTTTCTAAAATACCTCTTCCGTTGAACGTTTTTAAAGAACTGATAATAGATCTCCAAATTTAATAACAAATTATTTAATAGACGAAATTTTTTCAATTTTTTAATAAAACAGTTAAGAGCTTGCCAAGCCAGTGTCGTTTTTTTATGGATTGTATATTCTTTTTTTCTACCGTAAGCGGTGTGTTTTCGATCTTTCATTCCTTAATAGTTTTTCATGCAATGATGTAGTTCAGTTTATGTTAAACAAACATTTTGCTTAGAGGTAAGGAACATTTAAGACGGACTATAAAGACACAGATGTTGTTGAAACAAATTTGGTTAACTAAGCACTGATTGCTAAATAGTACAGCAAGCTAGACTTGAATTGAATACATTGCAAATCATACTAGTAGGCAAAATTTTACCATTTTTTATTGATTTTTGCAACATCGTTTGTCCAGTAGCAAATCATTCACTTGATCTCTGAATAAAATTACATTACATTCTCGCAATATTACGTTAGTTTCGTTAGTATGTGTATCTATTGATTTTTGATTATAAAGTGAGGTTTGCTTGGTTCGCTCTATTAGGCAAAGCCAAAACTAGTTACAAAAGTTCCTTTTAATTTTAGGTACTTGATTATGGCTTTTATTATACTGTAAATAAAGTCTGTATAATTTTGTGACAAAATTTTTAAAGGAGACTATTAAATTGGTTTACGTTGTTTCAACAAGATTAGGGTTTAATATACGAGTGTGTTACTGAGTTCTCTCAGTATTATTTATTTGCTGATTTATGTAGCAATACATGTGTTGATTATTGCCTTGGCATTTAGTGAAGAGCCTTTCAGGGAAATTGTTGTTGCGCAGTATAGGCATTCGAGATTGGGTGGTGTCGGAACTTACTGTTATAAGTGGGTTGTCTTTCTGCAACTTCTTGGCGCCTTTAGATTATTTCGTTCACTGCTATATCGTCCAACACTGCCCAGTCAAACTGGGGCTACGGCATCCCTCCTCATCGTTACCTTGGCTGTTGGTGACATATTTTTTCTTGTTAACACGTCMGCCTTTCTGCGTCAGTTCGTTATRAATCCTTTTTAAACGTAGCTGGAGCCTCGCATAAGCCGAATGGCACTACGGTGAACTGGTATAAGCCGCAACTGGTGGTAAACTCAGTCTTTTCTTTGTCCTGTGGATGCAACGACATCTATTTATTGGTGCTAACCTTACGAACAATTTTTGCGCAATCACTAGAATTTAGTTTTATTTAAACTTTCGACGCAAGAACCAAGCGTAGGATAATAATAAGCGAATATGTCAAGTAATAAAGAGCTGCACGGTATTTTTAAACAAACACATACTCCGCAGGGTAATGTGTATGCTGCAATTATTTTTATATTGTGTAACATATGCCCTATACAAGATCGTAACAAGCATACACAGTTATTATACTGGTATAATTAGAAGCTCCATTTTATATTGTGTTGTGACCCATTCACCAGTTGTCACGAATTCTTCTGTGGCCCCTCCGAGGGACGGCAGTTTGGGGTTACATGACATGTGGGTCACAGTGGGATACATATGCAAAACTCAGGAGGGTTTTGTGCGCAACCAAAAACTCGAACAAATTAAGATATATTTGGCGAGTTCGCATTCAGCTTACTCCTTTTAAACAAGTCAATGCGAGCTCCTTTGTGCTCACCCCACGCGACAACTGTCGCGGTGACAGAAAATTAGAGGGCGACGGCCGCCCCCCGTTCGTTCGGGGGCAATCATTAATGTAAATGTTGTTTGTAACAACACCCGAGCCTTCGGGGCTTGATTACGTCGCCGCTCCGCATTTAAAAATGTTTCAATTTCAGTTGCGATGATAGCCGAACGGGAATAATGAGGTTAATACTCATTCCCGTCGGGAAGTAAAGGATACACTAATGATGTGACCGGAGAGTTACGAATGCTGCATACGTAGGCGCGTGACGAAAATATAATGTGGCTTCCTTTTCGGAGGCTATTATGCAAGAATGTTAATTATGATGAAAATTCGTTTGCGGCGAAAGAAAAATGGGTTGGACTTCATCTTTACCCGTTCTAGAACGTCCAGCAGCCTCAATTTCCAAAACATTTTTTAAATTTAAATTTACTTTCTATCGTAAGTGTGAAATTTTGCTATTAACTAACACATTTACTTTTTGCCGACGTGGGATTTGACATTACTATTCTGCTTAGATGAAGACTGAGACATAGACTTGCAATTATGTGAACTAATAACAATTAAGGGAATGCGCATATTAAAACTGTTCGCATCGTGGATATATAGAAGAATATGCTTACAAGGTGATATGCATATAACTGGTACGAAATATATATTCTTATAATATGAAAGAAATACACCTGGATAACGATTTCGTTCATAATCCATACATAATCTTCAATTTTATAGTTGCAACTACATTTATCAGTAACAATCTTTGTAAGTTTTGAAGCATGATCTGGTTCATTTACGTTTTCAGCATCTGTTGTTGTAGACCATGTTACTTGTGCAGATATACAGCTTTTAAAGCTCTCTTACTCGCGTTTTTTCCTGTTTAATTTTCATTTACCTGTTCTAAGCGTTCTTGTGGTCTCTTTTCCTGAATAACTTACTATTTGAAAGCCGTTTTTTTATATACAAATATAGTACAGCTGAAGGATTTTTATCTTTTTCTTCAGCAAAACAATTTTAAGTCTCTTGATTCTGATGCCGTAGTAGAAGCTTATTCCATAGGTTTTAATACTGTTTGTGTTTTTAATCATTCCTTGTTGACTTCTGCTTCCCACCGAATTATGTTCCTTGAAACATATTCAACTCCAGGCTGCTGTGAAAACCGCGAACTCCGTTTTTGTATATCTTCCGCTCGCTATTTTTAACTTCATTTTCTTAAATTATCTCCTGCTTTTGAACATCATTTCATGTTCATAACATTTCATAAGTTTCAAGGCAAATCCTCATTTTTTTAATTGCTGACACTGCTTTCCTCTTTTCAAGGCCTGCTTCTTTGATGATTTGCAAAGTTAATCGTTTTTTGGAGTACTTTCAAAATCTGCAAAATGGCTTTCAGCGGCTAAATTTTTCTCAAGTTTCTGTTAGATCTTCAAACATATCTACTCCAAAATCATTAGGGTCATAAAGTATATTTAGTTTCAAATGGCGCGATCGAAAAACGAAGTGACGACAACGAAAAATCGTTGTATTCGTTTGTCTGTGTTTAAGGCAAGTCATGTTCTTGTTTCTGGCACTGCTGACTTAATTTACTCGTTTAGTCTTTGCATGTAGTTTTTAAATCAGAATTAATTACTACTAATGCTTTCTCTAAACTTGTGTGCTGCCGTCCAACATTCTGTATACAATTTAAAGCCTTCTATTACACGAGACCTGCGTTAACCGGTTCTTTCAGTCTTGTTGTGGCCTGCCCAACATATAGAATAATCTAGAACGTTATGATTTAATCCATAAAGTTCGGAACCCTCGAAAGCTTTCTAGAGAATCTTGACACCAACCTTTACGAGGTAATAATCGAACGTCTCCTCTATCATTGCCTAAAAGTTATACCTACTGTTTTTAATAGACAAAATATTTGTTTATAGTTCAGATGCAGCTCTAGTTTTGCTTCATAAATTACAATATCTGTTAACTGTTATTACTTATTCAGTTTGTTTTAACCGCGGTAGAGATCAGTTTTTAGCGCCATCTCTGTATAGTTAGAAATACAAAAATGGTACGCGATTTATAAGAGTAGTACTTTTAAATGTTTTATTTGAAATAGTTTTTAAAGAGATTTTTTGACTTTTTGGAAAATAGTTTTATAAAAAGAATTTTTACAGAAAAAAATTAATAAATGTTGTCCCAAACGGCGTTTCAAATTTTTCTATCAATTTAATTTACTTTACCTTTATTTAGTTTTTTATTTACCAGAGAGTGCTGTTCATTTACTGGCTTCCT
Organism: Rhyzopertha dominica; assembly: GCA_025024175.1. Lineage (NCBI taxonomy): Eukaryota > Metazoa > Arthropoda > Insecta > Coleoptera > Bostrichidae > Rhyzopertha > Rhyzopertha dominica. The sequence goes on from QCXZ01000041.1 coordinate 47,250,978, forward strand.
AAAAGTTCAGCATTCATAAAATCGTACTTTTCATATTTATTTTAAGTAAACTGCACTACTTTTAATACTGAATCAAATACTAATTCTGTGAACCAAAGTACAAATGGTGGATGAAAACCAATATTTGAAATTGTTAGAGCAGGTAAAGTAATAAAGGGATCCTCTTTAAGCGTAAACTCCAAAATTTTGTGGTTAATTTCTATTGAAGCTGTCTGTGCACAAACCGTTATTCTCATGTTTTATAAAAAAAAGTTTTTGCTAGTAGCTCTTAAATAATTTCTTCAGCAATGTTACCCCGAATTTCAGGTCGTGTAGTTACAAGTTCATAAAGCAGGACACTGATTCTAAATTACGAATTTTTTATAATATCACTAAAGTTTTGGTTAAAGATGATATTACCAAGTTTAGTATGCAACTTTTAACTGATATCAATAGGTACACACTTATTCATATTGAAATACTTGAATTGCCTTGTACATTCTTTCTCAGCTGCTTGTAACAGTAATTTAAATTTTTAATATCTAACTATTACTAAAGATATTGCGAAACCAAATTGCAATAACTTTTCCGTTTTACGTTTTATTGTGTCATACACGATAAGTAATGTATTGCTTCCAGACAAGTGCACTGCAAGGTAATTCGACAGACTTTGTAAAACTCCCTACAAGGAAACAATTTCCGTACGAGCACACTTTTATGATATAAGTACATTATCCTTTGACTATAGATTGCTTCGCTGGCCCGGTAATAATGTTGTATATTGCCCGTTCGCCATAAAACTGCATCCTCCTTGTGTGTGTAGTAAAACGCTTTCTGGCATATAATATTCATGTACATATATTCCGGAACACCTTTCAGATAAGTAGGTGCCGCTAATATTTTGTAGCTGATTTTTTATCAAAACATATTTGAAAATATTTGATAACTCCAAGGGGTTTTTTAAACGATTAAATAACTATATTGCCTGACTTGAATGAGTTGTTAGTAATATAAGAATTATAACACTTAATAGTACTTCAGCTGTATTGCGTTTGTCCCCTTACTGCAGCTCATTTTATATTGCATAAGAAATCAACACACCTCGCCAAAAAGTTAGAAAATGCTACAAAAGAGTAAAATGTTTAATCACATCAGTTCCACTTATTTGAGCATATTAATTCAGTCAGCTTATACAAATCCCTTTAAAAAGGACTGAACTAATTATTACTGAATCTGTCCATCAAAACCATTTTTGCTTTTATAACCAGCATTATACGCAGCAGAAACATTGCTTCCTAATGGCTTCTCAATTACCAAGAATCTTTCTAAAATACAAATAGACAATACTGAAAAATGGCTTTTTAAAATCAAATAATAACGTTCGGTCTTTTTTGAGCACGCTACTTAAACGACTTTTCTGCGTCTGCACAGATATATTCATAAACCTAAGTAAGCTTTTAAATTCCGTTAGCAATATTGATATGGAAATATACGATTTTGACTTTTCTATGAAAAAAAAGTAAGGAGGCATAATTCTTCTAGACTTTACCATTACAAAACATTCAGGGGAACTTAATTTTAGCGTCTATAGAAGACAGATTTTGAAAGGCTACTCAACATTACCATACGATGAGCAATAAACCTGGCCACGAATGGAAAGTGATCGAAAGGATGGTAAGGAAAAACAATCGAAACTACTCTTGCAGCAAAACAAAAAAAAAACAGAAAACTCAGCTGAGTTCAAAATCTGTCAGTCAGTAGGTTAAAGTCAATAATATTTTGAGTATTTCCAAGTGCTAGAATTTTTGTATATATTTTTAATAACCATTACTTTTTGTTGAAAGCCACTGATACAAATTTAATTGGATTTGTATACCGTACCTCTAAAATGTACAGTTTCAATTTCCATTTTTTAATGGAACATTCAACTTTTTTTTACACCATCGGATGCAAAATTAAATTAGCTTTAATCTGCCACTATCTGTTACTAACACTTTTGCAACAATTTGAGTTTTTCTGATTTTTTAGATTAAAAACCGCTTATATCAGGTACGCCTTGACAAGACCTGGGAGGCGGCAAAATATCGGCGTTGGCTCCGAAATGTGAGCTTCTGCAACCTTAAAGTTAATTATCCCACAAAACACTACAGAAATATGTTGAAAATACACACTCACATTTCGGAGCTGTGGGGTGACATTGATCTGCAACCTTCACTACTATCGCCGTGCATATTGTAGCTTGGCAGCAGTTACAATAAGGCGGCACAGAGAATTCAACAATTAACGCCGCCCGCGTTGCATGAATCATTTATAGAAACCCTGTATTTGAATAAGCTGTGCGAAAACTCACCAAGGGCAAGCGCTGTAATTTAAAAGTAATGAACCCACTTGAAGACGCAAATGATAGGGCATTTCTTAGCTTACGCGGCGCGCAACCGCAGTCTTCTAGGTGTCTCATATTGGAAGATATTTAAAATGGCGGGGAGCTCTGCAAACGACGATTTTTTGCTTTAGCGCTTATTTTCTCGAAAACTGTACATTTTAGAAGTATGGCATATTACACAAAACAACCTTAGAATTCAAAAAGGAATACAAAAAATATACGGCGTGTTCTATTTAAAATAAAGAAGTTAGTATGCATTTCCGGTATAACCGGATGTGAACGGTTTTAAAAAGTATTTTTACAATATGCAGCATATAAAACTGGATCTCTTTTATATCAAAAAGTTTTTCATATTTTGAATAGTTGTGGAGTTATGGAAGAAATACGTTCACTTGGCCCAGCCTGTATATGCCAATGTTTATATATAACATACAATTATATTTGCCTAAAAATCCAACTAAATACTTCTTATAATCATTATTACTACAGAAAAGTAACGAATAGCATTAATATTACAATAATCTGGGTTGCTGGTCCCAGGAATCTGGCCACCATGGCAGTCCGCTCCGAAGCTCGCAAATAACGAGCAACGAACGACTCAGCTACAAAAGTGCCATATGACGTCCAGTAGCATTACATATGAATTTTTAAACATGCCACTTAGATATGGAATGTGAGTGGCAGCACATTAGACCGGCATTCTAAAGGTTTCGGGTTCGATTCCAGATCAAAGCTGACAATACTTTTTTCAGAAACATATTTGCTAGAATACCCTATTAAATACGTCTGATAATCATTGTTAGTATAAAAATGTAATAAATAACATTGGTATCAGAATGTAGCGAAATACATGGACTGAAACCAAACCTGTATTGTTTATGAATTTGGAATCGTACAGGATGTATATAATGTAAATTTTTCTGTAATGAACAGCCAAAATTTGATAAGTTCGTAACCTCTATATGGTCTAAATCTTTGCTTGGACCAAAGTTATTAGCAGTTATTAAAACAATATTATATGTTAATTATAAATTAGCAAGTTTCAGAAAACTTGAAGTGGACTTTTATCTCTAGATAAATATAACAAAGAAACAAGATTAATCATTTAAATTCTATTTCACCGAGTTCCTCCTATGGGCTCAAACATGGGCGTACCGAAGGGGGGGAGGGGCAGCTGCCCCCCTGGACCTAAAAATTGTCTTATTTACAACATTGCAAATACAGTAAAATTTATAAGCAAGTTTATTTCACAATTTTCATCCAGAACTCATATTTGACCCTTGCAAATGACTTTCCCTAATAAGTCATCGTCAAATGGTTTCCAAGCTTAATCGATGCCATGTGCGTTTTGAAGCTGTAACTGTTACGAATCGTTGCCTTAGGGCGGATATAGCTTTAAAAGACTGTCTTGATCAGGATGAGTCATAACACGATTTCTACTTTGTTCAGCTCTTCTGCCTTTTGCTATAAAGATTGTTCAACTAACTACTGTTATGTGGAATCACATCAGAATCTGTCATATATTCAGTGATAACTAACTTTTGTACCAAATTTCTAAATTTACATTACATTTTAACAATTAATACAGAAAAACAAAAAAAACTAAAGATTCATCCGAACTCACGTTTATGAAAGTCAATTTATTTAACATAAGTTTTGGGAATCCAGTAACAGCATTATCAGCACGATTTAAAACTCGGTATGTTGTTAAAAATTCAATTAAATATATATCACTTTATTTAAATGTAGCTTAATTTGGTCAAAATATTAAGTAGTCGGTTAATTTTTGAGAGCAATGCACTGGCGATCTAAGATGGTTGGCTTGACGCATAATGCCGAGGTATTTGTCATTCTGAGTTTTAATAATGTTAGTTATCCATCGAGTCTCTTTCCCTGGGAAGTAAAAAATAACTACAATTGTATCTTTAGCACCTATACATATGAACTGCCAGTTTAAATTTCTAAAGCTTCTGGTGAGAGAAGTTGAAACTGTACTAAAAGCGCATCGGTTAATGAATTAGTCTTTGATATGTGTCAATTCTGAATCAGAAATCGTAACCCTATTAGTAAAACTTTTAAGGTGAAATTTATGTTCCTTTGGTACTTCGTATGATATTATACATTATGTGGATCACGGATCTTTATTCTCCCAAAGTAWATGTATCAATTCATTTTTTAAACGCGAGAGCGATGCAACTGAATGAGCCTCATCTAACTGAGTTCATCAGTAACGGAATTAGAAATAAAGGAGCTTTGTGTGATCAGTGTACATAGAAAAGATACAAATAGTTTGGGTCTTTATTTCACAGATGTTTTGAGTCACCTTGCAGAAAGTCCACGAAGATTATTCATGGAATATACCTATATCTTATAAACATTTATTATTTCTATTTATGTTGAATTGTATTTTACAAGACGTTCCTGCTTTGCCCCTCTCTAGACCAAAAGCTGGGTACGCCCATGGGCTCAAACATTCACTGAGCAATCGGCAATGTGGGTCTGTGTACTTACCAACTGTCTAATAACCTAAGTCGTAGTTCGTAAAGTTATCGCTAGATAAGCCATTACCAAATTTCACCAAATGTTCAGGCAATCAGCAGCTAGGTCTGTGTGCTTACAGGTCCCACGTCATAATTCATTACCGATTAGTTTGTAGAAACAATAGTGTATGATACAGCTACATGTCAAAGGTGGTTCTAATTTGTTCGAGAAAAAAGGAACATGCAGCTGAAATTCAGAGAGTTTTCTAATTTACACATTAGTCCTCTTCCTCGTACGGCGAGTCAGATACGATCAAACAATCACTTCCAGCTAAATGAGTATCGGCAAATTCGAGCGAAGTCAGATAACAAATACCAGCACCAATAAATTTAATACTTCATACGTTAGGCAAAGTTGGGGCGCAGGAATTGTTAGCATACCGAAGGTGAAGCAGAGAAAGGCTGTTATCAGAAAGTAATTTTCCGCTTGACTAGGGGAAGTTTGCTGTAATAATAAAATACAAACTCCCATAATCTGTAAATTGCCTAGAGTGAGATTTAGCTAAACGCTTTCTAAATTTCCCTTTCCATAGCGCGGCGCCGTGCAAGAGGCGCCCCGTTAAAATCGGAAACGCGTAAATTTTTATGGCGCATTCACCAAGAAAATCGCGTCTGATTCTGGGGCAATCACGGCGCAAAGTTGAATTTAGAGCAAGACTTGCCGAGGGTAGAAACTAAAAGCAACAATGGTCACTCCATTTCCGGCGGAATCACTTAGGACGCGTTACTACCCTAAACTCTGCATAAAAGTCCTTTCCTGAACTGCCGCCAATATCTGCTCCTGAACTGTCATTGCCTCCGGGCGACTCGACGTAGCTCTCTGAGGTGTGAGAGATCTGGCTAAATTCGTGAAATTGTTTCTTTCGACCTTTTTTGAAAGGAACGGGCTGAGCAGGGAGGGAAATCGGCAGTTTGCAATTGTGATATGGATGGTGTTAGCCGCGTTTTGTATGCCAACGGGTTGGGAACGAAATATAGTTCAGTCGAGCGGAAAAATTTCAGATGTTTCCCTAGGGAAGATTTGTACGGAAAATGTTGGCATCTACTCATCATATAAACTGCCACCATATTTGAAAGCTAAAAATCTTTTATTTTTAAGTAAATTTTTAGTTTTTAGCAACAAGTAATGGTCGGATTGCACTAAATTCGAATCGTTGTAGACCATGTTAAATGTTTACGCTCTAAAGATACCCATAAGGGTTCCTACGTTATATGTCAACGATCCCTTCTGTTTTTGGGAATCTAGAAAAATGGTTGTACACTTAAACACTAAGTATAATTATTGCATGGCTACTACCTGTAAGAATATGAAAATGGTTAAGAATTACTTTCTTAGTATTTTATGCATTATCCTTTACAATCCCCTTAAAATGTAAAGTCAGTTCCTCATTTTTCAAAAATATTTTTATTTTTATCGTTGTGTGCCGATCAACACCAATCAAAATTTGTCACGTCAGGTCAAATTTTTCTCAATCTATGGAGTAGCAAACATTTTTACATTTATATTTTTAATACCTTGTTGTTTGTTTTCCAAGTCCATATTCAATATTCTGAAGTAGCGTATTAGTGTATATAAAGACCATACAGAATATACTAGAAAAAGATGTGGATCATTAAACTTTAACAGCATGATGACAAAGCGCTAATGAAAATAACTTGCAGATTATGCAGCATGGGTTTTGTTTTGAATTTCTCAAAATATTACTGAACGAACTGAATATGCGCATAAATTGCGATATGCCCGTGCCTCTGATGTACAAACAAAATAAAAACATTATCTGTGATATTCAGCTGATCGTCCATAGCGTTTGAAAAGTAATAAACTTAGAAGGAGCTAGATTGAGATATATGAAATAGCACTACTCCTTTATTATCATATACCCATATTCATTCGTTATTTAATTTCAAAATGCTTTAAAGCATTAGATCTCCTTTTATAATACAGTTTTATGCCAACACTTCTGTTTGTTTGGCTATTGTGATTTACCAATGTTTTTACTATTTCAGAAAACCAACTACGAATTGTGGCGAAGAAGTACTGCTGAAGCATTTCCACATTTAGTAACGTTCAGTGCGAGACCATTACATGTAAGTAAATTTTCTGGTATAGACGTAAACCTCACATATTTCGAAGAAAAATGGTTTAGGATTATAACAGCAAGAACTAGCTTGTATAATACAATAAAAACTAGGTCTGAGCAGTAAAGCCACGAATGTCAGAAAACCCGCTGAACTTACAGAGTAGAAATTCATATATAAAAACTGTAGCAGATGGCAAACTAAAACTTTAGTGCCTTTTATATCCAGTTAGGCCTTTCATGTGGTAAAAATGTTAATAAAAAAAAGCAGCACCGAGCTGTATAACATGTCAGTAAGTAAAAAGAAATACGTTTTGAGAAGACAAGCAACGCAAACTATGCATCCTGTTTACAGATATTTCAAAAATAAAAAGAGCGCTTCAGATAGTTTATAAAGTGTTAAACAGAAGACTTAGATGCAATGGGAGTCTCGATGAGAACAATCCAGGAATCGGTTGCATCAAAATATCGCTGAATTTTAGATTTTTGAGGGAAAGCAGTTTGATCACTAATTTACTAAATATGTAGGGTGATTCACTAAAAATATTTTAACTGATGATGAACTCTAAAATTAAAATATCTATTTTATAGAGTTTATATGTCATACTTTCAAACATTTTCTACATTTTGGAGACATTAACCTACCATATTTCGATAACGACGTGATGCCTCCTAAAACATCTTCATTTCGTCAATTAAATAATGTTCATAATTCAGATAACGGACTTCTGTTCTTTGGTTCTTACTAATTATAATTTGGATATCCGTATTTGTTATTGTGAATCACCATTATTGACCCAAATTTATTATCACCATTCTCTGTTCGTTAGTCTTAAAAAATTAAAAATTCCTAAAGCTATCAAGTTTCCTTAGAGTAATGGTTTTGTGTATAATTTTCGTAAAGCTCTTCTACATGAAAAAGTCTTGAGCATCGATTGGACTTTTCTGAAGATGATTTCTAACATTGATTCATTTATAAAATCTTTGATCAATATGTACCTAAAAAAACGTTATTACAACTCGAAATATCCTACGTGGTTCACGTCTGATATAAAACAAATCTTAGATCTAAACAATATTACAGAAAGAAATGTTAAGGTCTGATAATCTATATTTGTATAATCTCAGTCTTATGATACTTATCTTATTACGACAGAACAAAGTATCAATATTTGACTTTTGAATTCTTACCGCTTATGTTAAAGAACTTATACAAGCTTTATTATTTGCGACTGCAGGTATGCATTTACTCAGCCTTTATCCACCTTAATCAATTTAGCACTTACAACTTCAGCACTTCCATCAGAATCAAAGCGTGTTAGAGTTTGTCCTGTTCTAAAAAAGGAGATGATTCTGAGCTTTCCAATTACAGACTAATCTCGTCAAATTTTGTCAAGCTCTTTGAACAGACTATATATTCTAGAATTATTTTTGTTAAATTAGGGGGTAATCGACCTTGTTGTTATTTATAATAGAGTGAACTCTTTAATTATTGCCAAGCTTTCGACTTTATTGGAGTCTTCGTCAGGGCTTAAATTTTGAGACTGTTATAAATCAGCCTTTTACAAATGCATGCCACGTTCTCTAACATATACCTATATACATATATTAGTAAGCCTTTGGTAAATTTTCTTCTTGTAATTTATATTAGATGACACATTTCAAAAATAAAACAAGAAGAAAATTTACCAAAGGCTTACTAATATATGTATATAGGTATATGTTAGAGAACGTGACATGCATTTGTAAAAGGCTGATTTATAACGAAGACTCCAATAAAGTCGAAAGCTTGGCAATAATTAAAGAGTTTACTCTATTATAAATAACAACAAAGTCGATTACCAAACTTTTATCAAATATTCTAGAATTTATAACGTTCTTTGTAACGTTCACGCACTATGTTTCTGAAACCATAGATTCTAGCGGTCAGGTGGTTGTAATCTATACTGATTTCATCAAAACTTTTGATATAATTTTTTATGAATCATACAACTCTTACTTCTGGCACTCCTCAAGGATCCAATCTTGGACCCTTCTTATTTATATTATTTACAAATGATCCACTGTATTCTCTGTCTTGTCTAGCTCTTGCCTACGCTAATGACATAAAAATATTCAATTCCATTTCTTCTCAAGATGATACTATAGTTTGCTTCAAATAAATTTAGGTAGTATTGTTGAATGGTGTGATAAATTTGAATTAGAATTAAACGTCAGCAAATGTTGTACTGTTTCTTTTACACGCAGTCACGCAGCTCTTCGTTCCTTATTTATGTTAATGATGATGTTCTTGGAAAGAAAGTAATTTAAACCTTGGTACAACTTTCGAGTCCGAGTTATCTTTTCTCACTCATCTTCAGTCTGTTTGTAATTCTGCATATAGATCCTTGGAATTTGTCATGAGTGTTGGTAAAACTTTTCCGATAATACTCTTTCTTAAAAATCTGTTTTATGCTTACGTCTTGAGTAAGATTGAGTATGCTTCGTTGGTCGGGTACCCTACCTATGTTTGTCAATCCGCTAGATCGCGTTCAATGGCGGTTTTTAAAGTATCCTTCTTTTAGATTAGATGGTATATATCCCGATATAGGTACTAATCAAAATGATCTGCTGAGGCGACATGGTATGACTGCACTAAGCAATAGAAAGGACGACAACTGCTTTAACTTTGTTGTGAAACTAATTTAAAAAATTGATTACTCAATACTTCTATCACAGTCGCCTTTTTATCTACCACCCTTGTCATCAAGGCATGGAGCTACTTTCAGCCTTCCACTGGCAAGAATAAGTGTTATGCGTTGATGTCCTATTTCTGTAGTTTATAAGATCGCAAATCGTCATTCATAGGATCCATTTAATTATTTATTTTATTACTGTTATTAAGTTAGGACTAATGCAATATTGTAATTTTGTAACATTGTCCTGTAATTGGATTCCGTTGGACAATAAATTTGATTATTATTTTTCGTATTTGAAAGTCATGCTTTATCGGTAACTAACTACCGAAATAAATCGTTAAATAGAACAAGGAAAGCGTAATCTTGTAAACCGTGAAACTCCTGCATAATTAAGAATAAAATCGGCCATGAAATTTATTCAAGCCGCGGGAACGCGTCAGCAACACGTTTTATTAATTACCGGTTAGTAGTACATGCGCTTCGGTGGTCAATTTAGCCCCAGCCAACACCTTCTTATTGCCAGCGACGGCAATTATTTTCGCTCGGCTTAAAGGTATCTATTTGCATAATTGCAATAAGCAGAAAACGAACAGGGCACCGTCGGAGTGGCTTGTTTTCTTTGGCTCGTAAAGCGATTCAAGCTCCTCCTGTAATATCGTAACTCCGGCTTTATGTTACAGAACACGATAAAAATGAGTGTATTTCTAGGCTAGCCGGGCTCCTTTGACACACAACTCATTGACTTAATGGAAAAACTTGATCCTTATTAAAAGTTTGTAACTCACATATTACATATCGACTACGGCGGTGCCATAAAGGAGATAACGGCAAGAAGTTATTACCAGAAATCACGGTTCGTGTATTAATGCGATTTCGAGTAAAATCTGGTCGGAATGYGAATGGCTGGAGGCGGCGTGATACGAAGCTGACGCAAGTGTCGAACCGTATTATGATTCCTTTCAAACTTCGTTATGAGCTGGAACTCTTTTAAATTGTATCGGTTTTTTTTGCGCGCTGCCGTATGTATAGAGGGTTAATAGGATCGACATAATACTTCATAGGTTTATATTATAACCTTTACCCAAAGGGGGTAACCACTAATGAAATCTATGGAATAGCCGCCATGCAATGTGAAGAAATCATTCAGTGAAATCCAGTTAAATTGTTATTTTTGTCATCAGTCGTCTAAAATCTCATTAAATCCATATAAAATCTGTGTGTAATCCCACTTATATGAAATCCAAACGAAATCCTGATTTCATCCTGACTTAATTTACATATTTGATTAGTATAATTTGGCGTAACTAAGTTTGAGCCTACACCCTTAGAATACTACAGAGCTTCTATAAATGATTCGTGCAACGCGGGCGGCGTTGATTTCTGAATTCTTTGTGCCGCCTTTTTGTAACTGCTGCCAAGCTACAATATGCACGGCGATAGCAATCGGCGATAGTACTGAAGGTTGCAGATCAATGTCATACCGCAGCTCCGTAATTTGAGCTTTCTGCAACTTTAAAGTTAATTATCTCATTATTAAAAAATTAAAAAATGAACAGATGACAGGTATACGTCACTTCTCTGAGAGGCGGCGAATTTATTTAATCGATAATTTTCATAAGCGCTCTGGATGGATACATTTATAGAAACCCTGTATATTTCAAGAATATTTAGAAGCATAAAGAGAAGAGTACTGTTAGTTGCGATTGCTACTTTGACTTAAGAGTTTATTCGTAGCATCCGAGTTTCAATAATTAGTGCAGCTATCGATATCATTTTAATCGATAAAGCAGAACTCTCGGCAGATCTGAGAATTACGTGTTATTGCTAGATTCGCAAACACTTACTGAGGTATTTTAGGCCATTACAGGTCAAATAGGTTTATAAAATGTACTGGCAATGAAGAAGTAATTCCTCCTTTATCCCATTCGTACCATGTGCGGGAACACCTATAGTCTTTGCATTTGGATTCGCAATAGCAAAAGTTTTGTGACCTCCTTTCCTTTGAACTTTTTCCTGTTAAGAAGAAGAAACTAAGAATAAAACCTAAGAGAGCTGTTCCTGCTTTATTTTTGAATAAACACCACTTCCCAGTGCATATTTCGTCACATGTCCTACATGGTTGCATCGCAGTCACAGGTTTATAATCATATTTCTTTATGTGGTGGTTGTATTCAATTACGCTTACATGTTGAAGGCGGTCATTGCTTAGGTGTCGTCTACATTTGAGTAAAAACAACATAAATATGATTTTCTCACTATTATATTCTTATTTGATACATCCGTTACACTCGTTACACTTTCGCGCTATTATACTCAGCATAATCCTTTTACAAAACATCTTCAGATACAAAAAAATAACAAAGCCTCTAGTAATGGTCATCATTATTATCAAAACTGCTAAATTTATCTGTATTGTCATATTATCTATATAAATCATTTATTAACTGAAACTTACCCACTACTTCAGCTGTTAATGGTACCTACATACATACAACACATTATTTCTATAAATACTTCTTCATTGTTTGGTTTACAGCTTTTTAATGTATGAGGTTTTTTTGTTTGATATTCTTGGAAACACAACAATTTTTTAATAAGTCGTTGACATGCAGCGAATTTGTCGCATGCTTGACTGCCGGGAGAATGTGCGAAAAGTAATTTTTTTTCTGAATACAGTTGCTGTGGAAAATGATACGAGCATACCAAGTTGATTGTGCATTAAGAATCAAAATGGTGAACAGATTTACGTTGGAATCTCTAGTAACATATTTTTTCTGGAGCTAATGGTAAAGTTCTATGTGATGCTGAAACTTCGTTTGATCACCCTTATGAGGGAAGGTTAAGAGAAATTTGGTACTTCTGCCGCTTCCGTGTTTAAGTTTTCAACCAGTCTGACCACAACTTTGAGTGTCTGGGATATGGAATATTTTTTTTTTTAATTTGGAGGGATACATTATTGTCTTGCTAGCTTCCCGTGGAACAATTGGCAGGAGGAGGCTTAATGTTACCAGAGGCAGCAAAAGAATGTCTAGTGGTAGGCGTACTGGAGGAAAAAAAAAGCATATCAGAAGAGGAAAACGATTTCGCCATGAATGTGGAACGCAATCTGGTAAATTATGAATCCCATGGCAGTGGTATATGAATGCATCAAACAGATTTTTATGCGTTTGTCAAATTTAGAATTTTCAGAACGTATTTTGCGCACGCACTAGATCCCACCCTTTTAAGAAGTAGGGAGCAGGCCGCTGTAACCTTTTACGTTAACAATAATAGAAATATACATATGGCGGGTGGGTATTTGTACCTTTTGCTGTGTGCTCAACGTGGTTATAGATAACTCCTTTCATTTCTAATGTGTTAGAACTTTAGATAATGTTTTCGGAAGGATCGCCGTCACTAAAAACACTGATGTTTTTTATTAATCTGACGTTTCGATTACGCCTGTAATCTTTATCAGAGACTCGTCTCGAGCCTCGTGTCAGACTGACACTGACACTTTGAATGTAAAGAAACAAATCACCAAAGGAGCGAGGCGTCATAGAAACAAGGTGCCAACCTGATAAAAAAGGAACCTGACGACGAAAAAGGAACTAGCCTTCCAAATGTCACCTAACTCATAATTTCCACAATCCCTATTAAAATTATTAGTATACCTCAAAATTTCTATAGCTTCTTTTGTCCAGCGTTTGTGATAATATTTTTCTCTATGTAAAATTTCTGTTCTATGATAGTCAAACATGTGTTTAGTCAAATATGAATCTTGAGCTACGGAAGATTTATCTGGGTTGGAGGGGTGACACGCTTATTGCTAGTGGAGGAGGATTGGAATGGGAAGGTTTGCAAGATGAAATTAGCCAGTGAATGCTTGATATTGGCTTAGCGAGGCTGTGTTGTTTTCCTCGACGTGTGAGATAATGTCTGAAGATGTGTAGAAATTTAGGACTTTTTTTTCTCGGCAGCGTTTCAAAATATACTAATCGGTTGACGAAACTCGCTTTCTTTCATGGAGAACTTTGCCTAGTGGCGAATTCTGTAAATTAAACTAATACCAACAAAATCCACTTTGCCATTCGTAACGATTTCGTATAGTGGTTGGCGGGGCATCCCAGCGCCACTGTCTGTTCGTGTCAAGTCCCATAAAAACATCCCTCTTTAAACCTCTCCGGCGGCTAAGAAAATAGAACACAAAACAATTGGGAACTAGTCAACCGCTTCCGGAGCTTATTTTCCTTTTTCGCCCAGTTTGTTATTGCAGGCGCTTATCTGTGCATTAGCATAAGGGTTGGCGGTGGCTGGCGCGCACAAAAATAAAACACAATAACCTGTAGTATGTTCGAAGGCAGCCATACATCATAATTCCTCGGCACGACGGGGTGTCCTGTTATTCGAGGCAAGGGGTGCCTTTCGGCCACACACGGAAAGAGGGAAACCCGAGACTGCGGACTTTAAAAGTGTCTGAAACCTGGTTTATAGCGTTTTTACTGAAAGCCGTATGAGAGATTTAAGGGCCATTAAATCATTAGTTATAGACAATAAGCGCACCATAATACGATAATAACAGTATAAATTTAATAGTACTCTAGGTATAATGCCGTCGTGATAGGCGATATTTACATAACTGTCGCGGATTGCTATAAAGAAGTTTGGATTTGAAGACACGTCATAAAATTGTCACGAAGACAAATAGGTTGTTTGGAAATTGCTTGTTTCGGTTAAGCAATAAATTATACTATATTGGGGTTTTGGATTCGTTTCATTCCAGTAACCGACGGCCTTGAAATTAAATTTATTGCAGAGGTAGCAGTGTTTAAGCAATTACTTAATTTTGATATTTAAATCTTTATCAGTCAGTTGATACCACCCTTGAAAAACGTAGCAATCATTGAAAAAGCTTAAGTGAAATTCGCTACTAAACTTCTGTTACATTATTTTTTACTCTTTTACAAAACACGTAAACATTTATATATACAGTGAAACCTCTCCACGGTGAATACCGATAAGCAATAAGAAACAGTCCGTTGTAGAATAAATGAAATATTTTTAAGCATTTACTGATTAATTTGAAAACATGTATAAAATAAGATTAAACATATGTTATGTACATAGTTTTTGAAAACTACAAGTAGTGTTTTTAAAATAATCATTATTTTTGGTTTATTGTTTGTTAACAAGCTTATTTTTTTATAATTTCATCTTCTACGTGTAAAAGTAGTTCTGAAAATTTGTGCACACTTGCTCAATTATCGTGCAAAATAAAAAAGTCCTTCATTTTTTTTTACATAAGAAGTCGAACTATTTCGTCTTTACTGTCACTAGCACTAATCCCAGTTTTTTTGTCTTCTTTGACCTCTTGAACACAGTCAAGGATATCTATATTTCCTGTTTGTAAGTCTTTGTTGATGTTGACATAATCGTTGATTGGTGGACTATCCAGGTTTTTCAAATATCATATCAAATCATCTTCTTCATCAAGCAAATCTTTGCACTCTCAAAACCTGGCTTTGAAGAAACAGTTGTTCATTGTTTGCGATTTTCCAAGCAGCGGTAATACATATCGTTGCATTAAAATCGTAATCTCTTTTTTAACTCTTCTGTAGATTCACAATCAGATGATAACTTTTTACCAAAAACTTTCTGTAAAATAATTTGAAATTCCTAATAATTCCTTGGTCCATTGGTTGACCTACAGGTGTCATATTTGATTGAAAAAAAAACAATAAATTTACATGTAAGTTAGGTTTAGATGTGAGGCGCTGTCCAAAAAAAGAAGCACTTTTCGATTTTGTCTTTCTGCTGTCCTATCAAATTTTATCAGCCGTTCGCTAATTATGTCCCTGGTCATCCACGCCTTTTTACTGGAATACCAATCAACAGGTAATTTATTTACGTGATATTCCTTAAAAGGATTTTTGGTTTCTTCAATGATTAGAGGACTGATTTTTTTCTCCAGTCGTGCTAGCACAAAACAGTATAGCAAGTCTTTCTTTTAACGATTTTCTCAATAATGAAACAAAGTTTTTTTTCCACGGCTTCTCCACAAATTGTTTTTAGGTTTATGTTCCAGCGTTGGCAGAATTTTTTTAGATGTCCATTTGAATCTGGTTTATTTGCGACTTTTTGGAGAGCTCCAACGCTTATTCTTGCAGAATTGAACCAGAAACAGGGATATTTTTGCTCCGAATTTTGCAAAAACGATTGAAAACGATTTGCTCTAGTGCAATACTACGTCGATAATTTTCATTCTCGGCGAAAATTTTTAGAATTTCTTTTTTCTTCATTAATATTTCACCCACTTGACTTTTTTCCATTTTGAATTTTCCGCARCTAAACGCGGAAGTTTTTCCATAGATTCAATAATTCGGATTTTTTTTCAACACTATTAAACTTTCGTTTTTCTGAATTACACTAACTTTGTTCAAGTTATTATAATCTTTTACACAATATTTGAAATTAATATAATAATTAGGAATTATTGCAAAAATTAACGCGCGAGAAAATAAAATCAGGCGCGTTTCTCACACAGATGACGGGACTTGCTTGATGCGATCACCCTCGCACCGTGCCGCGCCACCCGCTGACTTTTGGAGCGAATGGAGGTGACGACTGGAAAATATTTGTTGTAGACTTAATTTCCTTTACTGCTCATGCGAAGCCGGGGTGGGCCGCTAATATCATATATATCTTAAAACTTGATATATCGTATAACAAATGGATAAAAAAATTCAAAGTGCTTTTCCTGCAAATTCAAAGAAGATTTTGTCAAATAAATTTCATTTCGAGGACGAATTCACCAACGAGATGAATCAGCTATTATATAATCACTTATTTCGATTGCACAATAAATTATTTTAATTTGGGGGTCTTTTGTGGCTGCTCTCAGTCTTATGATTAGGGGTTGGACCCTCCGTAAAAAATGCGGTTAGATGGAAAAGGATTATTAGGGGAGGAAATGCACGGGCATTTGTTATTCGAGATGATAAGTTGAAGTCGTGAACGTGGGTGCAAGGGTGCTGTAGTATTTGTTCTCATACATCAAGCCTATCAGCACATGTAAATGTTTAGCCCTGGAAGCGGTGGAAGTGTAAATTTTCTAGTGTTCAACTATCCTTCGTTGTACTGGTTTCTTCGTAACAACACTAGTGACATTAATTTTCCCTTTAGTGCGTTTTATGATATACTTGAAACGAGTATTCCAAAATAAAATAATTTATCGATCTCAGTGTCTGCATCCACATCCGTTTCAAGTTTATCACGCTTGAATTGTATAAAAACTTTGATGTCAACATTATTTGCAACGGTTTAAGGAATGCTCCAAAATAGGGATTAGCATTGCTGCAATACGCAACGACCCAAATAGACTTTGGACGTTTGTTCAATCCTAATATGCAAATCACCAGGATTTCTGCAACAACAACTTACTATCACCTCGAGATATACGAGCAAAAAGACATTGTTAATGCATCTGCAGACATCTTCAATAATGTATTCATTAAATCAGTCTCAAATATTGAACCCAGTTTCTATTGTCTTAGCTTGTAGTACGGAGAACACAATCTGAAATGCCCTAAAAAGTTCTAGACGTGCCTTTACTTTTATAGTTGATGACGACTTTACTAACGTCTTTCTGGAAGACTGCGCTTCAGTTTACGTAATTCCATTTCGGGATTGCTGGAAGACGGAAAAAATTTTCAAATTAAGAATCTCTGGATTATTTTCCTTATTTGTAGTTTGCCGAGATCTTTAATGGCTTTATTTACAAGAATATTTATTAATGTGGTTTCGTGCGTGATAGGTCCGCTATAACAAACTTATTCTGCTTGTCTCAATTTGTCTCGGGCTACTGGATTAACATGGTCAAGTAGAAGTTATTTACACAGGCTTTTTAGGTAGAGGAAATAGAGTACATTATGCCAACTTCTAACATCCCTCAGCTATCTAACTTAGTTCCACTACCATTTCTTGTCTATATTATTGATTTGCCCCTCTCATTCATGAACCAGAACCTAGGCTTGTTTATGACCTCAAATTATTCTCTCAATGATTACAGAATAATATTACTCATGATTTCGAGATCGTAGCCTTTTATAATAGCTTAAATCTAAATGTTCCTAGACGCAGTATAATTATTTTTAATTATAATATCAGCGGTATTATTTTGAAAAGTGGGTGAATTCAAGAACCTTGATGTCTCTCAAGCATTACCAACTCGTCTTATAGGTATATGGCTTCATATATAGAAACTGCACTTCACAAATGTTATAAGTAATGTTCCTTTGTTCGCTCTAGGTTGGACTATTATGCTTTATTGATTGTCACATTATTCAGCTGGAGTCTATTTAAAGAAGGTTACGTTCACGTTTTTCTTATCAGACGGCCATTTTTCGGCTAGGGGAAAACCGTGGCATTTGCACTATCGTCCAATTCCTATACAAATGAGTTAAATCTTTTTATTTAAGTTAATTTCCTAAATTCTAGCTGTTTGTTCCTTTATTATTTATGTTGTTGTTATCATTATAATTTTGTCCAATATAACTGAGTTAATTATTATTACTTTACGTAATGTTGGTTACTCCTATTAAAAAATCTCTTTGACGTAATATTAAGCATAAAAACACCCTCATTAAAATCTTGCGTGCGATGTTGCCATTACAAATGAAGACACCTCTAGAGAATAATAATTGCATGTGAGAATATAATAAAAGCACGCAATTTGTTTCAGTCAACCTCTGCAATGGGTAGGCGTGAAGTTTATGATTATGTTGCCACTCATTGGAAAAGCGATTTTTAAGGTCTAGACTTAGTAGTATATAATTATAGTGATACCAAGTTAATTAAAAAAACTATATCTATTGCTGATAGTTTACAAAGTTTGCTTACATCACCATAAAAAGGCAGCATATCCTTTAACGTTCAATCGCAGCACCCAGGCGGCGGGATCAGCGCTATAGTTTCGCAGTTTACGGCACAAGCCACCGCCAATAAAACCCAACACGGCACGGAGCTTATAATTTATGCGGATCGAAGATGATCATGATTACGCGGTAAATTTCGAAACTCGAGCGAGCTTATTCCACATCAAAGATTGCACGAAGTGATTAAAAGGCGGAAGCGTTCTACAATGCACAATATTCCTGCTCGGCGGGATCCTGCGGGAGCACGAACATGGGCGTACCGAGGAGGGGTGCTGATTGGTGTCGCGATTTTCGATAAGGCCTGTAGTGCAACGAGTAACTGCGAGAGGAGTTTAGAGTTTTTAGTTACAGAATTGATCAAATTTTATTAATAAGGTACATATCATACGAACCTTAGTATATAATCCCTGAGTACAAGAAATATACTGTGTAGTTGAAGCTTTCTTCAATAATTAATGTTGGCGTGTGGTCCATCTCTAAAAGTTGAATGATACACTGAATATGAATTTTTGTGATATACTAGGATGAATTGCTTAAATTGTCTCAAATTCTCAAGTGTGGCCATACGAGCACTAAAATTCTACCACGTCCGAAACTGCCACATCTGCAGATATAGTAGTAGGTGATCGTGATTTCTTCTTTACTGAGGTTTCGCCCACTTCCGTGGTAAGCATCTTCCGGACCAAGTTAGTCGTCGAGGACGTAATTTTCTCGGTGTAAACACAAACTGAATGCTGAAATGAAAAGAAAGTTCACTGATATAACAGAGATTGTGGGGACTTTCAAACCCACCTACGTAGGGTTTCATGTTGTGGGTGAAAAA
Organism: Rhyzopertha dominica; assembly: GCA_025024175.1. Classification (NCBI taxonomy): domain Eukaryota; kingdom Metazoa; phylum Arthropoda; class Insecta; order Coleoptera; family Bostrichidae; genus Rhyzopertha; species Rhyzopertha dominica. The sequence goes on from QCXZ01000041.1 coordinate 47,270,371, forward strand.
AGTTGAAAGCGCAACAAATATTCCTTTGCGACCATGTTATCGTTTTGTAGATTGCGGTTTTTTCTGTCCTGCGTAGGTGCAAGGCGATAAACACTGCGACAAAAGTTAACTTTTTTGTTATCTATTATATTACACACATTCTTATCTGTAACACAAGATGATGTTATCAGCCACACGTTTAAACAGTTTGTATACTGAAGCKTCGCTGGTGTAGGGTCATTTTTCGCATTCGGATATTAATAAGCAAACAGCGTTATTAAAGAATTGCTGTAGTTTTCTGCTTGCACAACGGGAAATCATGTTCTAAGCAGAAAATAAAAAAAAAAACATGGCCAAAGCAACAAGAAGATTAGTGGTAGTGCAAGAAGACGGATGACCATTACATAAAGCCGTCGAAGATCTGCTAGGTGGCATAGTGTTACTCTCGGACTTTCAACTCGAGCAGGGGGAACAATTCTGCCTAATTACTTGCACTTACACCCGTATGAAACTTGTATCGGGGGCTCTGTCAGCACATATTACAGTTGTTTGAACACGACTTGCCACTTACCCCAAATTTATAGAMCAGCTATGAGGCTCACTTTCACTAATGAGTACTACCAACCCTCAAGAATATCATGAACGAATTTTACATTCTGCTAAAATGGCAATCTGTTGTGATATATGATAGTCCTGAACTTACAGTAACATCATCTCTCTATGCTCAAATTCTGGAAATCTCCTTTGCTCGAGAACAGCTATTACCATCAAGATGGCCTAGCTACCTATACAGCCAGGACGTCAGTAGATCTTTTAGAATATCCAGTGCTCTCCGCGAGTCTAGTAAGATCAAGATCTATTATGGTTAGTTTTCTTATGGAGATATCTGAAATCAAAGATTTCTTAAACTCGCTCAGTAACGGTACAGAAATGCCAAACGATGTATCCGCTTTACTGGAGTAATGTTGAAAAAACGACTTTTTTTAGCATGAATGCTAATTTCGATTTGTGTTCTCATACTTTGTTGCCATACAGGACAGATACGTCGGTATTTTTATTTAATACGCAGGTTTAAAATGCCAAGACAACGACAAATGACCAACGCTTTCTAAGTGCGAGACCATAATATCTTAATTGCTCTGTAATTAAACCACCTGTTAAGGCTATTGGATAGCTCCTGGATGTCTGACTATCTATTTCACCTAGACGTTACTAAAAACCGATAATCAATTCGTTTTTAAAAAGAACAACTCTACCACTATTAGAGACAGAACTGTGCAAGCCAGTTTTGGATAAATTTATAAGCTAATTTGATAACAAGAGAAATGGTAGGATGTGGAAACATCCCTAATTCTTAAAATTTTTATTCATTTTGTTCATCAATTTAATAGAAGACGCTCATGGAAACGGAATTTTTGTTTGTGACAAATTTTACCTACACGGTTCTTATAGCGGCAATATGAATTTTATTTATTCACGGTTACTTTTCACGTTTGTTGGCCAGATCTAGGTGCTCCGGTCGTTTTCTCTGTTATGTTTCTCGGCAAATTCGGTCGGCATGAAACAAACACTTAACGATTACTTTAATACCTCCGCACACTTGATATCGCTCACCTTTGTCGTCTTGTATACACTATCATGATCGCTGTATAATCACTATTTGCCTTGAATAGTCAAATCGTCTTAAAGTATAGCCTGCCTGCAATGTATTCCATCGCGCTCTTGCGAAAACTTATGATGTCGTTTCTTCATACATAAACATTGCTTAGCTTGACATCTTTTAGCTTTTTCCCTTACGTTTTCGTGCTCTTTATATGTTGCTCGTTTTCTTTCGTCACGTGTCCTTCGAATAAGGATTCGTTTTCTTTTTTTGGAGTTGGGTGGTGCTTTTTAACCACCTTCTTGGTTTGACAGCTGATCGAATCCTCTAGGACATTTTTTACTGCACCGATAAAACTATTTTCTAGATCTGTACCAATCAACAGCAATAACGCCAAAAGTTCTGTAAAGCAGACATTATCCAAACACACCTACCTTCGTTTCTCTCACTGTGATCAGGCACCGCATTATCATTTTTTTTCAGGCGAAAGCATTTTTTTACCTGAAAAGATTTACTACAGCCCAAAACATTGACTGTTAAAGTAGTTGGTGCAAAAGTGGGCTATGCGAGCTGAAGCCAGTGGTGCTGTAGAATTTTCTGTGGAACACGAACCAAAACGGAACACGGATTTATTTCGAGTTGACACATTATGTGAAATAGGCCACAGAATGTCTGATTTATGACTCGAAAATTGGTAACAACTTTGTGGCTTTTAGCTTTCCAGTTTGCGTGAAAATAGACTGAATTTACACATCATGTAGAACAAATTCATTGCGCAGATAAACCAAAGACTTTGTTTATTTAATTAAACATAAACTTGCACCTACAGATAACTTACTAGGGATAGCGAACAAACGATTCAGAAGTGTGCCTGTTTTTGCCGACGTTCTAACGTATTGTCGATAGGTGGCGCCACATGTTAAAGGTATGATATTTTAATGTGTGTGACACAAATCCCTGTTTACTGGGTAAACGTTAAGTTTTGTTTCATTTTAAGTAACAGAACTATGAATGCGAGCCATTGAATATCAACCATAAGTATAAAATTATGTATTACCACACATTTATTTTTTCTGCTCTAAGCTACCTTAAGTTTTGTCAAATCGAGTTTAAACAACAAATTTAGCGCGGCTTAAACTAAAATAAATTTTAAATTCTGAAACAAAATGTAAAAATCATACCCTTGTAAGTTGCCGCCATCTACTGGTTACATTTGAAACTTCTATCCATCTTCCTTCTAAAAAGATTCTTAGGGCACAATTGCTTTCAGTTCTTAGAAAATACCTAGAGGCTGGTGCGTGATACATAATAGATATCACTTGTAATGTTGTATATGCTCCTAAACATAAAAATATACCAGGTTTGACACGAACTTAATTAATCTAATATGCGTGTTACCGCGATACTTAAAATATAACCATATATAACTATTACAGAAGAAGATGTGGAAGAGGTTTTAACGAAAAAAGTCTTCGCACGCTGATTTTACATTAAAATGTCAAATCTCCGACGTGCTCTTTTTTGTACCCGCCAATGAACATCGACTGAATGTTGCCAAACTAAGACGTAATGTTGACAGGGTATGAGATTGTCGCTACATGTCACCCGTTCTCCATCAGAATCCTGTCATATGCAGCTCAATCGCTGGTTTGTATGTTCCTCGCGATTTTGATCAGGGTGCCTGATTGCTGAAGTTCAATTCTTCAATCTGATTGAGCGCGTTAGCATGTGGGAGGTTGGAGGTCGTGGTTTTGACGACGCGGAAATTAGACGTTTACGTAGTACGACATACTTAACAACGACAGGTTCATTTGAAAATGAAAAATTGTGTTTAGAATACCTAAATGTGGATACACGTTATCCATAACAATTGTATCTATAATAGCATCTAATTAAATATGTAATTGTTCCTAATTTATAAAAATGAATATACAGGGTCTTTCAGCAAACAAGTTGGTAGATTACAGTAGTAGGTAATGGATGTCCAATTTAAATATCCCTTTCTACGAAGGATTCTAATAAAAAAATAATGCGCCGCTTCACCTATTTTTTGAGAAAACTGCCTATAGTTCAATATTGAGTTTTTTTTACCAGCTTTATCTCGACGTATGGTAGTAATATTTTAAAACTGTAGCCACCGTATAAGAACCAAAAAAACTACCATTAAACTATTGTCCTAATAATTTATTATTTAAAATATGATTAAAGTAAAGCCGTTATCGTCGGAACGTATAAGGAAATGCATTAAAGTATCATATGTCTTTACCTGCATTTTGGTTATTTTTGTCGTTTGATCTAGAAATCCCTTATTTAACGATCATACCAATACACGTTTAAATATTGAGCTTTATGCATAAAGAATTTGATGAAACGAAAAACAACAAGCTGAATGAAAGCAAACGAGCTTTGTTTCCATAGACCGTTTCTTATGTTTTAATGAATATATTGGTGTTAAAAATCCATATATTGAAACAAAAAAGAAATTTTTCGRGGTAAGGTTTTTAATGGAATATTTTCATGATAAAATAGAGATCAGTCAATCGAYACAAATATCTTAAAAAAACACTTGACGTGTGGAAGAAATATAAATTTTGATTCGCGTTTWCATATGACAAAAACCATTTCTTCTCATGTAAAAGAACTCCAAGCAAAGCCTTCGAAGTTTGTGGGAACATGATTCGAAGAAACAGAATATTTGTGCTTTTATAAAGCCWTTGACATTGCAGTTGCCTTATTGCATTAAAATAAACAGTCGCGGTTTTTTAACGACGATTTCGCGTTCTTACAAGACAAACACAAGTACTAATACGAAGTGATTTAAAATTCAAAATACATTCAGGTATATAGCGTGAACTTAATTGCAAGCTACAAAAAATGTACTGTTGCAAAGAAAAAGGAGTATACTCAAGACTAAAAATTAAAAGGCGTTGAGGAAATCAAATGGGCAAGAACCTATACTGACACCCACGTAATAAATTAATAGATCGAATGAATTTTCCCAGACGTATTCAACAAAAGACATATGTAGATAAATTCGATTCCAACTTGTTTATTAATGATAATTGAAATGAGAGATTTGGGAAATTCTAGGCCACCATGTAATGGATATATATGAGTACCATAGAGCGACGCATTTACAGAAAATAAAAACTTCATCTCAATCGAGGAGTGAAGCAGAGTATTCAAAATTAATATAAAAACCGCTGCAAATTGAATCTATACTTCTACATCCAATTGTCAAAATGACATTTACGTTTTTATTTCTTATACTATACGATACGATACGAAAACAAACGGTCCTCGTGATATTAGCAAAAATAAATAAATTTTTAAAATCTGTTTTTCTACAAATAACTCGAAAAGTATTAACTTAACAAAATAAAATCAGAAATTTCCTATATAATACTAAAATTTAAAAAAAATCGTACGAASWGGGACCAAAATACGTTTTTTGGAAATATTTCGAAAATGWCAAAATTTTGGATAAATTTTCTAAGACACTTTTTGTGAGAAAMTTTATTTKCTATCTGATGGTATTTTCATTTTTTTGAATATATTAAATATATTCGGAGATATTTAGGAAAAACCGTTTTATTTATGGGATACTTTTTTGCTAATATCTTCTAAACAATTTGCTGCACCGAAAATCTATAAGGTCGAATAATACTCGCAGTTATACTAATAATCACATAGTAAAACGAAAAAAAGATAAAGAATAAAAATTTTCAAGATGGGTAGTTACCCCCCAATTTTGCCCCGTGCCCGATACCCTACTTACCCCAAAAACAATAGGTCGCTTTGGGTAGTTGAGATCTATACGTTTGCCAAATTTCAAGTTCATATATTAAGTCTTTCGAAAGTTATCGTGTCCACAAACAAAACCATAGACACACAGACACACCGACATAGACAAGAATTTTTTTTGCTCAAATTTTGTTTTTTTTTTAGGTTTTCGACCATTTTAAAGCGAATGAGCAAATAAAAAAATTTAAAAAATTTTCTACTTCCCATCCGTTGATGTGGAAGTAAAACCAGCAAATAAACAAAATTGAACTTTGGCGCGACATCAATTAGGGTCGCTAAAGTATCGATATTTTGTGTTTTTGCTTGCCAGTATCGATACCGATCGATACAATGTCAAAAAAATGACACAGGAAAAATCGGAATTTTGATACTCAACCTATATTTATCTTGGTGGCGTTAGATGACGGGTACTAAAAAAACATAAACAATATTGGCACCTTTGATATAAATTTACCGCTGCGAAAATATGTTCATCATTTATGTTAGTACTGTACAGCACTCTTGGTATCTTTATATTGCTTTTTAAGTCTTTGATCTAAAATTTTTGTGTAATACCGTTGGCTATTCGTTCAATTGTTGTCAATTCTTTTTCATATTTTTTAAGTAGTATATTTAGAGCGCGAAATGCTTAATTTGTTATATGGTTGATTTGAAATTATAACACCTGAGTGTGTTAATTTTATTGTTCTTTACCGACGTAGATAAGTCCAGAAAATTAATAACTCCATCCTTTTATTTTTCTATGGTAAACTGGTAAATCTTTTTATTTATTGGATTTGAGAATTTTAAGAATACATCGAACCGCCTGTCAGTTCCCGTCCAAAAAAAGATGTTGTCAACATATCTGGTCCAGAGTAATACATACTGGATAATTTCATTTTTCCTTTCAAAAAGCTTCTCTTCGTCATGAAAATTTGGGCCCAGACTGGAGACAAAGGCGAACCCATTGGTAGTCCATTGTCTTGCTTGTAGAATATGTCATTGAACGTAAAATAACTTTGATTTCCACAATATCCAATAGTTCACTTCTATCTGTATTTGATGAGTGAGTTTTGTATTTTGTTTTTAAGAATAAAAGTTCATCAGATCAGACACATCAAAGGACACGAGAATAGCGTTATTTGGTATTGATAATTCTTTTACCTTCTTTACGAAACCTACGGAATTCTTCATGTACGCTGTATTTGGAGTGGCGTTCAACTGATCGTGATAAAACGATGTTGGCGAATTTGCGTAACTTATACGATGAAGCATTAACGTAAGAAACGACCAGTTTCAAAGGTATTCCATTTTTGTGAATTTCTGAGAGGCCATATAGAATTGGAGCTCGGGGATTCATTATTATTAATTTGTACTATTCTTCGTTTGATATCAAGTGTTTTGAAGATTTTAAAATGCTAGTGACGTCTTTCTAGAACTGGCCTGTGGGATCTGGATTGAACTTAGCAAAGCTGTTTGTGTTTAATAAATTATTTAGTTTAACCTGTTACTAATCTGTTTTAAGAGACAAAGCACATACGTTCAATCAGCTTGTTTCCAAGCTACCCAATTTGTGTAGAATTTCGTTGCATGTGCGTTCTTCCATTTAAAATAGAAGCATCTAAACCAAAGTGAGTCCATTGAAGATGTTCTGCAAAAACCACGAGTCATCGTGAAGGTTTGCCATCCAGATTATTTATATCTGTAGGTCGTATCGTGCCTAATGCCTTTGTATTACAGAAGTAAATTCAGTGTAGGTACTCTGCGGGGGTTGATTGTGGCGGGCGCACGTCCTGTCGTGTTTACACACCCCTGATGAGCCCGCCGGAGTTGACTCAGTCGATGAGCCAGAGTGCGTGCTCGGACAAAAGGCAACATCAACGCGTTTCCAACGTTTGTATAGGGCATGTGGTACAGGCACGGACCAGCCGTCGGGGTTGCCAGATGCTGTTATAAATCACGAATGCGCTTGATAGGTTTACCAGTTATTGATGACATATTACGAGGGTCGGATCAAAATTACTGCACACAAAAGCACTGATCGCAAATGAAACGTAATTTTCCAAAATTGCAATAATGTCGTTCAATATAATCATCTTGCATTTCCAAAAACACGTTTCCATCGCTTCGGCAGTTACGTAATGTGGTTAATACTTAATCATTTTTGCCAAGATGTTTCAGCAGTTGGAACGCATATGCTGTTGCAGGGCTTTTGTCCTTCAAAGTTAATAAATCGGACTTCACGAAATTCTCCTTTTCACTGGAGGAACAGAACGAAATCTGGAGGACTCACGTCAGGGTTGCACGTGTGGGAGAATTTCATAGCAGTTCTTCTCGCAAACTCCTTTGACTGACACTGCTTTATGCGATCAAGCGTTATCGTGCGAGAGGATCACGCCGCTGTCTTTAATATCTCGTCTACACTTTTGGAATCATGCATTTAAATTTTCTGCAAAGAAGACAAATACATCTGTCTTTGGGCATTTGTCTATTGCGTGTTTGTCCATGCGGTCCTCTTCCATTATTGTAGCCACAATAGCAGCAAAAGTGTTGTCGGTGGTGAATGAGGTCTCCAACTTCTGTGGTCGTCTTTAACACCAGTCCAAAGCTCTAGAACGCTTACTCCATCAAGTTACTGTTGAACTATTCATACACGACTCCTAGCAAACTTCTTGAAACGCACCGTGAATTTCGGCAACCGTTTTTTTCGCGCAGTGTTTGAATTTTGATATACGCACATTCATCTGCTACAGTGACGCGTTCCATTGCATCAAACTACCCAGATTGGAGAATTTTTTACATATAAACTGAGTGAACTACCCGCACTCTATATACAGCTAAGTGATGTTCTAAATAGACTTATAATTTGACAGTACTTGTTTTTCTCCTAGTTAGTTATTTAGTTATTTCTGTGAACACTAGTTTTTTGGAGATGCTACCACCTTTCTGTCCTCACATAGTCTTCTCTTCAGCCCGATTTTTCTCTCTTTCGCAATTCACCTGGAACCCATTTATGCCACCTGGTGTCTTCCTTCTTTTAATATACCCAAAAGATAGTAACTATCTTAACTATTTCATTATCATATTCACCAAAGTTAAATCCACAATACATTTGTTCAGGTTAAGCGTTTTCGGCTAATATGCCATCGTCAGCTCCATGAGCAGAAATAATTGATAATGATGTATATATAAAGTCATGATTTAATGACTGTCAAAGATTAGCATTTATCAACAGACGTCTTTAATAATTTATAGTTTGTTATTACTGGTGTATTAATTATATAATCTAACTGTGTAGAAGTCGACGATTTCGAATAKCCCAAAATTAAMATACTGCCTAAAGAAACACTATGTGAACGAGACTGTTGTGTGTCTCAGACAATTTGTCTCGTATAATCGATTATTTCAGATCGTCTTATATTGCACATGATTAAAATCAACCAAAACAAAGAGAAATACTTATTCGTATCGTATACGGAGAAAAATTGTAGAAGTGAGTTTGTCAAAGCATATTATTTGGGCTTCACAAACCAAAACTAGACAGGAAAAACCAGATATTCATGGACATCTATTGTAGAACGAAAATGCGAAAAAACCTACATATATGGACGGGAAATGGCTACCAGTCAAGAACCACGGAAACAGTATTGCAAAAACGATGAATTGGAGAAAATGTAATACAAAATACGAAAACGATAAACCAAGCAACAAGGAATTTTCATGATTACAATAAATCGCAGCTTTAACAAGCAACGTGCCATCGATTAAGTCGTATAATCTTGCATATCGATAACTGTATATTGACGTCACAGTGCTTTTCAAGTCTGTAAAGTATAGAGCCTTCCATTACCGTCTTTTAATGCGATTTATTTCAGAAGAAAATTTTATTCTGGGTTCCTAACATAGCACATGTTGTATCATTCAACAGAGCTGTACTGATAAATGTGCAAAGTGGGTAATAATGTTTTGCTTGCTCAATTCCAACTTATTGTGTCGTTGAACTATTCTTATATCCTACGATTTATACTATCGATCTGTGGTTTAAAATAAAAGTGTTTCAGATGATTTTTTCATAATTATTATGCCTTATCACATTTCTTTTTATTGCAAAAACTATTTATAAAGCAAGGAATTCTCGAAATACATTTACTCTAGTTAAAGCAACAAGTATGTGGTCTTTCTGGAACATTATCGTCCTTAAAACAAAATTAAAATAAGCGATTTAATTTATTTTTCAGTAGTTTTTTGTAGCTTAAGTAGGCACAGGCCCTGTTAAGCATTACAACAGTGTTGCGTTTCTGTTGGTGAATGTGTGCCACCGTACAAAGGACGTATAATTTATACTATTGGTATCTAAACTCTGGCATAAACTATCTTCGTTTTAGTCTTCACGTTTTTTCAGCCATGGACTAGCAGGTGCAGGTCTTATGTGACAGCCCATCACCCAAAAAAATTCATAAGTATATAATTATCCTGTTCTCAAAATTTGAGTTCTTCCTGTCGTTAAAGGTTTCTTGTTTTTGTGCACTACCTCTGTATGTTTTGTAATTTGTAGTGTATGCTGTACCAGACTAATGCAGTTAGTTTCACTAAACCTGGTCATCTAACATCTTTGTAATTACGAGGTTTTTATAGAGTTGATTGATTGATTGATTAAACCAGCGAACGGTCAGCATTTCTGCCACTCCCGGATATACCGTCGGGCCGGCCGTCTTCGCTGGGTTGGAGGTGCACATGCTGATTGCTAGTAGTGCGACTGCCTAGCGCATGTTAAGGGAATGTAAGGACTGAATGGGAAGGTTATATAGGTAACATTCATTTTATTTGTATGTTTTCTTGGTGCTGTTGACATAATTGGTCCATTTCAGAGTCGCTTGATTTATTTCTTGGACTTTGTGATTTCTGTTCTAGCCATTATTTTTCATTTTTCCCTGGTTTCTGAATTATCTTCTCTATAGTTGTTTTTCGTATAAAGCACGGCCTTCCTCTTTTTCGTTGGTCTCCGCTTAGCTCCCAAGTCTTCCGTGTGGTTTGCCTCTTTCCTTTAGATGCATCCCTAGTATTTGATGTGTTTGATGTCCGTTTGGCTCGGCTGTATTGTTCTTCTTGTTGGAGGTCGTTTAAGAGTGCTGAGATTCTGTTGGCATTTTCCATTGAGGTTTACGTTTTTCGTAATTCGTAAACAGTTTTTTCCAAGCTACTTCTGAGCTTCGAGGGTAGTTTTCGTCTTCCAGGATTTTATGTACCACTATTGTGTAATTTATTGTATACACTTAACTATATACATAGAACATCACTATAGCGACCGTAATAATGATAATAGTAACGCAAACATAAGTACATAATACTAGGACACAACGTGAATTAAACTCTTATAATTTTATGTAGTTGTTCGATTTCTGTATCTTATTTAGGTTTCTCTTTTATGATGATGTTGACGTTTCCTTGTGTGATTTCATCTGTTTGACCGATCGCTTGCTGGAGCTCTATGGGAATATTCTTGAACGTGTGCATTTTTTATATATTATAGATTACAGATTATTTACGGCCGTGGACTTATTTCCATGGCTTCCTGGTCTCTAAAAAAGCTATCGCACTATCGCAGTGGTTCCTTTTACTCCTTCTTTCTGGTGTTGCCTATAAGAATTGTTCTCTCCAACTAAAGTCTTTTTGTTTCAAGTCGWTTATGAGCGCTGGGATTATTCTGAGTTGTTAATTAAATATATTAGGATTCGATCTTCTAAATAAAACTCCTTTTATCTATGCCAAGCTTTCGGAGATCATTTGTCTCCTTCTTCTGGGCAATAGAAACGGAATTAGTCTAAGTTGAACAGCAATCTTAACTTCATATATATAACTCTAAACTTATAGGTAATTTTAAATTTTGCTAACTATTAATAATCACAAACAAAATATTTGTCAAGATCGCCATCTGGAATTATCTACGCCAGAATGGTGTGCTACTTTATTTTACTATTTCCTTCATTTTAAAATGTTACTTTAGCAGTAATTATTCTATGTATTAGTATTATTACTACCACATCTGAAAAAACGCTTAAATAAGCAAGATTTACATATATCTGTTATATTATAAATTTGTAATAATATATATTCGTGAAAAGGCTAATAATACATTCATTCTTTTGTTTCCGGTTCGTTTCCCTTATAGGCTATTACTCTTAGACAGGACCGTTTTTAGTTTTTATTGTTTTGCTGGTTAGTGGTTTATTCTACTTGTTAATACTACGGTGTTTATGTTTTATTGTTATGATTGTTATCATTATGATTATTATTATTATTACTACCATTACCATTATTATTATTATTATTATTATTATTATTATTATTATTATTATTATTATTATTATTATTATTATTATTATTATTATTATTATTATTATTATTATTATTATTATTATTATTATTACTATTATTTAGGATAGTGTCCCATTATCGCGTGTGGAACAGGTCAGGGTAGCTGTTTTTGATCTATTTTTAGACGCATTGGTGTTACTGCGTTCTTGAAAACGTTATTTTTTAATTTTTTAATTCAAATAAATATTCTGTCCTGGTCAACTCACTCCAACCGTACGGCAAGTTTCGCCCTGTTGGGGCTCATCAGGCAGGCGTAGAGACCAAAGTAGAAGAAGCGCGTTTTCATACAAGTGTGCCCCAACAACATTGCAAACCTATGCCATCATAACCCGTTATTATGTTGTACACGCCGTAAATTAAGGATAGTATTTGGCAACTCCGGCGATGATAATGGCAGGCACTCCCCAGTACAGGCTGTAGCCGTCTCTGTCTAAAGCCGACTGCCCTTCGACCTGGAGACGGGCGGAGAAGTCACGCGTCCGAGATAAACCTCTGGGGTGAAGCCGATGACGGGGATGAGTCGGCCGGGACAACCTGTTTGATTAAAGCCGCTTCTTTTATCGAATCAATTTGATGGTTGAATGTCATAAGCTGGTGGACGAGATGGGGTCGCTCTCTCGAAGAAGGTAGATGGAGAAAAAATGTCAAAATAACGATTGATGCCGTGCTCGAATAATATCTCGATGGAGAAATTGCTTTTAAAAAAGGATCCCCGCTATATATAAGGCGGTTAAAGTACAGTGTTTGCAATTTAAAGAGAAGCAAGTCAAAATTTTATTTGAAACATGTAATGGTAATTTAGCTAAAATATTACTATGAATACCAACTTGTCAGATTACAGGTCACTTCCTTTAGGAAGTAGTACGCGCTAAGGCAGCTAGGTGGCTTTGTCATCGTGTCAGTTTAATTCTGACAGATGGCATTCCCATCTATTTTTTTCGTAACACCATACTAAGCCTTTCGTATATAGGCAAAATCAGTTCTGTGCCTTGTTGTCTGCTCCACAGAACAGACTTTTGTAGCACAAAAGCTGCAATACTGAACGCTGTGGTCAAGTAGCGCAGCGCCATCATACGGTCGGCCCCTTTGTGGCGGCGGAAAATTTGAATAGAAGTGTATACGGAATATTCAGAGTCTTAATGTTTTTGTTTCAAATACGCAATGAAACAAGCTTTTACTCTCAAGAAAGTTTTTTTTATAACTAAACAATCCAGAAGACAAATTATAAGTAAAAAAAAAGAAGTCATATACATGTACAAACTTAACCGTATTTTGTTTCGAAATGGCGATGACATATTTGGGAAGCATATATTTGTGGAGCTGTAAGTGGCATCTGCAGCAATCACTCATTATCCTTTTTGGCGTTAATTTGTCTCATTCCTTTGCACACAGTAGGTATTAGGATCCATTTTTTACGATGTTAGTTTAATTATATTTGTATATATAGAAAACATTGCTACACTTGTTCTTTAGCTGTAATATTGCAGCACGTAGTATAAGGCATGACACCACAGGTCATCCATTAACATATTAACCCGAAAAAGAATTTGTGTTGTATTCTCAAAAAACCGAACTCTCAAACACCATCATATATTTGCATTGACCTGCAAAATTTCAAATCCATTACGATGACAATCGCAGCAGTAGAGGTAGATTGCGGGACGATCGCGAGTGCCACCAATGCAGCGGCCTCTTTGCAACACAAAGAATAGCGCGCCATAAGCTGTGTGACTTCCCTAGTCTGTACTAGACCTAAACTATACTGCTTAGCTATACTGATAGCGAAATAAGTTGGTTGCGATACAGACAGCATAGCATAGACATGCAGCTTAATGTATGTTGATTCTTGTCCGTCAGTAAACAATGCCACAGTGGTCTGCTGTCAAGTTGATGTATACAAGTGCGTACCAACTTGCCAGAGTACAGAATACTTCCTTTAGGAGGTAGGACCTGTTAGGGCAGCATCTTGTCAGTTTTAGTTCTGACAGATGGCATTGCCATCTATTTATATCATAAGTGTTAAATAATAAACATAAACGCGTCGGTTAATTCTATTTTATTCCCTTGAAATGAATGTTACATTATATATCAATCTTCTAAAATAATTTGAGCATAATAATAGAAAAACGAAGAACAATTTCACTACATGCTATAATTAATTTCAGTTCATCTGCCACAACACACCCTAAGTAAAGACAATCTTCTGCTTTATATTTATTTGGAACCATAAAGTTGAAAGCAATTGACGGCATTTATTATGCCACATTATACTTGCAGTCTGGTTTAAAATCCTTAAGAGAGAAAAATGAATTATACAGTAAGAACGTCTTTAATACTAGCTTTTGTACAGTAACTTTAATAATACGCATTTTTTTATGCTGGCTAGAACTACTGTATTGATTTGAACGAGCACAGAAAATAAACCTACAGCTAACTGTATATAATAACAATATTTAGGTAAGATTTCTTGGAGGAATTCTAAAAGGTGGTAAAAATCAACGAATACTCTTTATTTTTGCCAAGCTTTCGACTGATTTATTGCAGTCTTCGTCAGGCATTTCTACAACAGCAATCCAATATTTACATTAAGTTTACAAAAATTGGAACAACATGTTATTTACAAATTTGAGGTTTAGCTAGGCAGCTCTGTTATATAGGAAAGGAATCTTTGGAAATTTAACAAATATATGGTAGATGTATTTCGCATATAACACAATGTAGAATTTTGTGTACAATGCAATGACTATAGAGAATATAATATATATACGTCGTAGTCAAATTCACAAGCCACTTATATTTTAATTTTGAATTTTGATTCATATGCATATTATAATTTTGAAAGATTTTAAAAGATATCGCCAATAACTACTTTAGGTTTTATTAATTTTGTAAAACTTCTGTCGATAACAAATATGTGTACATATTACTTGAATTTTGTGTATCCGATTTTTTATTAATACTGGTATTAGTTTTATTAATTTGGTACATATCCAAAATGAGTCTTACTATTGTTATGTTTGCATTATAGAAAGTTTTTACTAATTTCTTTGTTAATCCCGTACTGCTGGGTAATGATCCAAACTTAACAATTTCAGAGGCCTAGACTTCATTTTCATTATTGTTAATTTCTAAAATTTCATTTTGAGGAGTGGAATAAAGCTGTTTATTGATAAGTGTAGGTGGATATCCATTTTGAATAAGTAAGGTTTTTTAAATATGATAAATTTTATTCAATATAATAACAATATATAACAGTTCTAGCGTAGTTTTACAAAATGTTAGATTTTTTCGAAATTTCCTAATGTACATACCTAAATAGATTTTGTTTTTGGGCTGTTTTAGTTTATCCTTATATCAAAAACCATGTGATTAAAAAGGTATGTGGACAAAATGATTACCATAATAGAAAACGCGGTAAAAATTGGAATCACAAGGTAGATAACTAGTCAACCCAGTAGAAATTTTATAATTGCTATTTCAATTGCAGAAATTTTAAAAGAATTTTAGTCCATTTTTATAGGTATATGTAATAGCATGTGATGCAATATTTGTACCATTACATTGCAGCGGCTGCCAATTTTTTTGAGATTCGTATTAAAACTAGTCTGAAAATAATGTCCTCGAGATGTTGATAAAAGAGGCTTCGCGATTCTTACCAATATTACCTCCATAATAAATGTCTAAGTTAGAAAAACTCTATATTTATCTCTTTTGAAAGCACCATAGTACTGCGGATATCGGGATGTCATCAGTATTTACTCTTTTTTTTGCAGGATGATATCGAAGAAAGTTTTCTCTAAGTACGTCCTGAGATACGTGCTGCCGTTTCTAAACAATTCCGGTTAATCCTACATCGCTTTTCAGTATATTTACCATTTCTATGGAAACATATATTTCCACTCACGTTTGCATAACAAAACTGCGTAGGTATTGGAATACCTTCTTTCGAGTAGAACAAAAATTTCCACGCATGTACCTGTCATCCTGACCACCGAACACGGAATTTTCCAAAGCTCTAATTTTCCCTCTCGCGCTAACCAATTACGAGGATTTCATACGTCAGTCTGTATCATGTCCAGCTGGAAACTTCTGTAACAAATTTTTGTCACCGAGGGGACGGGAAGAAAGAAAAGTTAATAAGGTTTTTCAATTATCGCGTATGGCGGATATATAGAGATTACACGACCGCCGCATGCGAGGGTTGTTCGTCGTCCCGATATTTCGAAAGACAGTAATGAATTGCCAACGTCTGATGAACTCAAATCCGCCGGGCGACGGCAAACGGCGCGCATTAATCAGTATGGCCCCGCTCCATGGCCCACCGTTGCCCAAAATTCCCCATCTCATTAGTTAAACAACGTATTTTCTCTACTACAAATGAAGCACTCCACGTGAAAGTACCGGGGCGGGTTTGAAAGTCATTTGTCTAAATACGAATGGATTGTTCTGCTGTTATTATTTATTCGCGCCTTTAATCTGCAGGAAAACGGTGGCGCACGCATAGAATAGTGATCGACTACCTTTTGGTATGATGGAAACGAGTATGCTTTTTTATTGTTACTCTGTCTATGTAGTTCATTATATGGAATACTTAATACTTCAAATTGAACACTATCCTTCAGATTTCACATTCAATTATAATAACAATAATAATAATGTTTATTTGTTGATGAAATTTACATAGTGTGTTCATAATGCATACATTTATGATTTTGCAGTTTACCAACAACCAAAAGTTTTAAACCTACAAAAGGATAACCTATTGTAAATCAATTTTGCCGAACTGACTGTACATAATAAACATTAGTTTGGTTTTATTTATTATTGTTTCAACATCAATTTTGCTTATCTACAAGCCGATGAATATCTACTACTGGAGTGCTATGCAAAAACTGCTTTATATTCTTTGAAACGAGTGCTTGTGATTTTACACATTGGATATTATGCGGCAAAAAGTTAAAGAAACGAGGACCCAGGTAGCAAACTGATCTTTGTCCGGCATATTTCATTACCGTCGGTGTTCTGACTGAGGTGGTACTGTATCTAGTAAGATAGCTGTGATCTACAGGTATGAGCTGCTTCTTATTATTAAATTGTCTTGTGCAAACGATTAAAAAGTACAATTGCCTGATATCAGATATTTTTGATTCTTTATACAGCCTGTCCGATGGATAAAACCTGTCCTTATGCATCATAATCTTTAAATATGCTTTTTGAACAGTCTCTAAATGTTTTCAGTGGCTGTAGTTAATAATAAATTGACCGTAAAACCATTTCATCCAGTCATCCAGACAAGAACTTATATTTATAAAGTAAACTACGAAGCGTTCTAGCGACTTTATTTGTATGGATATCCCAACGCAAATGCTTATCCATATAAATTCCAAGATATTTGATACTGTCTGTCTTACCTATTACAGACTTCGAATTGCCCGGGCTTATAGTCAGTAACGAAAATTCTGAAGTGTTTCTTCTATGCGAAGTAAAAGAAATATATTTAGTTTTCGCAAATACAAAGAAATTCTTTATATTTATCAAATCTTTTTCCGCCTTATTCTTCAAATCTTTCCAATTATTATCTGTATAAACAACTGCTGTATCATCTGCAAAACCAACTATCCTACCTGTGCTTGCCGTCAGTAGTAATGAGTTTATATACAGAGAAAAAAGCACAGGCCCCAAAACAGTACCACACTGCACCCCACAAATATCGCTGCTTACACCGTTACTTTCAACAAGCTGCTTCCTGTCACTTAAGTAACTTTTTAATAATGAAAAGGCGATCCCCCTAATTCCAATTCTTTCCAGTTCTTCTAAAAGCTTTGTATGACTAACAGTATCAAATGCTTTAACGAGGTCTAGAAATATCGTAATAACTGGTCTGCTTTCGTCCATTGCCTCATAGATCTCCCTTGCCAAACAAGCAGTCGCATCCTGTGTGGAACGACCTTCTCTAAATCCAAATTGCCCATCACTTAACAAATTATGTTTATTAATGAAAAGATTTATTCTTTCTTTTAGAACCTTTTCAGAAATCTTATATAAATTTGTTGTTAACGATATTGGTCTATAATTTGCGACATTTTTTCCGTCGCCGCTTTTAAACAAAGGTTTTATAACAGCTGTTTTAAAGTTGTCAGGGCAAACACCCGACTGGAAGATTCAATTAATCACATAAGCGATAGGTTTTGCTATATAAATCGCAGTGTCTCTCAGAACTTCCGCTTTTATGGAGTCAAATTGAGGCATCTTTTTCAGTTTCAGGCTCATTATCACTTTTATAATTTCATATTCATTTGTTTGAGCCAGAAACAGTGAAAATGCTGTTCTGTCATCATCCTTAACATTATATCCATTTACGGGTTTAATTTTGCTGGCCAATTTAGTCCTTATTTGTGCAAAAAAGGTATTAAATATATTTGAACCTCTTTAGGATCTGTGTGTACTACACCGTCACTGTCAGTTATATGCAATGGCTAACCTTTATCCAATGCATTTGTGCTTATGAGCTTTACAGTGTCCCATAGTTTTTAGGGCAGTTTTTGTTTTCCTCTATCATCGATCGATAATAGTCTATTTTTGCCTTTTTTATTAACTCGTTAAGACGATTTCTATATTTCTTAAAATTATTTTTTAGGTCTGTGTTATTAACATCTTTTTGGAGTTCCTTATACATTTGATCTCTCACATTTATTGCCTTCACTAATCCCGTGGTTATCCATTGATTCCTTTTCCTTTCTTTTCGTTTTATTTTAATTTTCACCATTGGTCTCCTCGTGATTTTTGTTATTCTATCAGTAAGTATTTTAAGTATTTCATTTGGACTTTCTGTTTTGTATATATCATCCCAATCAAATGTAGCCGCCAGTGATTTTAATTTATTATAATTAGTACGTTCGATATAGTATTCAGAAACTGTATTTGCTTTAAAGCGACCATCCAATTTTAAAAGAAACATTAATGGATAGTGATCAGTGATATAAGTTTCATATATTGCTGATACATAGGTTTTATTATTGTATTTTTTGCTGTTGATAAATAAGTGATCTACACAACTTTTGCTTTTACCATGTATTCTGGTCCAACGATTTATTGTTGATATATATCTATATTCTGTCATAATGTTTAAGTAATTTGCACTAGAATCTTTTTCAGACAGAATGTTAATATTGATATCGACAACAACGATATTGAAATCAGAGTTTTCCTTGCTTATTTGTTCTAAATATCCCCCAAAGACCATCTGTAAATTCCTCTGGGCATTAAATTTAATATTTACTTTCATCGAAGACGTATTGTTAATATAAATATTTTAGAATTCAAAAATTATGTTTTTCCTAAGATATATTAATATATAATTCAATTAATACAATGCAGTCGTATAAGAAATTCATCTGATCCAAAAATACGTTTAGTTGATCCAGGTTTTTCTGCACACTCCGTATATTTAAATGAAATATTCTAAGGCCATTCTCATCAAGAGAAAACAATTGGTTACAATCATTTGCAGTAGCTAAAAACAAACACTCAGTCGGCTCGTATTCACAATCTCTAATATAAGTATCCATTATTTTGCATAAATGTAAATAATACTATGTTTAATAATTCCTCAAATAAACAATATCCGTCGCACAACCTGATGTAACAAATATGTTGCTTCTATCAAAAAATAAACGAAATTAATAATTCCAATACAACCTTAGTGAAACCAAATTCAGTAATAACTTTTAAATTAATATTATTTAGTAGTGATCAAACAAATAATCAAAATAAGTCAAAACTTCGACCCTAGAGAACATATTATCTAATTAAAGTCTTTTTCCGTTGTCGTTCACATATAAATTGCCATTTTGCGTCCAAACATTCTTTCTTCCATATTTTTCCTGCAAGTTCCTTAATTTCAGGACTTTGATTTTTGTAAGGTCTTCTGTTATTCCAATTCCGCTATTCCTATACATTTTCTTTCTTTTCATAACTTCTAATTTGTAGTGACTACTGGTAAATTTTACTAGTATTGAACGTATCTTGAATTCATGCAAATGAGGCACTCGATGACATCTATCGATACTTTCGGAGTTTACTGTCAGCTGCAATTTGTCTTTGAATTAATTAATCACTTTTTCTTCGGTGTTTTTGGCCTCTCTCTCTTCAAGTCTAAAGATGCGAATACTATTCTGTCTACTATTCTGTTCGACAGCATCATCGTCATTTAACTTAGCATTCTCTGCACGTAGCTCCGTATTTTCTTTTTCGAGTTTTTTTAGACGTTGATCCACATGTCTTGAAATTTCCTTCGCGACTTCGTTTACAATTTCTTTCATTAATGTGCTGTTTACCGCTAATACATTTTTAATAGACTCTTCCACGGTTTTATTAATTTCCACGATTTGTTTTCTTGTGAGCGGCATCTTAGTTTAAATTTTATATACAAGCGTTCATTAACAAATTTTACTCTTATCACTGTATTATTTTTGGAATATATTATTATAGCGATATTTTAAGCGAAGCAACAAGACACGTGCTCACAGTTCAACGTACATCGCGTGAGTATTACATTAATACTTTATTTAGCAGGAAGTTTTTCACGGCTTTTGTTTCGTTTTGGGGTGTATTTTATTTATTTTATTTAGCAGGAAGTTTTTTACGCCTTTTGTTTCGTTTTGGGTGTATTTTATGCCATACTAGCTAAAAAAATATTACTATTTGGTGTAAAGACATTTAATAATTAATTCTGGCAAAAGCTTAGCTATGACATCAGTCATACCCTGGTATTTCATCAGCCTATATTTCTCACATACTTTGGTAATCGCAGACGTCTTTCATGTGGTGTACTAGGATGCAGATAAAAAGAGTGAGCTGCTAATGCCACCTAATTGCCATTGGTCACCACCAGGGCATGATTGTTACTTTGAGTGTTTAAAACTTAATTATTAAAGCGACCTTAGATATCGTTAGTGTTTGGTTTATACAGACCTTCTGGATCAGTAATATTCCTGGCTTTGTTTGAGTCTTTTGAACACTTCCAACATTCTTTATTTTAGCTGTCTGCTTGTAATATGCGATTACATGTACGTTTTTCATTCTAAATTTATAAGTCATATTTTGTTTAATAATCTTTCCATAAATCTTTCAATAAACGCGTAATTGTGGCAATCTTTAGAAAGTTTGCGTTTCCCAAAAAACCTAAGCAGCAAGTTTTGCAATAAAGAACCCCCACAATTAAGAGTCAATTACAGTATGTGTGTTCTAATACTTGTTATTGTTGCAATTGTAATCACCCAAAAATCTAACAGGCTAAACGATGCTTTTAGCGTGTTGCGTAAAGATAGAAAGTGCATTTATTTGTTACCTATTCGTGATTTCTAACCCCTGTAAAAAGCGGACAATCCCTGTACATCGCCCTTAGCCGCGCAGGTTTCCCGAACTAATTTAAATTTGATATTGAGACATTCATCAGCAGGTAAACTCGGGATTATTTCGTTCGATTCAAACGGGCAAAGCTGATCGGTGTTAAATTGCCGCGATTATTTTTTGCTGCGAATGAGGAAATGAACGGGGGATGTTTTAAATCCCCTTTTGGTACGGTGTAAGGGGCGCCAGTGTGCGTGAAATGGAATGAAAAACGCAATTTTATCGGCGAAATTTGAATCTGTTGGGACTGGAATGATTGCAATATGTAGGTATCATGTGCAGTATACGTTAATCGTACTGACTGCTAAAGCAATTCGGTCTACGGATTTACAAGTTTGTAGTGCTAAAACTTCATTAAGGATGTATGAGTTTCTTCATCAGTTGTTTATATATGATCAATCATGACATAGATTTGGTATAATATTAGCTCTAACTCTCGAAAAAATACGAGTATAGAGTGATTTGGAGTTTATTTAAGTAATATCACCATTATTTAGGCTAACATACCCTGGTCAGATTAAAATGAAATTTAGCTTACTTATTAAAAAGCTAGAAAAGAACAAAACAGAGTTGATTGGTTGATTAAAACCAGCGTTTGGTAGGTATTTCTGTCGCTCCCGGATATACCACTCGGCCGGTTACGTCTGCGTTAGGTTGAAGGGGTGACAGACTACCACTTAGTGCATGTTATGAAAAGCTGAGAAGGTTTTCAGGGTGCACCCAACTAATGAATGTTTCCTCAGATGTTTCTGTGTTTAATCACTCGTACTTGTGGCTCTGACGTTTTCGTTGAACATTGGTTAAATATTTGAAAACATGGTAGACAAGATTTTGGCTCTCTTGGTTCTTTTGTACAACATATGTACCTTCGTAGAATTTGAAAAAATCCGCACCACTTCAAGAAGTTGTAGATCAGAATTACAACGATGATGTTTCCTAGTAGCGATAGAGCTGTGGTGTACCACGATGATTTCTTTATGATGAATGGCTTATTTAATTGTTGCTGAAGTTGCTCGTCAAATTGGCTTTGCTTGTGCGTATTTTAATTAATTGAAGTCAATACCTGTTAATTTGATGGGGACTAGGTGTATTTCGTTGATAGAAATATTTTCCTGGAGTTTGATGCAGTACTCATCTTCATCGATGTCAATGAATGGAATTTCAMTTGMGAGATTTGATGTGAACATTACTGAATAGCTTCTAGCATGATCTTCTCGGAGTAGAGGCCTTGCAATTTTCTTGGAGTTATAGAATCCCGATTTTGGAAATGGTGATTTCTTCAGCTCGACTGTTCTTGCATATGATAATATATTGGTTGGAAATAGTGAATAACCATCGGTTGTCTCGTAGAGAATGCCATAGTTCCGTTGTTGCCATTAGATTCCTGATTTCGCAGTCTTCGGCTTCATTTTTCTTTTAGATTGGTAGATTCTTGCAGATCCAATAGGTATAGTTTACTTCATAGACTTTTAAATCTTCCACTAAACAAAGCAGATTTTGGCAATATCATTATCATTCAACTTGTAAGTTTTATTTGACAACAACAGAAATTATATTCAAACCACGCACGAAAGATTTAGCTGCAAAGTTTTGTATATAAATATATTCTAATTCTACTATCTTCAGCGTATGAAATACATCAGGTGTAGATACATCTCTTTTTTAACGAAAGGGCCCACATCAGCCTCAAAACCCCGAAAGTTGTCAATAATTGGCCGTGTGCAATGTAAACACGGCTTTTTTTTAATACCAAGGTGGCCATGGAAAACGCCGAGAAATCAGTCACACAGCTAAGCGTCAGTAGCCCAGGAAAGCCCGGCGTGCGCGTGCAGCTTCCCAAATGTTCACAAAAATTGGGTGGAAAATTCGGACCACGGTGTGAAACAGACCGTTTCGTGGTGATTTAGTGACGTGGTGCTTCGACTAATCCAGTTTTAGCCACCTTATCGTGTTCGCACGGGAAGAGATACCAGTGAGTTTAGTTATTACTTTTTATCGCGTAGGAATCGCATTGAAACACCTTGTATAGGTAAATTACGCACTTGTTCGTTGCGTTTATGTGCTTGTAGTTTCGAAATTCGTTTAAGTAGGATGGTTTAATTAAGTTTTGTACGATAAATGCTTAGTCCAGTTCAAAACACGGTAAAAAACTTGCATGGATGTGGAGGTAAAAACCCTACGACGCGGTGCTGGTTTTTTCATACGCCAGCGGTCGTCAACCGGTTAAATAATCTAAAACTGTTTGTTTCACTTATATGACATGGGATTTTTAGTATTGTAGTTAGCTTTGCTTATATATGTAATTGCTTTCAATATTTTCGTTATGTTGGATGTCCAAAATCCAAATACCAGCACAGAGGTTTTAAAGCATAATTCAGTACTTTTTATCTGCATCACCATAATAGACAAGAACTACGTAGGAGGTCTCTACACTGCAATTTTTTGTCACTATCTAATTCATTTATTTACGTATAAATCTATTCCATGTGACACTGATCTGACCTATTTATGTCTGTAAATCACTATTGCCGTCTACATAAGTAGCTTCTTCCACAAAAATACTTTTAAAGCAAGTTTTAATGGTACGATCAAGGTTTTTAATCATGAGTGGAATTAACAATAAATCCCAATATTGAGTTGGCAATTCGAGTTTCGTTAATGATAAATGTGTTGATTATATATTACATATTAGATTTCCTGATGCATGGAAGATTTCTGTTGTCAGGCCGCAAGTCAAACTACCCGTTTCCACAGAGCTTAAGGACACCAGACACATTAACATTTTACCAATTCTTTCAAAAGTAGACTTTTCAAGAGCATTCGATACTGTTAATTATCAGATACTTTACGCTATTTTGGAACATATTGTTATTGGGCAAGCAGCTTTATTTATATAATAGACTTCAGTCTGTTAATTTAGATGGCAATTCCTCTGCTTACGGTGGTAGTGTGGTGTCCCTCAGGGCTCTATGTTAGGACACAGATATACATCTGTAATAACCAAAAAGGACAGATATCCATAATATAAACATTAGATGCAAAGACGCTATTACTGTACCAAAACATAATCATATTTTTTTATTCGCAGCTTTTCAAGCAGAATATAAAAGATCTACAACTCACTTCCACTAAAACTAAGAAATACGGGACTAGACTTATTTAAAATCAAACTGCAATAATCTATTTTAAAAAACTGAACAGTTCTGATTGACATTTACTAATTCTTCTTGTATATATTTTCTTCACCTATACATCGTTCATCTAAATTGAGATAACTGTTTTTTTTTTCGTTTTTTATTGTTTCTCACCTCCACGGCTCTCATCAATAACAACATCTTAATACACAGGTATATACGCGTAAAATTCTAAATTTGTTTTTCTTTTCACTTTTACGGTTGAGTGGAAGAGAAGGGCGATGCCACTAATCATAAGTGTCATTTGCCACTAAAATTTGCCGTTTTGCCATGCTACGAATCCTGCTATTCAAAGTCATAATAATACATTTCGAGGACGTGCGTCCTCATACAAACAATCAATCTTTAAAGAGAATATAAAGTTATGTGCTATTTGAAAATGACATCTCTAAGGAGATAGACAAGTCTAAAATCCGCATTCGATTGTTAATATATATGTACATAGTACACACTTGGTATACCTACAAAAATCAATGCTTCAGTATGCCATAAAACATGATACATTAGGACCTTAGTCCCTGGATGATGATTCAGTGCATTGTCAATAGCTGCAAAAATAATTAATCAATAGTTTCCTAGTTAAGTAGGCACATAGTCAAAAAGGATATTGTACCCTACGCGTTGTCCCGACTTTGCCCCTAAAAAGTTATCCAAATTGGTATAAGCTTTTTTGCATCTTTTGCTTGAATTCAGCTATTTCTATGTATAAAAGAATGGCCAAGTCACGTACTAACTATTTAGATCGTAAAATAGTCTACAGTAAAAGAATGCTTCAACCGAATGTAGAATTGATGAAAAAAATGAAGCTTTATACTTTTCATTAAACTGCGCCTTTTGGATCACTCACGTATGCACTAATCCGTCAAAAAGATAAAATAGGAATCTTTACAAACCATGTCTCCAAAAATTTATACCCAAAACGGGCCTCTAATAAATTTTCTCCGATAAATAAAATACTCCTAGTGTTTACGTTCTTGCGAGCACTTTTTTGCGGCGTATCCGGGCGTACGTAAGCAATTATTGGGCAAAAAAAGGACCAGTCCATATGCGGGCCGGGTGAAGTAGCTTTTAATGCGTCGTTTATTGAATTAGTATCGCCGATGATAACTGTGCGTGATGATGTGCCGGTGAGTATGGGGTGTTTTTCAAGATTAGTTTTCGAAATTATTGACTTTTGAGTGTTAGTGGCGTGTGTGGACTGGTGGAGGAACACATCCCACACTACACTAGGTAGAAATGGAAATTCGCTCGAAATAGATTTTTGAAAGGCACAATGTAGTCTCGTTAGATAGCATACGTTTATTATTATTTTTTTATAATGAAACACTATTATTCTTAAAGAGAAAATACGTAAACCATTAAGCTTAATTTTAATTTTCTTGTGTAATTCTTCAATTATCATACAAAATTATTTTTGCATGCCTCATAAATCATACGTCTTATAAAATTTGCCTGATCATCTTTGAAAACCTTCGATGAACCAACGTCTTTTCGCACTTTTCTGTCCTAAATTCCGTTACAGCTATATTTTTTACAGTTGATTATGAAATTTTGATCATCATTCTACTGGCTTTTGCGATAGCCCCACTTTCTCCATCTCGATATTCCTCTTTTTGTAAAAGAAATTTGAATACCTATGGAAAACATAATACTAAAAACGAAATAAATTATTGACATGATAGTTTTACAATTCATAAAATTTAGTTTTTTTGTCTATCTTTGTACCTGTTTCTAATATATTTTTTCCATTGTTGCAGGTGTGCAGTGTTGTGTTAGTGCCAATCAGTGCCAGATGTGGATCAAGAGGAGCTAAAAGCTGCGGTCTTAACCAGGCACTGTGAGTTTCTCAAATTCAATTTTTTCATCTAGAAAGTGACACCTAATTTTTGTTTCAGGGAGGGGGAGCAGTTACTGCTGTGTCTGATTGGGTGAGTCGATGAAAATTAGTTGTTTTGCACGCGTTTATTATTTGTATGTTGGGTCGCGTAAACGTTACTATACAAGGGCGTGCGTTAGGGGAAGGGGGCGTGACAGTGTAGTGCCTTGTTTTAATGTATGTAAGTAATTATGAAATGTTATATTTATATCATAATCTCTCGTTTTCAGCAAAATTTTCACAAAACACTGGTAAGTGAATGAAGTTATCTGAACTATCCACTTCACGAATAATAACAAAGCCTAACGTTAGTTTCTTTTTGTTTCAGGAGATATTCAACGAATCTAATGGTTACAACGGTATTTTTGAGTTAATTAGTTATGTACATGTTAGGAAAAAATAAAGCAAACTGATCCCCTTCCTTAAATCATGTCTGCTTTTAAACGAGATTACTAATTGTTTTCTGAGCTTCTGTTCGCAGATTCTTCATTTAGAGTTGCCAGCTTCCAGAATCTAGGGAACTGAACTTGTCTATGAAATTAAATCAACCAAAGGTAGGTCTATATGTATATCAATAGCTCATTGTGCTGCTCCAAATGAAATAAGGTTATATTGCTCTTGTAAAATTTGGACTACCCGATAATTGTTCGTTTACTCACAATGAACAAACTTAATTTGGTACAGCAGTTAATTTTAAACTCAGCTGTAATTTTCTTGTATAGATCTTCAATTGTCAATACAAAATTATTTTTGCATGCCTCATAAATCATACGTTGTATTAAATTTGAGTGACCATCTTTGAAAACCCTCTATGAACCACCGTCTTTTCGCACCTTTCTGTCCTGAATTTCATTTACAGCTATATTTTTTACCGTTGATTGTGAAATTTTGGTCATTCTATTGATTTTTGCGATGGCCTCACTTTCCCCATATGCATTAGTCACATGAAGGAAAGACATAATACTGAAAACGCAAATACGCAATGTTCATAAACATTCATGCAAAAGGTGTAGTCTTGCAATTGATAAAATTTAGTTTGTTTTTGGCTACCTTTGTACCTGTTTATAATATGTTTTTTTCATTGTTCCAGGTGTGTAGTGTTAACCAGTGCCAGATGTGGATCAAGAGAAGCCAAAGGCTGCTATCTTAACCAATCACTGTAAGTTTCTCAAATTTTATATTTACAATATTACAATAGTACATGCAAAATTATTTTTTTGTATGCCTCATAAATCATACATCGCGCGTCGCATTAAATTTGCTTCATCGTCTTTGAAAACCTTCGACGAATCAACATCTTTTCGCAAATTTCTGTCCAGAATGCAATTTGCAACTATATTTCTCATAGTTGATTGTGAAATATTGGTCATGTCATTCTACTGGTTTTTATGATGACCCCACTTTCTCCTTCTACTTTTTTATGTACTCGTAAACTCAGGTTCAGGTGGTAAATGATTATGATTCCGTTTAATCATTTTCAACATTATTGTCAAAAACATCTCCGCCATTTCGAATTCTTTAACAACATTGACGATGATTTCACCTTCTTGTGGGTGAGAAACTTCCACCCCATTCAACGGTCTCCCCATTTTTATAATTAGTAAGAGCTATAAGTGTAGTAATAATAACTCTTTATTGTTTTTTAACAAGCGAGTTTTAGCTTTATCTTGCACTATGTGCATTAGGCGTACTATTAGTATTATTTAATAATTAAATATGCTGCATCTGTCAAGTTGAATATAGTCAGTGATGCTTTCTTTATTTGTAAAATTGTAGTGGCATATATATTTTCATATAAAATACCATCTTGTCAATAACCAACAATAAGAAAATTTTTTAAATTGTGTCTAAGGGTGGGTTAAGTTAAGAAAAAACATAGAATTAAATATTATTAAATAAGCAACTTTTTGTTCAAAAAGTAATCTTCTAAAAATAATCGCGCAAGTGTTTTTATGGTAAAAAATTAAACTTAAACTATAACTGCAAACTTTCTAGCATGATGTTCTCGGTGTATGCCTTATAATATCTTTCGCGTTGTAGAATCCCGATTTTGGAAATGGTGATTTCTTCAGCTTGACTGTTCTTGCATATGATGGTAATCGATTGTTGGTTGAGAATAGTGAATAACCATCGGTTGTCTCGTAGAGGATGACATAGTTCCGTCGTTGCCACTAGATTCCTGATTTTGCAAGTTTTCGAAATAGATTTTGTTGTTTTTCTGAAGAGCTTGATTTCGCAGTCTTTGGCTTCATTTTTCTTTGTGATTGGTAGATTCTTGCAGATCCAATAGGCATAGTTTACTTCATAGGCTTTTAAATCTTCCATTATATAAAGCAGATTTTGGCAATATTCTTATCATTCAACTTGTAAGTTTTATTCGACAACAACAACAGAAATTATATTCAAACCATGCACGAAAGATTTAGCTGTAAAGTTTTGTATATAAATATATTCTAATTCTACTATCTTCAGCGTAAATACATCCCTTTTTTAACGAAAGGGCCCACTTCAGTTTCAAAACGCCGAAAATTTTCAATAATTGGACGTGTGCAATGTAAATACGGCTTTATTGAATACCAAGGTGGCCATGGAAAACGCCGAGAAATCAGTTATACGGCTAAGCGTCAGTAGCCCTGGAAAGGCCGGCGCGCGCGTGCAGCTTCCCAAATGTTCACAAAAATTGGGTGGAAATATCGAACTGCGATGTGAAACAGACCGTTTCGTAGTGATTTAGTGACGTGGTGCTTCGACTAATCCAGTTTTGGCCACCTTATGGGGTTCGCACGGGAAGAGACACCGGTGAGTTTAGTTATTACTTTTTATCGCGTAGGAATCGCGTTGAAACACCTTGTATAGGTAAATTACGCATTTGTTCGTTGTGTTTATGTGATTGTAGTTTCGAAATGCGTTTAAATAGGATGGTTTAATTAAGTTTTGTACGATAAATGCTTCGTCCAGTTCAAAACACGGTAAAACTTACATGGATACGGCGGCAAAGAACGCTACGATGCGGTGCTAGTTTTTTCATACGCCAGCGGCCGTCAAACGGTTTTGAAGGCGTTTTCCACCGAATACCAAACTTTTTTATTTTTCATAGGCGATTTTCGTCAAGTACTATTTATTTCATTGTTGTAGTACACAAAGTTGAAGCTGAACTGGTTTAGGTATGTGTATTTTGTTCGTCAAAACGTTCTGCTTTCGACAGCGATGATTTCCATCAGAAAACAGTTTTTCAAATTATTCGTAGTAGGTGATGTCTAGTTAGGTAAATGGATAATAAAGGTCAACTAAATATTATGAATCGCTAAATAGTCCTTCTTCGATCTGTGTATTTGTATACAGTTCACAAAATGTTTAGCATTGACTTTTTTAACAGCGACATACTGCCATGTATAGTATTGTATACATACATTGAAGCTTTTGTGCCAGCTACACCAGATAAGCCCCAAATACTGTTTTAATAAATTTAATGACGCTCTCTTCAAATGTCCAACAACAACGAATTTTGGATGAAAACATTGCTAGTCTTCCTCTATTAAGGTGTTGTTATAGATAGTATATGTATTTGTGAAAGCGTCACTTCAGCAATACATCATGTGGTTTGAAGATTAATTTTAGATATGGGAAAAGTCAGGCAATTTTTACTAAATACACCTTCGTTAAAAAACGGTGTATAACAACCATATCGCAGCCTCAAAAAGATTAAAGCATAAAAGTATTGGAATATGTGAACGATTATATGCTAAGTTGATCAAGAACATAATGTGATTAATATATAACAAACATAATTATTGAGTAATAAGAATAAATATGAATATATAAGGTCCTCTTCTCTTGTGAAAGCGATGGCTTGTAGAGGGTGGTTTAACTCTTGATGTTCTATACGTTGTAGTGTACTCGTACCAGGGTTGGCAAAATACATGTTTTTTTTTAAATTAATAAAACAAACAGTTTTTTTTGTTTTAACCATGTTTAAATCGTTTTAAACATGTTTTTCTAACATAGTTGAAAACATGTTTAAAACGTTTTTATGTTACTCAGTTTTTTAACCACACCATGGACTAAATAAAAAATGGAATGAACCTAGCCTAAAACTGTAACCTACAAATTTTCAGAAAATTGTACAAGTTGGTTTCCAATATTCTTCTAATGAAGACTCGCGTAACGCACCTTATTTTGCTACAACTTTAAATTGTACCTTTGTCATCGGAACCGAAACATTTCATATGTTACTAGCATAAAGTAAACCGAAACGCCTTTGTATATATTCCCACACATCTTCACGTAAAAAAAAGGTCGAAGCCGTTAACGCACTCCTTTTAATAGACGTCATCGTCGACCTATTACACAAACACATCGACCACCGCCTCCAGCAGGAAATTCACGTGAAAATATTTATTCAACTAAAAGGGTGAGATTCTGAAGATTCCAAAGAAAACATGTATCCTAGTTTGTATAGTTCACAGATGTTACCTTTTTGTCGCAGATGGGAAACAACCGCAGGACTTTTACACCCATTTCCCGACGTGTTACGCTTATTTTTAACGTCCGTAACGGGACGCGCAGCGGCGTTTTAACGTCGGGGGCAACCTTGACAGTTGAACTCGAAAATGTAACCCAACCGCCACGATTATTAACGTAGTTTAATGAGGCGTTCTCGGGGCGGTCCGAACAAAATTCTGATACCGAAAATGGTGTAGGCTTGCGGTTTCTGCAGGAATAGTACCGCCTCGTATGGGACTGTTTTATAATTCGGGGTTCTTACCTAATGATCAGTAAATCAGCTTTATTTGCCACTGTAGAGTCGATAGTAGACAGCTGCACACTATGACATTTTTTAATTGGGACTGCAATAAATATTGCATCGTTTCCTTGTTCACATAATATCTAAATGGTACCAACACTAGCATCTTTGAACTTCTCTAATCTTTTGAACAACTTCGTTGATTTGATTAAAGTGCGCTGCATTTGACACATTTTTTCACTCTTAAGTGATTCGAATTACACCGGGTCGTTGGGAATTCAAGTTAGTTTGCATATTTGTACCTCAGAGGTCAGTTATACAGGGTGATTCGCATAAGTATCGATACAGAGTAGGGGCATGTAGGGGAGTCCAAAATATTGTGATTTAACGCAACTTACATATATACCAAGTTGCACCCCTGAGAAGTTATAGGCCTTCAAAGTGGAGTTCTAAATTTCGAATAAAATCAATATCTCACTTATACTTGAACTTAGAAAAGCCTAATTTGATATATGTTGTGAGTGCACCAAGAGCATTATTCGAAAGTAGAGATCAATTGTAGCATTTGAAAGGGTTGATAAGGGATGATACACCCTTAAAATGTGACTGAATTTTTTAACACGTTGGCGGACTTAATTATTATTATTTTATTTTTTGGGAATTTAATTCATAAACCTTTTTACTCTTGCTATTTTACAAGAAATCTTATTGTTTCCTAGAAAAACCTGGATAACTAAAAACATGTATTGTAACTGTGTTATTTAAAATTATCGAAAATTCCAGATGTCAGACTTAGCAATCAGGTAAAAAGTTGAGATAGGAATACTTTAATAGAACAAAATATTAGCAAATGTTTCTCTATGAGGGATTCCGAGATTAGGAAATCTTCAATAGTGTTCAACATTCCTTCTGCAGTTTCCTTCGTGGTAAGCTAATACCGTTGTCTGAATTGTCTGTATTATTCAGACAACGCTAATACTAATAGCATGTCAACATGTTCGCTAAATTAAAACCTCCAGGCCATTTTTACAACACTAAATCAATTTAGTGTTCAATTTAGCTGATTGTCAAGTCTGACGTTTAATTTCATAGGCAGGGTTTGAATTTTCGATAATTTTAAATAGGAGCTTTGCAACACATGTATTTAGTTATCCAGATTTTTCTCGAAAACCCTAAGGTTTTTTAAAAAATAACGAGAAAAAAAAAGTTTTAGAATTACATTCCGCATAAAGGCGTTAAAAAATTATCTCACATTTTAAAGGTTCATCATCCCTTATCAACCCTTTAAAATATTCCAGCTGAACTCTATTCTCTCTAATTCTAAGTTCAAGTATAAGTGAGATATTGATTTTTTTCGAAATTTGAAACCTTACTTTGAACTTCTCAGGGGTGCAACTTGGTATAAAGGTAAGTTGCGTTAAATCACAGTATTTTTTACTCCCCTACATGCCCCTGCTTTGTGTCGGTGCTTATGCGAATCACCCTGTATACTTAAAACGGCAAACGAATTTTGCTTGCTAGCAACCCTATTTGTTGCCAGTCCCATGGTATCATGATCTGTGGCTCCTCTTTTCCCTCTCAATTTAGGAGTGATAGCTATTTGCTTCTAAGTGGATCTGACCTCTCAGTAAATACTTGTGATTTATTATATTTGGCTGGGAATTAATTTTATAATGTAATGTAAAAATGTGCTGGAAAATAATGCCTACTTCAACAGCAATTTCATTGGCACCTTTACCAGCGATACTGTTGAGACGACAGCAGCGGGTTGTCTTTTTAGACGTTGGGTCTTTAATAGTGTAGTGGAATGTACAAGGTTTTATAGAATAAAAAGGTTCTGCATTTGTAAATATTGGTATTGGTAGTCACCTTTCCAAATCAACAATAATAGCAATTTTTTTTCGATGTTCTGCTCTATCCATTTATTTTAATTTATACCTCTTATTGGCTTCATTGATACGTTTGTCATAATTGGACTGTATCAGCAATCTCTAATTTACATTAGATTAATTCCGCAGCTTTTCTAAAAAACTATCGCATTCATCACGTGTCATTATATTATTAGGTGATTTGAAAATATAATTATATTCGGTATTAAAAATATCTGAGTACAACCACTCTTTGGTTGCATCTTTTAGACGGATTCTACGTTCAAGGCATTCTTCTTTACATAGAGAATACATTTGGGACAAATTTAAATGATTTCCATTTTTCACGGCTGTAATGTGATTCTATCACAGGGAATTTCACAAGATGATTTCTTACTGCATTCTTAACATCACCAGGAATTTCATTGCGTGGAGTTGTTTTTCCTCTTTGGTCTTTGGACACAAGGCCCCTGCATTCCCCTTTTGATAAAGCGGTTGTTACAAATGAGAGCTGTTCAAAATTGGCAGAAAAAGGATTGCACACTTCAATACGTTCCTACATTCGTTATCTTCTTCGTCCTCCTCCCCAGTCAACATACGATATAATTATAATTTTTTATTATCATTTTTTGAAGCCTACTTCGATAATTCTCCAATAATATTTTATTAGCTTCAACTATTTTTCCTCCCCAATCCGTTTCAAGATTTAAAAAAATTTATTCAGTGTAATTGTCTGCAGGCTCTGAACTAAAACTGATAGGGATGAAATTGCTACTAATTCTTCTTCTTTAGTTAGTTTAGCCTGATAAATCTCCGCCTACACTACTACACTATTGCCCCACCCAAAACTCCCATAACTTTCACTTGACCAAGCCCAACAGTAAAAGTTTTAAAGAAACTCCCTTATACATGGGCTAAAAGATTCTTAATATGTTTCCAGTCGGAACAAGGAAGTTGCTAGATTAATAAGGTTATTAAAAAAGATTTCGGAATTTTTATCCTGCTTGTTATGATTATTGATATGCAGGTATGTAATGCTTCTTTGTGACTTGTCGTCCACAATCTACTGTTTTCAAGACGAAATATATTATTATTGTTGTTATTATTATTATTAATTAGCTCGAAATTTTGCTAACTTACAATAAGTCAGGTCAGGTCAGGATTTTGGGCAAATCGTACTTGGGTATCTTGAAGTCAGAGTTAAAATTTAATTTCCTACTTTATTGGAGGATTGGAAGATCCTTAGTAATTTTGGAAATATTTGAGCTAGGATTTTTAATTAATTTTTTATACATTTCCTTGTCTAACAATAAAATAATGATCTCACAATCAATTTTATTGCTGAACAATTATCCCACATAGTAACCATGGTAGACTTATCTCTATTTAGAGTATTGAGTATTCTACAGATGATTTACTTATTGACTTATTTATAGTACAATGAGTATTACAATATTTAATAATATTATTAGAGTGTATAAATTACCTAATGATTTAAAGATGAACAAGCTCGCAATCTTTAATTTCATCACAAGGAATATAAGAACATTACTGTTATAAATGTCAATGGTATTATTAGTATTAAATTTGGCTTCGAACATATGCACGAATGATATTGTATTAGACTAGTTTTTATATATGAGAAAATAGTATACTATATAATAGAGCACTTTCTTTTCAAGACATAATTGGGTATTTGCCATGTATTTATATTTTATTAAATTGCATATTAATAGGTAGCATCTAATCCACAAAACAGCTGTGACAGCTTATAAATTCGAAAAAATGGATCGCAAGGTGTATTTTTAATATTAAAAATGTGAATATTTAAAGGGACCGCCAAAACGCGAACATATTGGCCGTGACGTCAGGTGTCTTGTAAATGGCCGCTTTTTTACATTTGGGGTCAGCGCGTCGCGCGTCGGCCTCAGCCCGTCAATTTATCAGTTTGTTGTTTGCGTTCATTTTGTGACAAGCGAATAAAAATACGCCAAGAAAAAGAGAAAAACTTGTGAGTTATGACTTCTGAGGGCATGTTCATTGTTATGGAATTTGTTTACAGCGACGAGCGGTTCAACGCGGCGGAGATGAGGAACGTAAAAGCGACAGGATAAGTGAACGTTTTATCAAATTAACGTAGTGATCACAGAGGGTTGTTGGAAACATAAAAATATAAGAATCAGAAATATACCTTAAACTTGACATTTATTTTGGAGGTCAGAATAAATATAAATTGCCATTTATTTTCGGGGCTCTTGTGGCTCGTTTCCGGTCTGGCTAACAGTCGAGTATATGGTCCCTATATACGTCGTTCTTTATTATAACATTTCTCTCTATCAACTTAAGACGCATATAATTTTTCATATCCTCTTCAAGCTATAACAAAATGAAAACTGAAAGGTAAACACTTATAACCCCAAAAGAATAATAAAACTTACAGTGAGAATTAGGATGATCTTCACATCAGAAAACAAACTTTGCGATTTCGGAATATCACGTCTAGGGGCCTTAAACAACTTTTTCATACGTTGATAATCTCGAGGAACGGTTACAAAAATTTTGTTAGCTGTACTGACTGAAGTACTTTTATAACCCTGTACAAAACAACACTTGTTTTGTTTTCCATACATAATAGATGCTTGTAAAACTACACAAATCACTTTTTGCTGCGACCTCTTACACCGTTCTTTCAATAAACGTCACACAAAAGCTTTTCCAATACAAGAATGATACTACACCATTAAGCAGCACGCTCCTCGGTAATGTTTACATGACACATGACGTCACGAGTTGAATAACCTTAGTTAAAAGCGTTTTGGCGGTGACTCCTAAGATTAAAATTTCAGACCTGAAATTCTCTACCTACAAATATAATATAAATATAATATCGTAGTTACTTACAGACAGGTTGTTGAAAATATAGGTAACCTCAGTTTGTAAGATACGGAAACTTTGATGATCTAAAATAAGTAAAGATCTATGAAACTAACGAGGCTTAGAGTAGTTTCAAAATTTCGAACGTCATTAGCGCTCAATCTGCTTGGATGTACGATCAAGTCTCGCGAGTACCTTTTAAATTTCTCTGTATATTTAAATCCTTGAGGACAAAGAATGAAGTATATTAACTTCACTATCATCTAGCCTAATACATATGTCTCTCTGACACAAGTTTATTGAATTGACGACAAAAACTCTTTAGGGTTATGGCTATCTTTAACTTTATATGCGGAAGTTACCAAGAATGATAATATTCTTCGTCCTCTTATAATTAACTGTGGAAATTTACTCAACGAAGACAGTTCTTAAAACATTCGGGGTTGTGTCACAGCTATTTGTGTAACTTAATCACATAAAAGTGACATCTTCAGATCCATATCTGAATAATTGCAAACGAAAACAAGCCCTTTTAAACCGACCCTCACCAACGCCACAATTTCCACTCGACTGGCTACTTTTTTAACAACACAGGGGTCGAAAGGGGCCGAAATAAGGACCCCGGTAGGCCAGCAATGGCCCCACCGGCCGACTCTTAATAATTAACAACTCCAACAAGACACCGCTGCATTGACGCGACATCAAAAATAAATGGATCATTAACCCGCGCGCCGCGGGGGTTAAAATGAATTTCTGCTATCGATATGAGCTGTGCACCGCGGTCACACGGAAGCGCCAGTGTGTGAAATTGGGGAACTGCACCCAGCGCATTAAACTACATCCTCCGTCCACTTTATTGGATGGAATACAATTCTGCTTGCTCGGCATCATACAGAAATAAATACGGGATTAGGGCGGCGGGCGGGCGGGCCCGTCGAATTACGCACAATGCAATAAAAAATAATGAAATCGCCCCCACAAAGCGGGAAATTTCATTTTGAAAACGCTCCCGTTCGTTATAGGAATCGGAGGCGCAAATGAAAAACGCCGTGTGATATCATGCAGAAATGGACCTCCTCAGATTATCGCGGATCGAGCCGCCTGCGTGCGAATTACCGCGGTTTCTTCCGGCGGCCGGGGTTAATTCGGCTCACCTTGAAAAAATCGCTTCGCAGGAATTGAATTCGTTCACACTGATAGGCGATTATGTAAACAAGAGAACCCACTTGAGGAGGCGCGAAGAACACATCAGAGAATGTTATTACAGTGGTAGAAATTTCTTGCATTATATATTACAAACGTATCCAGGATAAATTACTACAATTTATGCTAATTAAACTGTATATTAAAAACCAGTACTGCAATAATTTAGAAAGAGTAAATATGCATTTCGGCAGTTAAGCTGTCATTTTCAGTGGAAATTAAATAAGTTTGAACCGGAAGATATTCTCCTCTCCAAGCTTTTAGTGAAAAATTGTAGGACCAGTATGGTCCATTTAACTTTCCCTAATTTTTACCACACCCAACCACATACCGCTGTAAAACTATTTGCCTGTCAGGCGGTTGTTGTACGCATTACAGGACCGTACTTGAAATCTTTCAACCGTTACATTGAAATTTGAGGAGTAAATAAACAAAATGACATAAATAAGAAAGCTCATACTATTTAGTTTTTAGAATTAGATTTTGGTCACTTGAAAAAAGTCATTGTTTCAGTCTGTTTCGCAATTTCTTTTTGAATAGTATGTACCCAACTAGCAACTTGCAGCTTTATAATGGTCAGGCAAACGCTTATAATTTTTTTTTTATAAAACAGTGGTACTCTTGGAAACATTGTCACATCGTTTATAGAATGCTTAAAGATGCAAAAAAGCGCATCTTTATAAAACATTTTAGTTATATACAGTATCCCATAATGGTTTTAGTAGATGTTATAGAACAGTTTTGTAGATAATTACAGAGGTGGTATAAAATTACTATAAATCAGTTACAAAACAATTTTATAGCAATTTATTATAAAACAGTTTTACAAGTGTTACGGCATTATCTATATGCGACAATTCTGATGCATCTAGAAAGGGATATTTCGGTCTTTTAACTGATTTGGCGGAGAATGATTTATTTCTTAACGACTGGGTAAAGTTGCAACCTATATTTCTCTTCTGTAAAATAAAACATATATCACGAGATATATACCGTACCAGATGACATAAAATATGCGTAGTATTGAATTGTAGTCACAAGAAACTACTACCAAACAAAATTTATGTGTTCAAAATTTTTAAGCGCTTCAAAAATTATAACTATTTCATCCATTTAAAAGAAATATTTACAAAATACACTAAATCTTTTTAATCAGGTAACATCTTAAACCTATCTGCACTGATTATAAACCGCATTTTATAATCATTTTTGTTAGAAATATAACTTTTGTACATTACTTTACTTATAATTATGATAATAATATGGCTTCCTTTATATAAAGCACGATTATCACAGAAAAAATTGCTGTATAACAAATATTTTTTTATATGCGTCAAATCAAGACAAAATAATAGTTTTATAGGTGTTCAAAGACGACGATTCAGTGTTGAATAACACATATTTAAACCCTTTATAAAATAATTTGTCTCCACTAGGAAAATGTTCTATAATAGGTTGTGTAAACGTTTATACAATGAGTATAAAATGGTGCTTAACACTAACACTAAACTATATAACAATTTAGTGTACTGAAGCCGAATATGAATACGAATTACGTGAACCATTCATTATAAAACATGTACAGTTTATTTAAATTTAGTTTATTCACCAAAACTTGACTTTTAGAGATATTCAATTTTCCCTGCTAATACAAAATTTATTTACAGCAATAAATCAAATTCGCAACATCAATAAATCCATCAGCCACACAATTTTTTATCAGCTCATCGGGAAAAGATTCTTGTTTCTTCTAAGGATACAAATTTCTTGAAATTATCATCTTTTATCGATCGAATATAGTTTCAACGACATCATTTTGTTTACCACATAACTCTTCTATTGTTCTTCTTCTTTCCTGCAAATTAGTCAACAATGAATCCAATGTTACGTGCTCCTTTTTTTCTTCGCGTTTCGTATAAAGCATTCCGGACTTCGATATTTTGAGAGCTATTTAGATTCTTGTTTATAGGATATCTCCATTTCTTATTTTGGAAGGAACATTATCTTTGTAATGTATAGTGGTAGCGGGAAAGCAGGCTAAATTAAATTAAAAAAGTAACTCGCTGTGATCGGGATGCGAACCCAAATCTCCAGAACGGTACTCTGGTATGCTCCCTTACACCACCGGAGCGTTCGAGTTAAAGCTCAGACCCAGCGAGTATCATATCTATGAATTCAACGTCACGTACATATACGTATCCAGCCGACCAGCAACTACCCATTTGCTGGTGAGTTTTATATTACTGTATATTACAGCTTTTTACGAAACATCCAACTTGACCAGACTTGGCGGCCTGCTTTCCCTATACCACTATACATTTCGATCTTAATACAGGCGAAATATAAAGTACCCGAATTATATAATGGGGATTCTGTGCTCCCCGGCCGCCAAATGTGGTCGCCGTTGGGTGTTCTTCTTCTTATCTCACTATCTTCTCACTAAGATGTAATTTTGTGCATTTTCTTGTGACTTTTGTTTTATTCGCAGGTGCAAAACTTTGTTCTTTGCTAATTCATCAGTTTAGGTGAACATACGGTCGTTATTGATTTTGTACGTATTTTATAATAATATTTGTTAAGACTGGGCTCGAGCAAATAACACTAAAATATATTGAGATCCTACTAAATTTTATATATGGACGTTCCTCGTTTATCCATCATAAACACTTTCCTCATGTGACAATATAAAAAATGCTTGAGCTGTTCGTGAATACATATACTTATGAGTTATGAAACATACCAGTACATCTTTTTAATATAAATTATATCTGCTTACAGCTTCGATATTTGCTAGCGCTAAACTTTTGTTTATTAAATTCCTCGAAATAGGTTTCAAGCTAGCCTCGGAAAGATTTTACTTACGAAATATATTGTACATCTACTATCAAACATTATTTGTCATAATCAAGTGATGTATTCCTCTGATGATCTTAAGGAAAATTATTTAGTTACTTACATGCTAAACGTTTAGGACTAGCACCAGTTCACTGAATGTTCACTTATAAAATAATAAAACCTGTTTTTTGTATTGCACACAAATATCTATATTTCACTTGTCTTAAAATATTTTAGCAAATGAAATTGATATAAATAAGACTTACATCTGTTCTAGTTGTAGTTTCTGGTGGAGGAAGTAATCGTGCTTCCAGGAATTAGAAAGCCACCAAAATGTGCACCTTAATTTCTTGAACGAATTAAGAAATTTTCATTAAAATGCTTTGGTCCATTAATTCGTGTATCATCACCGACATCTCGGCAGTAGTGACAAACTAATTTGAGTTGTGCTTAGAAATAGTAGTGTTAAAAAGTCAGAATGTTTCGAATACTAGCCGTACTTTTGGATTACTGATATTGTCAGCTATACTTTGCCATGTACTGTATAAATTGATAATGTATTTGTTGATTTCCGTTTTGGACCCTAAAATAGTCCCTAAAAAGCTTTATCGAGTAGTGGATAATTCCTTTTATGTCGAAAACACACGATCCGCAAACCCGAAAACGAGAAAGCCGTCCAACTCCGGCCGGTTTTTGCCATGTATAATGCAAAAGAATAAGATCCACATTTAAATAATTAAAATGTACACAGCAGGTAAACGAAACCCGAGTTTGGTTAGCAGATGACGATGGGGGATGTAAGAGAGCGGAAACTTTCCGTGTTTGTATGCAAATGTCAAACTGCCAACTTTGAAAACGTGCACTTGACGACGGACGGGGCCAAATTGGAGAAAATTAAGCAAGGATATGGGCGATCGCATGAATTAACCAGACAGTTTTAAATGCTATCTATGCCTGCCAGACGGAAAGTGCTGCGGCCGAACGCGGATTCGGCGAAAGGCTTTCAGCGTCCGCGGMTCAAATATTTACCTGTTTGTAAACAAGCGTGGAGCAAAAGATAAGCGGGCCAGAAATTTAAAATACATGCCTAAATAACCGTAAAGCAAAGGCACCATGTTAGAAACGCATTCGTTTATCCCGGTGTGAAACATTAAAGTTTGCAAAGGTTTTTAAGTGGAAATACACATAACCTTAATTAAATCAGGACAAAAAACACAACATGAATGGATATTGCAAATAAAGGATACCTATGTAAAAATATATTGTTTTACTAATGAGAAATGATGGAAAAAGCGAACGTAGAGATAGATAGCCACATGCGCTCGTCGAAAACTGGAGAAATAGAAATGGGCGTATGTTAATCGTTATTTTCTTTTATCACATTCACAACCTTTCTTACCACTACCCTACCCGAGCTCAGGGAAGTGGACATGGACGGTTTAATTAGACCAGACGTAGGCCCGTAACCCCTGGCAAGGGTTTAGCAGAGATTGCTACCCATAGGTTGCAGTCTTTCGATTAGGCATTTCATATATTGACCGAATGTATGGACTTACTAGATCAACTAACATCTTTGGTGGAATAACGGTATGATGAGGTTTCTGTTCCATCTTTGAGGAACTTATATCTTGGCCGCGTCACTGTCGCGAGCAGCAGATAACATACAGGATGGCTAAACTATATGCACACTGGTCCCCCAGAAAATTAGGGCGGCCAAAAATTAAACTGAACTTGGTCGAAGCGGTTAAGAAATAATCTCAATGTGTACTATAAACATGAGTGAATCTGGTCTCGTGTCTCCGAGGTCATTTTTGGTTGTTACGGAATAGCGTGCAGTAGCAGCTGTCAACAGCAGTTAGTTTGCACAGTTCGGATGCGAGTTTTTAACAGAGTTATTTCCAGTGATGATGTACTTGTTATACTTTAAGGGTTGCAGTAGTATCTAGTAGCCATTTACTTGTTTTTATCGAGCTGAATTGGATACTACATGTGCAGTAACCTGGTAGATGGGTCTTTCTTTACGACCGAATGGTGTTCCAACATAGAGAGTGTTTGTCGTTTTTAAGGATATAATGTGTATCAGACAAGTTCTTGGCGCAAATGTTATTGGAATGACAATGACAGCTGCTGGAAGCACAACTGTCAGGTTGATTTAACTGGTAGCAGCTGGAAATATTGAGAGGAGTCAATAGAAACTAAAAGGGAGGTTTCTGAACTGAAAGCTGAAGTCGTCAACTGGACGGCCCTCTGAACAGGATAAGGTTGATGACGAATTAAAGCTTGTATCATGTAATGAAAACTGTAGGTTCAATTCTATGGATAAATGGATAGTTAGCAATAGGTTTGTCGTTGTACGAATGTATGTATTTTTAGATACAATTAGCTCTAACAAATCTATCAAAAGTGACTATTCCTAATGAGTATTCAATCTGTACGTAAGAAAGGTATTAAATTTTTGCATCAGTTGTTAATACGCCGCCACTGTTTGGCTTTAGAGGAATCCAATAAATTAATTGAATTCAGATGGCATGTAGTTGCTTCTAGAATAGCATTCGCTCGTTTAAATTTATCTGAGTGGGATGAAGTAGGTATGTTTACGTCTACAATTTGCGGTTAATGAAGATGCTAATTTTATAAAATAGGACAGAACTGTAGCAAATAGGACGTTAGGAAGTTTGATGCAGTGAGAGCATAAGCTCTCGTTTGGTACTTGTAGTATAGTCGAAAACTTTACGGATGTACCCACCTGTGTCCACATTAACGCCATTTTCCACGACAAATTCAAACCGTTATGAAGATATGAAATATTGCCGAGGTTTATGAGGATTTGGTTGTTTTTGACCTGCATGAGCAGGTGTGTAAAACAAGTCACAAAGAGTGTTGGACCCAAAATCGAACCTTGTGAAATACCCTGCTTTAGCGCACTTTTCGTTATAGGGGCGCAATGTTAAATATTTAGCTGTGATAGGTGTAGGTGAGATTAATTGTGAGACCCTAATTTTTTTTTGTAAAGGAGTGCTCTCTCAGGTCAGATCATTTGCCCCAATGATATATTTTTAAATAAGCTAACGGATGCATAAGTATTGTATCTATTATTTAACTATTATTTAGCATTTAAGAAGCCAGTAGACAAAAGTGCAGTTTAGATATCTTCTTCTTCTTTCGGTCCCGTCCCCTATTGGAGGCTGGAAATTGCCATTTGAATGTTAACCTTACTTATCGCAATTCTAAATAGTTCTGTGGAGCTGCTGCCGKACCACTCCCTTATTAAGTTTCGCAGCCATGACATTCTTCTCCGTCCAACATTTTTCTTGCCTCTTATCTTTCTCTGCATTACAAGTTGCAGCAATGATTATCGTTTTGTACAGTTTTTCTCAGAACTTGCGCATTCCTTATTTTGCCTACTCATGATATCTTCAGCATCTGTCAATAGCACCACATTTCATAGGCTTCTAGTTTTCTTTTACATCTGCCTGCGTATTGTCCATGGTTCAACACCATATAAGGGAGTAAGTATTGCATAGGGGATTTTAATTTTAGGAAAGACATTTCGTGATTGTTGGACACCATATCCAATTTCCTTGGTCTGATCATATTTTCGTTCAACCACGCATCGGTAATTTGGGTTCCTTTCAGTTGGAACGCCTAGGATATTTAGATCGGCTTTGATGTCTGACTTTGTTATTACCATTAGCTTAGATTTTGTTATGTTGATTTTTATCAAAATTCGTTACAATGATTGTTAATTATTTCGACCGGATATTGTAGATCGTCAATATTGTCAGCTGTTAGTGCCTCTTTAAGTTAAGGGCTTCCTCATATATGGCTTCGCTGTATAAAAATATAAGCAAAACAAATGCTATTTGATGAATTTAAAGCTTGCTGCTGTTCAGAACTAATATTCCACATCTTTTTTAAACTGTATGTAAGCACGCATATTAGAATAGCCACATTCCATCATTATTCTTTGGACTGCTTGCGGCTTCAGAGCAATACTAAACTACCAACAAAATGTCATCCGTGGCAAAAGTGCTCGCATCGAAAATGACATTCAAAGCCCGCACACACCGAAACAGTTAACATTTTGGGGTACACATTATATTCCCGGCGGCCAGCTGCGGTGCCCGTATATAGGAGGAGGCAGTGATCCGAAACACTGATTGCCGTTCACACCATTTCGCTCGGCGGCAGTATACATAAATACCGGAATAAACGAAGCAACACTTGCTTATTATCGGGTCGCCCCCCTGCCCTTTAATTGCGACACGTTTCTAAGTTCGAGAGATTTTTTTGCCCCGGTCGTAAGACGGGAATGTGACAATTCCGAGAGTTTAACGTGAAGGGGGGAGGGGGTAATAAAATTTTAAGGGTCTATTAAAATTAGTAATGCCGGTAGGGTGCGTTAAATTCAAAATTTGGAGGGACCAACCGCCCGGGATTTTGTGACGTAAAACCG
The DNA here is from genome assembly GCA_025024175.1 of Rhyzopertha dominica. Lineage (NCBI taxonomy): Eukaryota > Metazoa > Arthropoda > Insecta > Coleoptera > Bostrichidae > Rhyzopertha > Rhyzopertha dominica. The sequence continues at coordinate 47,314,569 of QCXZ01000041.1, forward strand.
TTGTTTTATCAACGAAACATCAGGTTTTTATTAGATATAAAATGATAAGGCCCTTTATATTTTCTGAACAAGAGAAGTAAGTAAGGAGAGCACAAGAATGAAGCGGTTACATAGTTAGAAAAGTATATAAATGAAAGGTCCTAAATTTCAAGGGATGGGTAGTACAAAAGACGTGATATCTTTCGTTGAGGGTTAAATTAATTTTACCATTGTTAGTCTCAGGTATTTATCGCAGCACGTCTTGCGAAACCCGGACTGAACAACAGGTAGGATTTTAATAAATCACCTGCCCTGGTCAATCCACTCTTGCCTTATTGGGGCTCATCAGGTGGGGGTAAAGAGTAAATTGAACAAAGCAGATAGTCGTCTTTAACCGCGCTGGTGTGTAAAGGAGCTGAAGGCATTAGCTCTTTTACACAGGTAGGAAGTAAAATTTGTTTCTACGTATTGAAAATAGCCAACTTGTCATTTCCAAAAATTGAACTTTGTTCACGCAAAGTAAATATTGTGACACCATAAAGTGTGTATACATTTTTGAAGCATCCTGAATTTTAACTAATTAAAGACTTTTCTTCCAAGCAACTAGGGAAAACATAATCAGTTGTTTATTTAATAATAAATAGATATGAAAATAAGAAAAGCATTTTTAGTTTGCTTTATAAATATTATGATTGTTGATGTATGTAAGTGTGTATTTTGTATTTGTAACAAATAAAAAAAAATATTCATAAAAACCTGTTTGAAATTCTAAATTAGAAGAAACACTGTTTAAAAAATGCACATTTGGTGTATTTTGGTCAAATTTCCTTGCATATTTTAAGAATTTTTTATGCGTGCTTATGTACTCTGAGGTCAACTGTGTTAAGCCACAAATTTTAAACTTCCATGTTTTTGTTGTATCGCCATATCTTTTCATCTACTAGTACTAAAGTGTCTTACGTCTAAAGCTAGAGACAACTTGTTTTGTGGAATTATGAAACAGTGCTAAGGCACAAGTAAAGTCAGAGGCAAAATGTGCTTTAGTATTGTTGACCTTAAAGGAAAGTATAAAGTCTCTTTGATATTATGTGAAAAGATTGCGAAAGCTAGGCAAAGTAAAGGAATATGTAACCTGGAATATTTTCAAAAAGTTGAAGAAGACAGAATCGCCGAAATTTTTGGCAGTTCTGGTCGCTAGGAAAATATATTAATCAAAAGTTGGTGGCATTCAGCAACATTGTAGCAGCAACAAATAGAGATAGGGATAGAACAGGTGAGAGAAAGAATGTTACTTTGACATATCATAATTTAACAAAAACAGAGTTGTTTGTTTTTTTACTTCTATAAAATTAATACAAGGTCACTAAATACGGTAAAAAAGGTTCAGGTAAACACTATTAAATCGAGCTTAAAAACATTGGACTTTTTCAATTTTTCTAATGCTTTATATCCCGCAATTAAATATATGCCGTTTCCTGAACAAATTGCATAATTTAACTTGACACAACTAACCACTACTAACAGTAGAATTGTTTTCCGTGTTTGATAAAGAACAGTTAAATTTAGCTCAACCACGAAGTTTAATTCAAGTGGTCAATAAGTATTTAGGTATTGGTAATGGACATTTAGGTTGCACTAAACTAGTTCAACATGTAATTCGTACATCGTCACCTACAATCAAGCAACGTAGCTATAGAATGAACTTTCTAATGCAAAAAGACACGATGCTGAACTAAAAAGTATGTTAGATGATGGGTCAATTAAACCATCGAATAGTTTCTAGTCCTCACCAGTGCTTCTTGTGCCAAAAAAAAGGATGGATTGTTTAGATTTTGCGTAAGCTAGCGAGACTCTTACCCCTTGCGGTATATGAGTGCGATATTGTATAGCTTACGGAATGGTCGTTATTTATCATCTATAGATGGTGATGTTTATTTTGTGGAGTCCTTTTGTGTTAATTTTTCTTATTGTATTTATTTGTAGGCAATGATACAATATTGGAAAAAACAACAATATATATCTAACGAAATAGCATATAAACTTATAATATATAATGCTTTACCCCCAAAAATATACGGACAACCAAAGATACACAAACCAAATATCCCTCTCAGACCTATAATAAACAACATACAGTCACCAATATACAACCTGGCAAAATTCTTGAACAGTATTTTAAAAACCATTATTAATAAAAACCAATTTCATATTAAAAACTCTTTCGAATTTAAAAACAAAATTTCCAACATATATATTCCTAATAACCACATTATGATTTCTCTAGATGTAATTTCTCTTTATACTATAGTATACTAATAACCATTAATAGAACCAATTATCACAAAAAATTGGCAAGAAATAGAACAATATACAAATATCCCAAAAACAGATTTTCAAATTATTTCCAATTTAAGAACAATTATTATAAACATAGATGGGGTAGCAATGGGATCACCCATCTCAAGCAATATAGCACAAATAATAATGGAAGATCTAGAAATAACAATAACAAACAAAATAAATAATATAAAATTTTATACAAGATATGTAGATGATCTATTCTTAATAATACCAAGAGACAAAGTAAACGAAATTTTAAATTTGTTTAATAGTTATCATCCAAAATTACAATTTACCATAGAGACAGAAAAGAAAAACACAATTAACTATCTATACCTTACACTAATTAAAAAAGATAATAAAATTCTCACAAAATGGTATTCAAAACCAACTGCATCGGGAAGACTACTAAATTACCATTCTAACCAACCCCACAGACAAAAAATAGCTATTCTAAACAACACTATACAACGAATAATAAAATTAACTAGTCCAGAACTTAGAATTGAAACTTTACATGCCACTGCTAAAATACTAAAGAATAACAACTACCCCACTAAGTTAATAAGTAACTCAATAAAACAACAAACAAAAAACTATACAATAGTATTCAATACGAAAAACAAGAAAAAAAAACACGAACATAACATACTTAACCTTACCATATATACCACCACTTACTCAAAAAATAATAAACCTACTAAAACCACGTAACTTCCAAATTACATATAAACCAGTTAACACAATTAAACAATTCTACAACCGTTAAAAACAAAAACACCAAAAGAAACAAGAGCACACACAATATACAGTATAAAATGCAAAGAATGTAACAAACAATATATAGGACAGACAGGACAATACTTCAAAAACAGACTACAACAACATAAAAATAATAACATCTACACAGCTTTAAAAAAACATCAAGAACAAACTGACCACACTTTTGACTTTGATAATACCAAAATTATTACTAAGGAATAACATAAATATAAAAGACAATTTTTAGAAATGATACATATTCAAAAAACCTAAACACGTGCAAACGACAGGACTGACATACAAGAACTAAGTAATACCTACTACACCGTCTTTAAACACACCTTCCCACCGTCACATTTACCATCCACAATGATAGCAAAGGAACAAACTTGAAGGTACATTTTATATTAATATCAAAATTGTAAATGTCATATTGATTTTTATAATAATTTGTCAATCTGCAAAATAAAAATATTCGACAAAGACCTAAATTATAGGTCGAAACGTTATGTTATTAGAAAAAAGTGTCTTTATTTTATAAAAAAGGAGCCAGAACCTACAAATAAATACAATAAGAAAAATTTATCATCTATTGATATAGTCTGCCTATTAGCAAATTGAATTGAAAAAAAAAACAGCAAGCAGTACACAGCATTCAGCATTCCCGGTCGCGGTTTATTTAAATTTAGATGTACGTTCTACGGTTTACAAAATGGGCGAACTACTTGGCATAGATTTTTTGATAAGGTTCTAGGGTCAGAGTTGGAACCGTATTGTTTCGTATATTTGGACGACGTCATTATTGCTACGCCAGATTTTGATACTCATTTAAAAACTTTGCGTAAAATGCCAACTTTGTCTTCCAGAACCTCGTTATTTAGGATACATTGTGAATAGGCAAGGATTATGTACCCCGAAAAAATAAAAGCCAATTTGTGGGTTAAAGATCCCACTACAGTTAAATAAGTGCGTAGTTTGCCAGGTCTGATCGGTTGGTATCGGAGGTTTATACCTAATTTTGCCGAACTTGTAGCACCCTTGTCTAACTTGCTTAAGAACAACCACCGATTCGAATGGACCGAAAAATGTGCTAAATTTTTTGAAACTCGTCGAAGTTTATTAGTTACGGCCCCGATATGTCATATTCAAATTTTGAACAACCATCGAACAGACGGACGCTTCGGCTTCTTCTTCGGTTCTCTCTCAGAAATGTGAGGATGGGGATCGCGTAATTTGTAATCTTTCAAGAGCTTTAACACGACAAGAAAAGAACTATTCGACTATTGAACAAATGCTTAGGCGTAATATGGGCAATTGAAAATTAAGGCCTTATTTAGACGGACAGAAATTTACAGCCATAAAAGACCATCACTCGTTATTGCGATTGCAGAAGATTCGCTACMGTTACTATTATTTCTTGCTTTGGAAATCAAATTATGAACATATTCGACGTTCTGCATAGCTGTCATGAGAATTGCTACTCTAGAGAGGTACTCATTCTTAGCTGTGTCTCTTAATGACCCTAATCACCTTAGACTTCTAATATCCCATATCTACTGGATATTCTACAGTCTGGCTAGATACCAGTACCCTCGCAAGTAAGATAATGGCAACCCTAAATTTATGCAAAATGCTCCGATCCATTCTTCACCGAACCTAGCGACTATCTGTACCTACTAACAAATTTATTAAACATGGGCTACTCGGCCATCCCCGCATCCCGACTGCCGCACAGGAAATAGCCCGTCCACTTATTAATTCCCCACTCGTACGGCGCTCCGTGCTCCGATCCCCGTTCGGAGCTCAAGAGCGCCGCGACGCTCCTCCGCCAGCTCCGTCGGCGTAATGACGGCGCGAGCCGCTAGGGGCGACGCCTCCGGCGCAGGACCGCCATCGACCGCCGGCGGACTCCTGCAGAACTCGCCGAACGAACGCCTAACAGTTCGCTGCGAGGCGCCGTTTCGGGAGCAGGGGCACACCATAAGCTCGATCCCATACGCAAACATAAACAAAACATTATCATCAGAGGAGCGCGCGACACAAACGAAGTCCGGTTGGACCGGCAGATCCGACAGCTAGTTTTGTGAAAGGAAGTGGAGTGTGCGAGTGAACGCTGTGTTTGATGAGAAAGGTGGGAAGCCCGTCATCCCCTGGGGAAGGCACTGTGGTGTCGTGAGGACGTCTGAAAAATTCATCACCGTGGCTGGTGAGTTGGACGGTTATTTGGTTACGGAGTTTTGGCGGGGATTAGCTAGTGGATTTGTTAAAAAAGGACACGAAGCGTAAAGAACACTAAATACGCATCCTTACAAGATATCATCATACTTAGGGTGCCTAATCGCAAAAGCTCATCAAAAATCTTTACCAAAAACTTCAATTTATCCAGCTGTTATTATAACGGTTTTCATGTCCAGCATAAGCATAGCTTCTGCACCACAAATGTGATATATATTTACACGCCTAGTTCTATGTTGTTTCTTCAACTGAAGCGGTATTCCATCATTCCATAGGATGCCTACATGAACTTTGAAGCAAGGTGAATGCAAGTTTGGTGAAGCAAATTATCTGCTATCCACTTCTGGCTGTATTATATCTAAGAGAGTTATGCCAAAATTGCAAAATTCTTCTTGCGATTAACCTAATCCATCTTATTGGATGTTAGTGTATTAAGATCTTTTTGATGGCATTCACTTGCGCTCGTTTTTGTCCTAATAATATATCTTCTATAGCTAACCTTGGCTGCACATATTCAATGGTCAATTTACTTCGAGATTATGACGTATTATATCTGTTTCGATAGACAGGCTCATTTTCAGTCGATTCTATAGAACGCGACATACTCAAATAGTTTATCTTTAGATTAAAGTGGTCACAAAAGCTTTACTATCATTTCGTTTTGTTGCTGTTTTTAACACTAGACTTCTTCCAGACTTTAGAAATGTCCATGCTTAGAGTACCTACACACACAAAAGTGTCTAAATGTTCTTCACAAGGAATCTAATTTTCTCAAGCTGTGGTCGTAATAGTTTTATAATACATTATTGCATGTCCAGTACTAGAAGTATGATATTTACATGTTAGCTTTCCTATTGCTTTTTGCAGTCAAGTACTGCTCCACTATTTCACGTGATACCTACATGAAATTTGAAGCAAGAGAAATGTTAGTTTGATAAACTAATTCCTGTTTAAATTGCCTCTGTCACAACCTAATTTGATGTACCAGACGAATGTAGAGTTAAGAACACCTACTTTCTCAAAGCAGGAAGAGTTTTATCAGTTTGCTGCTTCATATCAAGCTTTCACGATGACATTCAGCCGCGCTGCCTTTATGGCTGCATATATTTTGTGGCTATTTACTCCTAAATGAGTTACTTTTTTATATATACTCCTATTTAATAAATATATAGTCCAAAGCCAAGTTACAGTTACGATTACGAGTTGCGTTAAAGTACTTAATTAGTAGCTTTAGTGCTGCCCACTTTGAAAAACTCGCGTTTCGTAAGACGACTTTACATATCCATACAGTTTCTTTCATTCTTCTTACAAGATTTCTTTTTGGATACTCTAAGCACACTGCATTGCTACAAAAGCCTACATGCACTTTAGTAATACTGAGTTTTTTTTTATCACCATGGTAATGATATTCATTTGTCCTCTTGGTCGCTTTGCTTTTTGCAAGGATGATCGACCAAGTTGCAAGAAATATAACATGTTAGAACGGTTTCTAGAAAATTGGGTCGGAACCTAAATCAGGACCCCACAGCAATAAGAAGAGTGCTTTTTGAAAGTATATTATGATCATGTTGTAACTCCAAGAATGAAACAACTAATTTCTTAAAAAAAACAGGTAAACCAGATTTTGCGAGTACATATGACTTACCGAAAACAAAAACCTCAAAATCTTCTATCTCATCGACTGTGGTAGTGGTGGGAAAATTAGTTTACGCCCGAATGTATTCTGCTTGTAAACAACGTTCTCAAAAACGTTTGCTCCTAAATCTTCTAATTTTAACTCGATAAGGATGCAGTAGAGAACAGAATCGGAAAACTCCCTTTATCCCACCAGAAGTAACAGAGAATCAGGTGTTATRAGATATCTAATGTACTGCAAACAACCAGTGAAGTACCATTAATATTTGATAATTAATCTTTAAGTAGATTGTTTTAAACATGGGTTCCTTTWAATGATTATTCTTTATAATAGTTTGAGAGTTACAAGCAAACTCCAGCGAGTATGTGGACGTTTGTGACTGATCCATCATCGCCTTAAAATTAAAATCACTAGCAAATTGTAGCAGTTATCTCTCATTCTATTAAGCATTCAGTCTTCCTATTTGCTTGGCTTAGATATATTTCTTATATTTTTTCTTTCTAGGATCAACAAATCTGTATTGATTCTTATACATTCAAAAATACCTTGAATATTTCAGTTTGAAAACCCTACGTTGTTAATTTTGTCGCGATTCAGTGCTATAAATACAGGCTGATGGTTTAATATCACAGAGTAAATAAGACAAACCTTGAAATATTGATCGTTGACGTTTTACGCTCTCTTGTGATGGACAATAGCCGGACAGGTACGTGGATTATGGCATAAACTTAATATCAGAACTACACCAGAACTGAAGCAAATGCTCCTTTTGAATTTCCATTACAGCCGCGGTCTAACCCGAAAAGGTCAAGAGTTCAGTCTGATTCTGACAATGAAAATTTACGTACCAGTACTTCTAACCTCTATGGAGAAAATATCTCAAAAATCAGACGTAAGCATTCAAAATTGATTTCAAACCTCACTTTGACTGCCTCTAGTCGCGAAAGCTTACGTTTCTATGAAATCAATCTTCCTTTACATAAAAGTATTATGCTTCAGCTGTAAATACAGACATTTTCGCATCACAGGAGAATATACTAGTCAAAGTCAAGAAGAGGGATGTAAATGGTGCCCTCTACATCCTACTACAACTAAATTGTGCAAACGAAGTATATCAGAACGTAGTACTCACTCAATTCACAGGATGTTATTTCGTGTGCCCAGAAGGGGTGCTTTCAGTGACGCATTTACTGGAGAGAAACACCTCTCGCTGAAGCAACAAAATATTTACACAGTAATGAAGGCAGATTTAATTGAGCAAATAATCACCAATGCTATTTCATAATAAATTTTTCATTATAAATTTGGGTACCAAATATATACCTTACATTCATCCAACAAAACATACCCAGAAACGTAGCGCAAAAGTAAAAGTAGTAAGAGATATCTATTGCACCAATTCACCGTCAGAAGACGAATTTAGTGGGGCAGTACAATAAAATATATTTCCCATATATATAATTGTCCCTATGTTTGATTTATAAAGAATCAAGGAGAGTTTTGCTTTACTTAAATAAAAGAGAAATCTAAACAATTTTGACAGTGAAAGCGTAACTAAAAGGGAAAAATGCCTGGTGATAAGTACGAGTATATTTTCTACAAGGTTACAAATAACATGAGGTCTATTATAAATATCGATTTGTTAAGAATTAGAATTACTATTCGTCATTCTGTGATAATCTCAAAGCCCTGGAATATACTGACCGCTATGTTATACTTCTGTTTCAAAATGCCTACTTCTTTTAAACATTTTTGCCGCATTTTTCAAATTTATCAGGTAATTTAGGAATATACTCTTCAAGATTTTATTTAAAACCGTTTTTGAAGACTTTCAATTATATGAGTTTGCACAGACAAGATTTATTTTTTGTCACTTTTCAATGTAATACAGAACTCGTATTGCTTAAAGCGATTTTTAAGCTAAACATTCGAACACTACTACCTTCATTATTTATTTGCATTGATATATATTTCTATTGATAGAAATAATTAGAACGTCTAAATTTGTACATAAGAATAGGTTAGAACGGTTCGCTTTTATTTTATGTATGGCGGAAAACGCAAATAAAATTTTACTGCCCCTGCCATCTCCTACAAGTCCACCTATTATTTATTAAATAAAGCCAAAAATACCACGGGTCACATACCCGAACATCGGAAATAGCCAGCCACAATCTATAAACCCTCAGATTCGACATGACCCTCGCTTATATTAGATTACGCCCAGATCGATCCAGCATGTCTTACAAACCCTTTTATATTAATGCAAGCTCTGTATGCCATCAAACTACCATTCAAATTTAAAAACTCCAATCTGTACTTTCCATTAAAGTTGCAACAGCTGTTCACCGGCTTTGGCGTACAGACACATCGTGATACCCACAAGCAGCACGCTTGCACATGTATTTTAAAACAATCGCGCTACTGTAAATTGAATGCGTTAAAGATCGACTGTTTCTGGCATTACCTACGCTCATTGGAGGAAGAATGCCCCTTTTAGAACCATTCATTATGTCGTTAACGGCGTTAACAGCTAAGAAAGGATCTGACGTAATAGTCTTGCAGGAACGTTTCAGCAAATGAGAATAGAAGTAACTGCAAACTTAAAGCTCGGAACGTTTGTCTAGCGGCGAGTAAGAAGGTAAAATGAAAGTGACTATTGCAAAACAGCAAACCAAGAGAACACTCGTATCTAAAAATTTGCCGGTTTACTATGAAAATTTGGATTTGGATTGACCTGTAGGAATTTATAATACGAGGCATGTTTTTTAAGTAAGTACCGTTTTGGAATTAAAAAAAGACGTGCAAAGATATCGCAATAATTTTATCTTACATGAAAGCCTGTACCTTAATCTACTTTGCTACATAATTCCCGTGAATATTGAGGCACTTGTCATAACGTGGCACCAGTTTTTGAATACCCTCCTCATAAAATTCTGCCGCCTGACTTGTTAACCACTGTATCACAAATGTTTCGACTTCGTTATCGTCTTGAAGATGCTGACCACCCAGGTGTTTCTTCAAGTGCAGGAACAAATGGTAGTCGCTGGGCGCCAGATCAGGGCTGTATGGAGGATGATCTAGAGTTTCCCATTTAAAAGATTTGATGAGATCTGTGGTCCGATTAGCCACATGTGGACGGGCATTGTCATGCAGCAAAACGATACCCTTACTCAACTTGCCACGTCTTTTGTTCTGGATTGCACGACGCAGATTGTTCAATGTCTTACAATAAGACGCTGCATTGATTGTCTCATTACGAGGCAGAAACTCCACTAGCAATACTCCTTTTCTGTCCCAAATACTGCACATGATTTTCCGGGCAGAAATTGTTTGCTTAAACTTCACTTTTTTGGGTGATGATGAATGTCGCCATTCCATGGATTGTTGTTTCGATTCTGGTGTGACGTAGGCCACCCATGTTTCGTCACCAGTAACAATTTGGTCTAAAAAATCTTCACCTTCATTGTGGTACTGCTCAAGGAAAGTCAATGCACTGCCTAAACGTTGGGTTTTGTGCAAATCCGTCAACATTTTCGGAACCCAACGTGAACACAATTTCCGGTAATTCAAGTTCTCGGTCACAATGCGATACAAAACACTACGAGAATATTGGGGAAAGCAGTCGCACAATGATGAAATTGTAAAGCGTCTGTTTTCGTTCACTTTCTGCACCAAATCTTCATTAACGACCGAAGGACGCCCACTCCGTTCTTCATCATGCACATTTGTGCGGCCATCTTTAAATGCTCTCATCCATTTCCTTACCATTCCATCACTCATAATGTTTTGTCCGTAAACTTCACAGATCTCACGATGAATATCGATCGGTTTTACGCCTTTAGCACTAAGAAATCGTATAACAGCCCGTACTTCACAATCGGCGGGATTCACGATTGTCGGAGGCATCTTAAACACTCAGTAAACAACGTATACAATGAAGAATCAAACTGTAATGACGTCAGTGCGTAGACAAGAGATGTAGGTAACCAGCGCGCATGCGCGGAACGCCGACCGTAGCGCTGCGGCGGCGGAATCGCAAAACGGTACTTACTTAAAAAACATGCCTCGTAGTAAGGCATTTCCTTAGTGTTTATGAGGGCTGTAACTGATCATTTATAGCGAACTGCTTTCGGTGAAAGTTACTAGGAAATGCAGTCAAAATCATTTCTGGTGGGAGTTCTACAGTTTTTGATCTACATCATATTTCAGTACATCTACATATATACTGTGCAAAAGGATTAACGCAAATGATTCTAAAGATATTTAATTCTCGTTTTCATTTGTTTGGAGAATGCTACAAATCTTACCTATTTGAGAAATATTTCAACAAGGGTTTCGCTTTAGTCAGAGATTTGTGGAACTTCTTCTTCAAAATACCTATTTATTTATTGATTTTATCAGAGTTTCTACGTAAAAGAAAAACAAAGAAATCTCAACAAACACATTTAAGTATTTAATTAGCGGATGTACATTTTACCTTTGCAAGAAGCATCCGCAGCATTGAGATATAACAGCTGCGAACAACAAAACAAGTGCACAAAAACTTGCAACGAAAACTTACATACACAATAAGATAGCAGCAGTGAAATTTCAAGGTTGCAGTTTAAAAATTCTAAACTTAAAACAACCAAAGGCATGTAAAATATACAAAAATATTAAAATTACAGAGATATCACAAAACCAAGATATTTAAATCGGTTTAAAGGAGTCTGGTCATTGTTAATTAAGATACGCATCTGTGTTTTTCATAATATAGATAAATTCGAGAACATCTAAATTAGAGCAACCCGACTTTTGTAGTGGTTCAACGTCTTCAACTAAAAAATTATGTCTCTTCAAAGTGTCTAGTTACAGCTGACCTGTTAATATTCAAATATTTCATGTGATATATGTAAATGTTTCCTGAATCTGACGCCCAAATTGCTCCTTCTCTGAGCCACATACCCAGTAAACACAATTACGTTTAAATAATGTTATTTCAGGATGTCATTGGTTGAAATCCCGTGTGCTTTGAGAATGGGCTATGCAGTAAACGGTTTATTTATAGTTAAAAAAGAAACGGTTTCAATATAACGTTAAAAATGCGTACATTTGAATCATTCATTACAGTGATCTGTAAAAAAGGTGATATATTTATTACTTCTGCCATAAACGTGAACACAATGTATCATCTTAATTCATTGGTTTAATACAAGGTTTTCATATTGCATTTATATTATAATAATTTTTATCTGCTATGCGTGACCTACACGTTTTAATTCCCAACATATCGTCTTATAACTGGTTACGGATATATTAAAAACATATGAACTACGAAGACAATTTTGTATTACGCTAATAGTAAACCTACACAGAAGAGATATTTTGTATTGTCCCAATAATTCATTATTGTGTAGTTAAAATGTATAAAAATAGTGTCTTACCTAACATTTCTTATACATTTTCAACAGTTATGTCCCATTTCGGCATACTTAAATCACGTTTTGGACTGTTTTTATGCTTTCTTCATCTTGTGCAGTTCTGGCGACTTCTGAACTGTTGGAAGTACATAAATAGCAATCTTTTAGTAGTTAAGTGAACTGTGGTTACGCTAGAGGCCCAAAAATGCCCCTAGACTGAAATTCAAGATTAAGACAAGCGTCACTAAGCAAAAAAGCGCTAGTGGCATCCCAGGCCCTTACAGAAGGACATGTAATAATTATGTACCCACGCCTTCTTGACAAGATGCTTATCTCGGCCTGGAGAGGATGTTCATTAAGAACACGTGCTGCTAAACTACCTGAGACAGCAGCAATTTAACAATTTCAGATGCGAGCGGGTAGAACGGAGAGGCAGGCGCGCTTTCAAGTTTTTTTAAAACACGGAAAGCTTTTGTCCATCAATTAAGCCTAATGGGTTCAGAGTGAATTTTGATTTTGGTTTTCGTTGGGTAAATGTAAAACAAGGAAATCTGTATAAATCGATTATTTTTTCCATTCGCATGAAATACAGGAAAAAATTCATTTGCCTATTGAATAGTCTACAGAACGGTTCCTTCAGCAGTTATGGACCAATCACTTCCCACCAATTAAATTAAAATCTTAGATTTTTTAAATAGTCTTAAGGTAATGAAAAATGTTCTTTTGCAATAGTTGGAGGTCTTTAACACTGTCCATTGTGAAAGTATTTGACTATTTGTTTAATCATTGTCTCCAAATCACAAACACTTGTCATAACAGATGAGTTTTGTCCAATAAGAAAACGCTTAATCATGATATTATCATTGAGGCAACACAGCATAAAAGCACGATTTTAGCTTTTCAAAATGAAACAAATATGCTAATGACCTTTTACTCAAGTATTATTCTAAAAAAATTTTCTCATTCATGAATGAAAAGTACGACTTTTCGGGTATCATTTTCGTTTGAAAAGTGCCAGTTTACATTGCAAAAACAACTTTACATCTCGCACTACTGTACAGTTCCGGGACACAGATATTTAATATGTCTAAGTATGTTTCATTATATTTCCTTACCGAATTGTCCTGTTTATTTTACAAAAAGAGTAATACAGATTAGTGCCTTTTTGTGTGTCTTTGGCTCGCAAGTATGCCTTTGCATAATTAGATAATATATATGCATCAATAATATTTACGTGCGTATATTCCGCTTTCTCTTATAATTATTGTAAATAATAATATAAGCGAACAAAAAAGTTTCATAATGCGAAAAATTTAATGTTGGCACCACCTAATCCAGTAGAAATTACACTCCATTCGCGTTAAAATTTCTTGTATTGATTGGAAAGAGCAAATCACAAGTGTCACCAACTATTTTATCTAACGGTTAGATGAGAACTAGAGAACTAGAGATGGACATACTGATTTGATTATAAATATGGAGATGTTTGTTTATTTGCGCCTCCAACTGATGCGGGTAATTCCAAATACTCTTTGATCTTTTATTCCGTTTTATTAAAAATTTGTATAAGTACTTGGTACGGGTCGTTGTCAATCCAGTCAGTTAATTAAGGACTTCTAACTAATCAGCAATTGTCAAAACACTCGTAGTGTGTCTTCTGTCATAAAAATTAATGCAACGACTGTGTTTTTATGCGAGAAATGAAAAAAAAATGACCGCTATGACCATTTAAAGCGAAAATTATACTTCCCATCGATTGCTATACGTGTGCTCACAGTGATACTCCCAGATAACGTCCAAAGCACATAACTTCATTACTTGTGGATATTATTAGACCTGCCATTGCATACACTGCTGAAACGCTATATGGGCCATAATCGTTCCGTTAAATTATGTGGGAAATAAATATGCCTGCCGGTGGTATTTGATTAAAGATGGATGAACGTGGATTGTTGTAGGTGGAGGCTATATAAATTGGTTTTAGGTACTTGTCTGTTTGTGTAAGCGGTTATTATTCTTCGATCGCGTGTCATTGCCTCTTCCAAGGATAAAGAGACGGGACAAAGAGAGTTTATTTATTAGTATATATATATAGTCCATCTTCAGTTTAATAAGTTCATCAAAACATTTTTACACTAAAAATTGGATGCCATTGTCAACCTGTCGCAAATTGTGAATTGTGCTGTCAGTTATATAGGCTTTACGATTTTCTAAAATTCTTGAGGTCTTGGACTCAGTAACCTAAATAGGTAATCGCTATGGTTTACATGCAAACGCTTTTCAAGCACGTAGCATTCTTGCGCTAAGCAACATAAAGTAAATCAGAATTCACAAGCATGAGCTGAGAAACACGCAAATTGCCGATATCAAGTGTTAATTGGCTTTCTTTGCACGCACCTTGTATATAAATAAGAGGTTAGCCTGGAGTTTCGCGGGGGCAATCACGAAAATTCGAACTTGGGGTTGGCAATTTAGCATAATCGTTTTGTCGGTGTGGCTCTCTTGTGAGAGAATCACATGAATGCAAAATGAAACGATCGTAAAGCCCTCGAATTAATGTGTAAGTAATCTTACTACGAGGTACGTTCCTAAAGGAAGCGTGTTTCATTCTAAGCACCTTTCATAACGCTACAATCGGCTTCGTCACTAGTACATAACGGCAATTTTGAGATTCTCGTCGTTCTTGAAGCTTTGTCCCGCAAGCCACATATTTTCAAATGTAAGAAGAGTCGATAGGTGTAAAGTCGGAACCGTAAGATGGATACTGGCAGCTGTGTGGGGATGAGCATTGTTGGAGGGAAGAGGAACCATTCCCGTCAACAGTTTATTATTATTATTAAAGGTCTTTATTTATCAAAATATACAGTACATATTATATATGTATATATAAATATAGTAATTGGGGACGAAGTTCAGCCAACAGCCCTCATATGAAAAGCTGCGGTTGTTCTCCCACTTAACCCCCAGCTGAAAAAAAAAATAGATTCATACTACATGAAACTGCTCTAATCGGGACACCCAAATGCACGCCAGCACCCAGTTAAACATTGTAGTTTTAAATTTATTTTGTTCAAGACTGACTGACTTGTCCCCCAAGCAAATATTTATGCAAATGTTTTCGAAAACATAAAAGGGTACACTGCTTAATGCTCTGAGGCAAAGAGTTATAAAACGAAACATATTCATAAAGAAAACGTCGTTTACCCATCTCAGTGTAACATAACTGCATATCTATCAACCCCCTATGCCTCAGGTTCAGATGATGGACGTCGGTGCGAAAACGAATTTTATTAAACAGATACGATGGTCTTCTGGCCAGTAAAATCCTATGCAATAGGCAAGAAGCATGTCACAATCTCCTGTTTGATATGTTCAACCAACCAAGCTCGGCTATTTTATGAGATACGTGATTATACTTCCCTATACCATAGATAAGCCTAACGCAAGCATTCTGCAACCTTTGAATCCTAAGTTTGTCAATAACTCTTAGGCACGGACCATACACCGAGTCACAGTAGTCGAATTGTGAAACAACTAAACTATTCGTTAAGATCTTTTCATGTTTCCTTGCAAAAGTGAACGGTTTTGATAAATACGCTTTAGGTGTAATAAGCTTTCTGTAAAGTCTTAGAAACGTGAGTGCCATAACGAAGATCAGAATCAATATACACACCCAAATTTTTTGCAACATCAGTGATTGGAATTTAATTTCGATTAATTTGTATATCAATTGTGTCTTTTGATGCAAGTCTGTCACACTTACGGCCAAAAATTAT
Source organism: Rhyzopertha dominica (assembly GCA_025024175.1). Classification (NCBI taxonomy): domain Eukaryota; kingdom Metazoa; phylum Arthropoda; class Insecta; order Coleoptera; family Bostrichidae; genus Rhyzopertha; species Rhyzopertha dominica. Next base: position 47,330,699 of record QCXZ01000041.1, read on the forward strand.
AACATTTGACTTCAACGGGTTCAAAAGTAAGCCATGAGCACATGATATATCATACAGCCTAGACAGATCTTTGTTGATGTCACGACAAGTCAAAAGATGTATAAATTTGAGTATCATCTGCGTAGCAATGCAAGTTACATGACTTTATAACAGACTCAAAATACGAAGTATATATTATAAATAATATAGGACCTAAAATAGAACCTTGCGGTACACCTCTGCTAACGTATCTCACGTCGGACACATTTCCATTCATTGTCACCACCTGAGAACGATTGCTTAAATAACTTGCCAACAATTGAATTTCCATTTTACTGAGACCAATATAATGCAGAATACATAACAGAGTTTTGTGCGAAATCATATCAAAGGCCTTTGAGTAATTGAGTAATATTAAAACAGGAAGTTTTCCTTTATCAGTTTCAGTCACTATGTCATCTATAATTTTAATAAGAGCAGTATTACAGCCATACCACGCTCTAAAACCTGGCTGATTATTCGGCAGAATATTTTGTTTAATCATATGAGCCTGCAGTTGCATAGGTATAACACGCTCCAACAACTTTGATAAAGTTGGTAACAAGCTAATGGGCCTCAAATCTTTCAGTAACAGTAGTTTCTTTATTTTTGGCAATGATACTACCAACGCCCGTTTCCAGCAGTCTGGAAACACAGAGTGATTTATACAAAAATTGATAATATGCACCACAATAGGCAACAGGTATGGAACACACAGTTTAATCATATTTATATTGATTTGGTCAGTGCCCAGAGCTTTAGTTTTAATTGAAGATATGATGCGCAGTATATCAATCTCATCCACAGCCTTGAAATTGAAATTTACCTTCGATTTTGGATCGCCTGCCTCAGTTTGATGAGCAAAAGAACGCCATTATCCCAGAAAGCTGTAGACATAATTTTGAGAATCGTGTGAGGAGATTGCTTGAGTTCTTGTGGCTTTGGGAGCGTCGTAGGGTGTGCACGTCCCGACGCTCGTAAAAATGCGGGAAAACAAGTCATCGCCATCTTGTCGATAACCATCCAAAAACCTTGCATACAACTGGTGACATCCCAGCTTTTCCATAACAATCCTGTATATGCTGGTCGTCCAGTCTATTCATGGGTCTAGACGGGTCACCGTCTTCATCATTCGTCTTCATTCTTAAAATCTCGACACCAATGTCTAACCTTTCCTTCACTCATTACAGCTGATCCATAAATAAGGCATTTCTTCTTGTGGATTTGAGTAGCGAAAAAAAAACTAATCACTGCTCGCACATTACAAGTAGGGGATCAAAGATTGTCACAGACACTATTGACTGCATTTTTTAACTAGCGCACGACAACTAAAACAACCCCTTTCACTTTTCGACAATTGATCTTGTTTGTGTATCTATGAATCTGCATCTATATTGAAGTAACTACGTTTTCATCATATTACGTCTGAACTCTATTCAATTTAATTGTCACTTTTAAGCGTAGATATTTGTTGTTATTTTACTGTTATAGTAATGACTGAACTTAATTTTAATGCCTTGTTGAAAGCACCAATATTTTCTCCCTTTCCTGAGAAAACGTGTAGTAAATAAATAACCAAGATTTTTGTACCAGACCATATCAACACTCGCTGGGTAAACTTCCAAAATGGACCTCAGCACCTCCTGACAATTTTAACATTACAGTAATTCTCATAATTTAATTACTTTGTCACTAAGTTAGGTGTTTATGTCTTTCCATCATTTTCACGAGCGTACTATGTATAAGTCTGGGTAGGTGTCACTGCAAAATATTTCTTTTTGCAGATCAAACGTATTAGTGTAGCTTTATCCAAAGTACGAGGGTCAATCTGTTTCTTAAAATTCAATTTATTAAAGAGATCTGTAGTTTTTTCAACGGCAAACATGCCAGCCTTTATAGACCTAATTGTTTATTCACTGTGTTCGTTGACCGTGAGCGAACGTACTATTATAACTGAGCCATGCGATGAAAGAGATAATTCGTTTAGCATCATCTGTATTAATAGCAATTTATCAAGCTTCAGTAATGATGAGAGTCTTACAACATCGTTTGTTATTTTATTTTTGTGCATTGTGCATTGCAAACGAATTGTTATTATATAAATTCCAATTACTTACAAGAGAACTTGCCATTGAATAGTTTTTGCTAACAATTCCTCTTGCCATTTTTAGTGTCGTTTTACAGATTTAACTGCATTGCATGTTTTAACAGAATTGGAGTAATCTTGGGTCGTTTATATGATTCATTACTTGAATAAGTATTTTGTTTGTATAAATTGATATTTAATACACCTTAACTAATCTGATAGGATGCAAGTATTTATAAATATTTAGATCTTATAAACGTGTAGTAAAATATTTGCTTTTTTAAATTCATCCGTAATACGTACAGTCAGTTATATTATTTTATGGTATAGAATATTGTTTTGTAATCGAGACAATTTCGACAGTATATATATTTTACTAAAATTTATCTGCAATTGTATTTAACCGTATTTAACTTTGCAATAAATTTTGTAACAATAATCTAAGTAAACTGGAAGAATCATCACATGTTTCCAGGAAAACCAATATATTTATGCACACCATACATTACATTACAGAGGTCAGTAATATTATTGCATCATCTTGCGTTTTAGATGCGATATCATTCGAAGGATGTCACAAAGATCACTGCACAAAGTTTAGTTGCGGTCGACTTTTTTATGGCAAATCTTCTAATTTTTCTAACAACAATCTGAATTCAGGGCTTGAACTGCCGCAATTTTTTCTTTTGCATCTCCCGCAGTTTTAATCCGCTCCCAATGCCTAATGGAATGTTTGTGCGGGATTTACAGGCCACTAATCCTGCATTTTTGGGTGCTCCGGGTTATGGCCATCGGGCGAATCGTTTTCGTCCGGGGTGGCTTTTGCTCTCGACACACACACCCGGATCGATTTTTAGTTCATATCACAGGCGGTTGGCCCGGGGCCAGAACGCGCCGTCGGTTCAACAACTCGCAGAATTTAGTCTCTTAACACTTTGATAGGTTTATATAATGCGATAGTTTTTCTCGAGGGGGGTGCGTAAATAAAAACCGGGATCTGGAAGACGGGATCGCTTGAAATATACTGTGTAGAGCATCCAAAGTGTCTATGTTAGCTCCTTTCGACGCAAAAATTTAGTCTATCGGCCGTAAAAAGGAGGACTCTATAAATTTCTGAGTTGACGATGATATTCTTTTCGTGGAGCAGACGTTTTAGTTCTGTACAAACGGATTGTGGTTTCTATAATCATTATATTCCTAACTATTACCCTGTCTTACAAATTGTTCAACTAGTAATGGTTAAATTTTTTGGAACATATTGGCTTCCTGGACCGGAAAGCTCTATATCTTTATTTACAAAATCAGTGTGTACTATTCTCCACATATTATAACAATAATTAGTTTATTTATAAAATAGAACTGAACTCTTGGTAATCAAACATCAATTTTCAACCAGTACAAATTATTATTAAAGCCCTTCTGTTTTTGGGAAAGGCTAAACTGAATGCGAAAAACTTTATCTTGTATTATTTGTGTTTAAAAAGAATCAAATTTTGTTTTACTCATGGAAAATTGCTATACCTGTTTTCGTTTACTAGTAAAAAATATAGAAAGTTTTTCTTAAAATTTTACGGACTGAGGACCCTTAAGTTCTTAAGTAAAATAATAATATATTCTAGACCGATGAAGAAGTTCTTGAAAGTCTAGATTACTATACATGTCCTGATATAAATTACACCAAGGGATTTAATGAATAAGCTTTTGGCGTAGGTACAAAAATACCATCTTGTCTTGCAAAAAATACAGACAACTGACTGGTCGAATATGCACTTCCTGTTTGACTAACATTTGTCCATAGATCATTTGGAWGGCGTCAACAGCAAACGTAACCATTTTAACAYATATAATATGCACATTATGTWAGTCGGCTAGTTTTAATCYCCCTTTTATTCAACAATGAATTGCCACTCAAAAGTATTGAATGCACGTGCTGTAATAAATAAMTGGCTGGATTGAKTGTTTGCAAAAAGGAGCGACAAAAGAATGATCGAATTAAACAGAATCGCAAAATATATCATCCAGCGTGGACACAAAATACTCATTTGTACAACCAAGGCTTTTTTGTGATAAACCTTAGAACTTCCGCCGGTAATTGTGCGAAATCCATTTGCTTTAATTCTGAGGAATCTTTCTAATTGATTTTACATATGCACATAAAATGAATGTACCTACATTTATATAAGTAGCTGGTGGTAGCTAAATAACATACTGATTTTGATGTTTAACTTTTAAATAAACCTCTGCAAAAGTCTGTGAAAACTGTTAAAGTATAAAATATTGTTCATCTAGTATCCAGTTAATGCTACACACATTTTAGAATTGAACTATTTCTTTCGTACAACACAAAATTTATATTCGCTTTATTAATTCTAAATGTTGCAGATCTTTCATCTAAGGAGCCATCAGCGATAACATTGTAAACAAATATTAATAAATGCAAAGTCGTTGTTACGTCAAAATTAAAACTAATCCAAATAAGCAGACTTGAGCTGTAATGATAGTGACTTTCGAACCAGCAATACAAGCAAATTAACCAGCAAAGTTTTTGTGATTTAAAATTTTGTATTTTCTAAAATGTAATATTTAAATTTGGTTACTGTCTATAGCTTCAGTGATACATGATTGGCTAATGAAGTATTTGTTACTATAATGTCCGTATTTATATATTTATCAATTTGTTGGAAATGTTTATTACCTTTAATCACAAAAGTCTCTTTGTTTGACCAATATAAATCATTCCATCAAAGACTATAACCGATGGAACACAATCAACTGGCTTAATTGATGTTTTCCCTCGATGTCTTCGGACAGCTGAATTTCTTATGATAGACATTATTTTATGACGCGCTAAATATTATTCTGACGTCATTAGCTTCTGTCATCATTATTTTGCTAATGGCAACCTCTTGGACAACCCCATCGGTTATTGTCCAAATGGTGATGTAAAGGATTGCTAGCCTTCCAACAATTTTACTTAGGAAATAATAAAAACATTTCAAAAATCGTAAGTTAGCAAAATGATAACGTAAACGGTCAAAGTGTCCTCTAACATTCTTTTGACACTGACTGAGAAAAGTGAAAACGCTTTGCAAGCTGGTAGGTGTATTTTAAATATCCTCCTAGAAAAAATTTGGAGCTAAATTAGGAGATAGCCTTCATCCAGCTTCGAAGAAAGTGAGAACAGGCCCAGGCTTGGTGAAACCAAAAACCTAAAAAATCTAAATAATTATAGGCGACACTCAGGTTTTCTTAATTTACAGTGGCACTGACTTCCCACAAGGATTTTTTTGAAAACAATAACTGCATCGTGGCGATGTACTGATTCATTCAAGAAAAACGTATATTCATCAGTAGATATAATGTTGCTGAGACATTTTGGATTTTGGTCACCCATTACGTTGACTTTTCCACAAAACTGCAATAGATGATCTGTATTATCATCGCTTAAGCTTTTTTTGACAGTTGCACTCTCTATGGGTGATATTTTTCTTTATTGTTTCATGTCAAAAGATTACACTCTAGTAAACAAAACTGACCTGTCCAAGTATTCTTTTTAGAAACATTAAATACAGCTGTTATGATTTTTTTTGTGTATATACACCTGAATGACCTAAAACTAAAATTTCGTTTTTACTACGTACAAGATCAAAAAACTGTAGAAATTTTTATATATTTTTATATGAATTAACTGAGACTTGCAGAGTAAACCTAAACCCTAATATTTTAATCATTTTACAAAATTGTCTCCCAAAAAGTATTCGATACCGCATCTTATACATCATGGAAAAGCTGAACCTTGACGTGCTAACAACATTGCCGCAGCCCGGTTATCTTTCGATGACTATATCACACTATAGCGTGAAAATAACAAACTCAACAGGAAAAAGGAAATGCCAGAAGATATGACCGATGTTAATTCATTATGCTCCTAAACAGAAACGAGTTTACGATATCGTTGCCCTTCGAGAAATTTATAGATCATCAAAAGGACGTAACGCGCCTAAATATAGGCTTTTAAATTAGTCAGAGAAGTAAAGTGGTCTCGGCATTTCCACTGTCCTTCTCTCTGGCAAGTTGACAAGATAAATATTTGAAGTTAACCAATAACTTACAATTTCCTTAACTTTCGAGTTGTTATAGCTACTTGATACCGATTGACGTATCATCAAATTAACCTTCCGCGAAAATGCTTTAGCCGTGCCGACACGAACAAACGTCATACATCCACGTGTATTAACGATATGCATAAGTGCCGTACTCGGGGCGTGCATAGCTGTTTCGCTCGTATACCCTTAAAATAATTAGGTAGCATGCACGGTAAGTGCATTGAATATTTCAACGACGGCAGGAATCCGATCGCCCGACGGCAGCCTGTTATTTTAAAGTTTAAGTTTCTCAGAGCGTCCCATTACTTGCATACGGAACGTTTCTGTCATTGTAGCCGGCGCAGACCCGTCTACAGCGTCAGAATGGCAGATACATCTGACCAATCAATACATGCAGTGTGGTTTTGGTTCACTTACTGATTGTCTTCGTGTCTATACAAGCTTTAAACGTAATTTGCAATGACCTCGTTACTGTGACTTAAAAATTACCCTGATCCAGGCAGAACTTGTGACTTCTGTAACAGACACAGTTTCATTACAAAAGTTTAATGCTTACCGCAGGCATTCGTGTGTATTCTACTACGCCCTAGACGTGAAGTTCCTCGGGGATCCGTTCTTGGACCAACACTGTTTCCAGCTTTGTGGAATAAAATGTGCTAGATAGGAAGAGTTGACTTTCTGCGGACTGCGTTACTGAAAAACAAGGAGTCTAACCCAAGAAAGGCTTCGACTTGGTTTGCTTGCAATTAATTGACAAATATTGCAGTTGGAAGTCAAACAATGCTAAATCTAAAGGGTGAATTTGAAGTTACATACAAATTTCGTTAACTAATTATAACTTATTAATTATTACAAACACTTATTATTAAGAAATATTATTTGTTTTGTATTGAAGATAGACGTGTTTTTATCTAAACGAGCCATATGTTTCCAAAGTCTACAAAAGATTTTACTGAAATGGATATCGTGGTAAAGATTCAAACGCTTGTAGCGCTGCGCGTTATATCAGCACACAACCTGTTTTCATCGCAACTTTTAATGTAGTGTTAAGTGGAATCGTACGCGTGGGATTAACAAAAGCATTGTAAGATAAAAAATATTACCTACCTATTATTTAGACGTATGTCAGGTCTCGCACTGGATAAACATTGAGAGGAGTGTCTCTCAGGGTTCAATTCTAGGCTCCATACTGCTTTTTTTTTGTATATGTCAATGGATGCGTATAATACTTCTTTGACTGTAGAGCATTTGTTTGCTTTGAACTCCATACGTATATAATCACTAAATTCTTATACAACATTGACAGGTGCGGTATCTCTTCCTCTTTCGCATGCACCTTCGATCTCTCTATCTTTGTTTTATTGTTCAGCATGTTTTTTTACTATCTTCCTCTCGCTTAATACTTGTTCTGTCTGCTATTTGATTAAGTTTACAACTTCTGGGATACGTATATATCAGGGTACGTGATTCCACTCCCGGGGTTCCTCAGGGATCCAACCTAGGACCTCTGCTCTTTCTTTTGTTTACTAATGATTTTCCGGGCTCTCTAACATGTGAGACTCTTGTTTATGCGGATGATTTCAAACTTTACAGTTCGTTCGATCTGTCCAGGACTGCTTGTATCTCCAGGACAATCTTGTTAGAGTGAGTGAATGGTACTCAAACAATAAGCTATTGTTGAACATTTCCAAATGTAAGGTAGTCACCTTCACCCTTACCAAAAATCCAGTTGTTTATGATTATACCTTGGATAGTCTAGCCCTAGCGCGTTCGGGTACTGTTCGTGCTCCAGGTACAACATTTGATCAAGACTTGTCTATCGTACATCATATACAGACAGTTGTGTCGTCTTCTTACCAAATGTTTGGCTTTATATGGCATAATTCTAAATATTTCACCAATACTTCTTCATTAAAGTTTTTATATTTCACTCTGGTACGGGCTAAACTTGATTTGCTGCTATGGTATGGAATCCTGTGTACACTGTTCATTCCGTTAGTATGGACGCTATACTGAGAAAATTTTTGAAATATCTGTGGTATAAAAACTGTCCAGTGTTGATTGCGAGTTTAATTTTACTGTACGTATACTAAATTCTCGTTCTTCGATTATTATTATTACTTTTGTAACTACTTCTGCGGTATGTGTTGGCAATCCCTTCTGTATCCCCTCCATCTCTTATTCCTTTGGTTAGTTAGTCATCATTCAACTTCTTGCTATTGGTTACGGAGCGTCTTTTATTCGCTAACTTATTACAGTTAATGTTCGGGAATATGTCTGGATTTCTTCAGTGCCAAGTTATACAGGTTGTTTCACGAATGATAATGACCCTGACAAAATTAAAAATGCAACCCAAAATACATTTGCAGAGGTAACGTTGGTAATTGTTCATCGTTTTAAAAAATGTAAAACGTAGAGAGCTGTACATATAAATTCGTAAATTTTGACATAAACTTCAATCATTTGCTTTAAGTAAATTCGGTATTGTAAAACAAATTTTATTTTTGAGAAATGTTTATTCAATAACATTAATGTAAGAAATGCTCAAAATGTCACCCTCCGCTGTTTTCACAAGCTTGAATTCGTGCCCAAAACGATCTTTCAACATGCATTAACATTCCTGGAGTGATGGATCTACATGCATCACGTATTTTATTTTCTAAATGTTCTATACTTTCAATTGGTGTTTGGTGTACTTGCTCTTTTACCATTCCCCACAGAAAAAAATCCAGATGAGTAAGGTCCGGACTCTTGGTGGACAAGGATTATCCATCGGTTAGGCAAAACCAAATCAAGATGATTTCGCACTATTCTATGATAATTCGCAGGTGCCTTATCTTGTTGGAACTATAGATCTTGTCTTACTTGTAAATTTACATTTTAGAGAAGTACCGGTTAAATGTTACTTAAAAAATTTAGATAAGCATTGCCGTTTAACTATCGCGAAAACATAAGTCCTAACAATTTGATTCCCCAATATTCCGCACCAGACATTTGTCGAGTAGATAGTTGGAAAATGTCCTTCTCGAATCTAACGTGGATTTTTTGGCCCATGATAATGCATATTATGTTTGTTAATTCCGCCATTATTAGAAAATCTTACTTCATCTGAGAAGTAAATGTCATAAAATCTCACATTCAAATCTTGGTGTTCCCGAAAAAGTTAACGAAAAGCCAGTCTTTTAGGATAATCTGTCTCCTTTAAGGCCTGAACCAATGACAGGAACCATAGCGCATAGCCGTCGTGGATATCCAATTTATTTTTAAAATAATACCATTATGCAAAATAACCACATTGGCTATGAGAATGTATTTTGGGTTGCATTTTTAATTTCGTCGGGGTCATTATCATTCGTGAAACATTCTGTATACCTACATTCCCTTCATTTCTGTCAGGGTAGCAGCTTTGTATCTTATTGTTCTTTGGTCCACTATCACATCAGGTTACCATTTCCAGTATATCCGATGATTGCTAAAATAACAAAATCTAGGAATGTGTAAGTTCATATCAGATTGGATACAATTTGTAACATTTCTTAAATACAAACGGAAAACTTCTTAGATTGAATTGTATGTAAACCCTTCTCTGTCACTTAATCGGTGTCCCTTAGTGCGGATTAAATTTATTCCAGACGAACGGGACCGAATCGATACGTCACGTGCTGTCAGTACGTGCAGCCCGTGCATTTTTCATACGCGAGACTAGACGATTATGGCTCACCGGTCCGAAATGGAAATTGAAATCGTGACGTACGTTTGGGCTTTTTGCAATAACTCGTCGCTGGTCCGGGGCCCGGCCTTGCACCACAAATGGTCCATTATGTTTTCGAGGGCACAACAATCATGCCGTTTGTTTAGTCGCCGGTTACTCAATAACCATCCCGTTGTACGCTATTTAGGTTGGTTTGTGTTGGCAATTTAAGTGCATGCTGAAGTATTTGAGGAGTAATAATAAAACACGGATTGTTCGAACAGGCAAGCGTATAACGCAATTGTTAGTCCAATTTGTTTGTTGGCAGAGAACGCTAGCAATTTTTCTTGGTTTCACACATACCTATGTTTTCCCCGTATGAATTGCAGCTCCCACCCATTTTAGTGTTTGAATTTCCAATTTATATTTAAGCTTTGTATCAAATTCAAATTTTAGGGTACATAAATAACCAAGGGTTTGAATAAACAGCAGTAAGAGATTATGAAAAAATAACCAAAGATGCACTTGTCAAATTTAGGCGGTAAGTGCCCGCTGCATGTAAGTGTCCAGTTAGAGCGCGTTGTCAGTTGAGGTTATGGGCTGTCAGTAAGGTAGTAGCGTCCCGAAGCATTCGAAAATCTAATTTCCTCCGTAGATGTTGACAAAAAGACATTTATATTTCACGTACTGGATCATATTGTGGATACCGCCCAATAATTTTAGTGTGCCGTTGAAACATATCAACCTACAGCTATAACAATTCCATTAAATACCAGATCAACATTTGTACCAAATGGTAGGTATCATTGCATCTGCACCATACAATTTTTTTTAACTCCCTGAAGTACATTTAAACAATGCTTTGTTTTACACTGCCGATAGTATGAGTATTGCTATTTAGATAGAGCAGACCCGTCAGTTACATAATACTAGTAAAACCAAAATAACGAAAATGAGATCATTACAAAAAAATTGATCGAATTTATAGTAAGTCAATAAATAGTCCATAACATTGTGCTTGCAAAAAGCAACTGTCAGTTTGGGGACTGAAATCCCTTGTATTTTTTTGATTATTGACTGATTCTTTTGTGTAATGATGTTGATATTAAGCAATCTCAGTTTGTTATAACAAAATTACGTCTAAGCTATGTCACCTGCGTCAAAACAATCCTTGCACAACAGCTATTTCAGCTTGTAAAGCCTCTTCAACATTGTCTACCTTGGCGTATAAAAGAGAAACCAGATCTACGCCGTGTTGTCTGCGTTGAGACTATAGCTGTGCTGAGCAGGCTTTATGAGCCGAAACAGATTGTTTTAACGCATTGGACATAGCATAGACGTAATTTTGTTATTGTTATGCTTGAGAACTGCAGTCTTTGCAGAAATCGTCGTTGGTTTTTAAAGCCCATAGCAAAGTAGGCTACCGTTCAGATTAGTTCCCCAGAGGCACGAGTCGATAGTACTGCATAATTAATTGCCGCAAGATACTATATAAGCACCTACACGTTTCCTTCCGATCTAATTTTTTACGATAAATATCGCTGTTCAAGTATTGTCGTAGGAGATCTGTCTATTTTCATGCCTTTGATATTTTCAGTTATTCACAGCATCGACATTTCCTTCAAGTTATGTTACTCTAATCCCTTTAATGACGTACCCAAAATAACCCGCAACTCGACAGATCCTTTCGTTGAAAACGATTACTTTAACCGCCCACGATCTAGTTTCTTCGTATTTCTTCAAAATTGGAAATGTGGAGGCAGCTTAACGTTACATAATATGGTTTATTCAGTTTGTCCCATTGTGGAATTGTGGGGTATCTTTTTTAATGTAAACTAATTGCTACATTTATTATGTACTAGATTCTCTACGTATACGCGGCCTATTTTCATTGTAACTGGATCCTTCTTTGTTAAACAGAACCTGTAGCGCAACAGTTATATTTTTCTTCCTACTTACTATCTTCTGATGCAGTGCAGTTTCTGTTGAAATACTTAGCATCGTAATGCAGATGTAACATAGCAGTGGTATATCTATGAGTTTTTAAAATGGTCAGCATGTGCACCCATCTACTTGTATGTATTATCCTATCGACGGTTAGCAACTGATGTAGCGTGACGTACGAGTTCGAAATGACCTGTTATTTCCGATTATCTAGAAGTAATAAAGAGCTTGGTTGACTCAATCATGGTGTTTGTTAAGCAATCATTTAAATCATTTTAAATGGCGGTATCACAGACACCATCGCAGATAATTCGCTTAAATTGAACAAGACTAGAGCCAATAATAGTATCATAGTCGGAAAAGCAGTTTATAATCATGTACAAACTTTAGATGATACTTTAAATTTGATTACCCCGTAACAATATATTAATAGATTTAAGACGATATTCAAATAACTTACTCCTAAGAAGTTCATTATTTTATGTATTTTTTTAACATTCAGTTCTAACATTCATTGCAGTATCAGCATATTCAGCATAAAATTTAAGATCATGCCAAAAAAAAGAAGTTGCTGTATTTAATGCAACGCTTTGTATGGATAATAGAAAGTACAAAAAAGATAAGGTGCTGATCTGGGACACACCAGGTGAAACAAATACTTCATGAAACAATACCATCCGACAAGGCATATTAGTGATGATTTCCTAGATAGGACTTAATCAATTTCAAGTATAGCTGCTACAAAGCCCTACTTCCCTCAGCTTCTTTATAAGTGGAGGATGACATTGTCACCTTAGATATTATATATGTGACATTAACCTGGCGTCAAAGTTCCAACCTATTGATGAGATACTCTTGTAACAGATGCGAACTAGACGCTGTAGAACTGCTTACGATGAAATCATATTGCTGCTGAATAGAGCTCCATATATGATTGGGGATGCAAGACAACATCGAAATACATTTACAGTTAGACACTTCACTACGATCTTCTAATCTTAATACTAAAAATATGATGGATAATTCCAATTCTGAGGAAGTATACCACTTGAAAAGGACCGGTGGAAAGGTCTGAAAAGGAGTGCGGCAAAATAAAATAAAAAATGCTTAAAATTCCGGCCTTTGTTTTACTAAAAGTAACAGATAAGAGGTTTGTGTTTCGCATCAAATAAAAACTTACGAAAGCTTCTAAAAACTATTGCAAAATCAATGGGCATCTTTTACGAAAGATAAGCAAACATTTGACTCGAAAAAAAGCCCTTGTACTTTCCGTTCAGAATGGATAACTTCAAAGTAACCTCTGCCTCTAAAGTGTGTGCCTTTCTGGTTTATATAATTCAAGAGAAATGAAATGTGTAGGTATGTTGTTTACTTAAAACTACTTATTTAGGCGCTTAAAGACGTACTAAAAATTACAAATCGGTTTGTATTCCATAATTTACGAATATCATACATTTACTTTGCATGTAAACCCGCTACTACTTACAGGAACTCTCCGCCTAACGTCCTTTACTCAATAATCAACGGTATCGGCTTTCCTTAAACTATTACTCCAAATAATGCACCGGAATTTCCAGAAATTACGGTGCCGCCGCACGCCAATCCAGCGTCCGTGAGTTCCCGACCAATTAAAGTATTTCCTTGCGGCCCTGCGGCTATTTACCGTTGAATGCTTAATGAAGGAATCTCCTCTTTAACCCATTTACAGCTGTGAATTTTTAAAGACACTCCTCCGCCTATAGAAGCATATATCATTTATTCAGCGGACGATTTATATCCCGCGCTTTTCTGTATTATTCACAGTGTTGTAAAGTTCCTGTAATTTTGGAAAATTGGTATTTGTTTTTATATTAAGTTCCTGCCAATACAATGCATTTGTAAAAGCATCTAGGCTTCGCGTTATGCAGGAACGTCAGCTTTCGCAGTTAGACTCGGATAGAAATCTTGGTCTTTTTCGGTTATTCCGCATAAGTTTTGGAAAAGCATAGAATATGGAAGAAAGAGAACCACGTAATAGCTTAACCAAATCTTAACAAAGAGACGGAGATGCTTGGACGGTAGGAAAAAGAGGTATTGTGTGTCTGTATTTCAAATACTGGGATGTGATAGTCATTTTAGAGGTTCAGGTTGTTCGAGTGTTTACAAATCTGAATGGTATTGAGTAAGGTAGAAAGGGATGTTTGCTGGAACTGAGACATTATCTGATAAAAACATAATGATCGACTTAGCGTTTGTGTTCCCAGGTTTTAATGGACATGCCTGTTTGTAAATACTGTAAATACGTGTAGACGGCAGAGGGTTTGTTTTGTTTTTCGGAGATGAAGAATTGTGAAACTTTTTACCTTTTTATCTATTACATCTTGAACCTAAGGAAATAATGCAATCTATAATTATTCTAAAGTTCGTGTCTTTATTTGGATTTAGAATGAAGATAGCAATTAATGGCAGATTTTACTGCTTTTACACACGTTCTTGACCAGATTGATACGTATAAGTGTTGCAGTTCACTTTGAAGTTTTCCTGGTTCAGAAATGGACACGGTCAACAAGACAATTTAGGACTGAATGTTCATGTGCCATATGATGATGATAAGATGCGCGCAAGTACCGATCCTTATGGGGGAAATTACGATAGACAGGGTGGCCGAAATGTCCATATGGTAAACGACTGACAAGGATATTGAGAAATGAGAGAGAATATTATTATATCAGAATGCTGGGAGGTTGAGACCTAAGGTGATTCAATAAGTTTGTCAAGGTATTGGAGCCTCGAGGTAAGTCAATAATGCTGACGATGGGCTTAGTAGAATTTTTTTTTATTAGTTTTTGTAAGACTGTAGAGATAAGGGTGTTTTGATTCCTTGGAAGCTGAATTTTTTGGGATATCTTGAGGAATATCTGGGTTCTAGTATTAAATAATGAAAATCTTTTGATTTTTAAAGTAGGCTCTTGAGAAAAGGGAGTATACGACCCATTTTGTAGAAGGTTGTTGATTTTTTCTTTATAATCTGAAGTATTGAGGATCATGGTCGCAATGCCTTTTGTCGACTGAAAGAATGGTTATTTCTGAATCGTATTTCAATCTGCTCAAGACAATTTTCCCTTTTTTGGAAAGGTTGTATGGGGAATTTTTGTTCCTTGAAGAACCTGGGCTATTTCAAAACGTATAAGATCTGCCACATTCTTATGTAAAAATCCAACAAATGATTCTACAGAGTTGATTATTTTCTCAGCAGGAATTTTATTGGGGGCAATAGCAGAATTGAAACATTTTGTTAGCATGGTGTTTTGGGATCGAGAGAGAGATTCATATATCATGTGAAGGCATATTAACCACCGTTTTTGGGACTAACATTTGCAGATGGGCCCTTGATTGCGAATTTCAAATCTTCTTTATGCTTGCAGAGAAGTAATTTTCCTTCACGATTTGCTCTGCGCCGTTCAATATCAATTTGTTGGAAAAGTATCCACCAAAACGAATAGTGCCCCCCCCTCTTCTCGTCCAGAAAGAAGTTATGTTGTATCACTACACTAATCCAAAATCCTTGTTACACAATTATCGTTGATGCAATCTTTGAATTTTTGAGCAAATCCTATCTCCCAAAACCTACAGTTTTGTTTGTTGACAAACTAGCCTAGACATTCTTAAATCGAAAGATTTGCCTGTTTTTAGTATGTAGAAATACATCCAGTTTTCAAAAAATCCAGCGTCGTTTTTTTATCTACGAGGGCTGTTTTTTCAACCTCTGGTGGGTTATAAACATAAGACCCATTTATAAATTACTAATTTCTTTACAAAATCACTAAAAACATTGAGTCATTTTCATGTTTTGGACACCAACTTTATTATATCATCCTAAGAGTACTGCGCCTCCATTTCGGTCAAGTACATTTTCTGTTGGTTTTGCTTGGTGGCAAAGCGTTATCTGCTTAATCATGAAGCAAAAGACAACGATAACAAAAGCGGTATATTGCGAAATATTATGTTGCCTGCGACGAACGATTTAAGAGTATAATAAACGAAGAGGCATATAGAAGCACTGTACCAATGTGACGAACCTTTCAAACAATTCCAATCATCCATAGTACAGTCCGGACATGGCACCAGTAATTTTTATATCTCTACAGAATTAAAGGCGTTCATGGGCAGACAGCGCTTCATCACCAAGAAAGGGTTTCAGTCGGTTGTCAATTTGAGTTAGATACGTTTAGCATGCCATAATTTCAAAGCCTCTGCACCAGAAACTTTGAAGGTAACAAAAATCGCCTTAAATCATATAGCTAAGATGCTGGTAAACGATTTATTCTCAAAATTAAACAGCACATTTGTGTAGGACACTCTTTAGGATCGATGATGAGATATATAAATAATTTTTTAGAGTATCTTCACAAAAGTCTTATGGGCTACGATGAAGAAATCACGCTTCTAAGTCGCCAGGAACAATAATATCTAAATTGCCCGTGAATATCGCAGCGAGCAGTCCCTGTTTATAAACAAACACATCCCTTTTAGGAACATTTCTCGGATTATCCGTGACTGAAACCCGAACACTTTCCCGAAAATAAACGCGGCAGGCATGTCAGAAACGCATTGTTTTGCTTCCTGGGAGCCAAACCAATTAATTGTCCTTGCATTCCCGGCGCTCGCGGTATACGAATAAATCTTGCTATCCGTGAGCTTCCCGGTGGTTGGTGCAGCAGGCCGGCGTTTTGTGCTGCTTCGAAATGCCGGTGATGTATAGAGGCTGTCGATGTAATGCATATTTGATGAATTAAATGATCCTTGCTATATGGAATTAGCGTTGTGATGGGAACGCACACGGCTTTAAAATAATTAGCGATATATGTTACACAAAGGGTTGGTAAAAGAGCTTTTAATATAATTCTGGCGGATATGTTAAAATTTTCAATGCTCCATACAGATGGATTAAATGGTTGCCTTTTTAAAATTCGGGGGATGCACATAAACGCTCTATGTTCTGGTATGGTTTTAAATCTGACAATTAATCAGGCATTTACAGACATATTTGTTTACATTAATGTATACATCGAACACTGCTGTTTGAATATCAGATTGCTGCAAGTATAGGTAATGGTATTACAGAAGCCTAAATAAACTCCGATGTAGTTACTATCCCCTTCTGTCCATTGGCTCTAAAATATCCATGAAGTTAAAAAAACAGTTCCGCAACTTATTCAGTTCATCAAGATTGCGAAATATTAATTGTGCTGTATCAAGAATTGATTGACAACAACAAACGTTCATTATATCATATTTTGCATATCCAGCATCAGTTTCCAGTTGACGTATTAATATTGGAGCCTGGGTAGTAAGTATTCTACAAGCTTTCAAGTGGAACACAACATTTCTTTTACTACATCTTTATTTTGACGTGTGGATATTTATTAACGCGCGAAACGACTTTTAGGATCGCCCATATGGTATTTTTTAAGAAAAGCACGTACGCGTAGTCGGAATTGCCACGACTCAAATACGCAGACACATAAAATGCTCTTATATGCGTTTCAAAAAATTCGATTTTTGTTCGGTTGAAATCAGCCAGTAGCTTGAGGGTATACTTAGCTGAGGCGATTATTGCCTAACCTTCGTAATGGGAATGATAAGACTGCGTCAACTTTTTTGCTGTGCTGAAAACAAATATTTCTAAATGGCGACAATAGTTAAGTAGAACCGTAAAATAAGAGTTTTACCTTCGAAGATTCTGAAAATAGTAAAACTGCACACGATAAACTTAAGGATGTAGCTCTTTTTCTTTTTAATGAAGATTTATCGTCAAATGGCTCTAACATTTAGAGTCGTTATGTAATGATATTCAGCAAAGCATATTTACCTGTAATAACAGTATTTTTAACGGTACTAAAACATCAAGATTACCTTAAATATCAGTACATTGCTTATTATATATCAAGTAATGTCATCTCCAGTGTAGTTTTTAATTTTTTATAATAGGGTCGTCCCGCACATTAACATTTGATAGTTTTAACCTATGCCTTTTATTGCTTACATCATGAATACTAGTGCCACGCATCTATTTTGCGTTCAGATTAATTCAACTCGTAACAAACGGCGGTAGAAGAATTACCCTGTTTCAAACATTTTCTTAAATCCGCCAACAACTACGCAAGGTTCTTAATTTCCATCATGCGCACTGTTACAGCTCCCTAGGTAACTAGGTGCTCACTGTTGTCAGTTTTATAAATAGTCAAAGAAATACAAATAATGCAATCGGAATGAGAGAGAGGGGCGAAGGTGTAAGTATAACCATCAACGTAAACATAGGAATAACCTGCAACTGTTCATCAGCAGTAGTATTCTTACAACGCGGAACAAAACACTTTTTAACGTAAGCCATTCTGACATTAAAAAAACAACAGATTACCCAAATACTTCGACAACACCTTGCTCCACCACTTAATCTGACAAACACGAAACTCGAAAGTTTGACCAAACTATGTAAACAAAAACGCATGGCTAGAGTTGTTAGGGTTATTCGTTACACATGTGACACATGCAGAACGTGCGAACGTGCGATGTTGTTGTCAGCGGTACTTTACCGTTTTCTTCCTAACGACTGCCAGAGATCGTCCTGACAGTTTCAAAATTTATCATATCGCTGTCATACGAAAGTGTACAAACTAAACATTATCAAGCTTCAAGCGTCGTTTAATACCTCATAATAAAAATTTAGTTCTAAAGCAGGTTCGATGGTTAAAGTGCTTTCGTATTTCAGCAAAAGGCCAGGGAATGCCCTTATTATATTGAACTGTTCATTATATAATAAATTGACTGAAGGATGATTTAAGTTATTTTCACAAATACGCCTTAAGTTGACCTAGGTATCAATATCATTGGCAAAGCGACGCAGCTCAAAAAATGTAAACAAATATTACTTGCAATGCTGCTAGAGCACTGGCTATTATTCGTGTTTCTCGCTTTCATCAGCATGCGAACCTTTTACGTCACCTCGATGGCGGAATATCGAGGCATTTGAAACGGATATTGAAAAATCCATACTTTCACATTTTTTTTCTCGGCAAAGAACCTGAAAAAATCGCAACAAAATGTCTTTGTGCTCCAATTGTTATGTACATTTTGAATGTAAAATAAAAAAAATGTGGGATGACCCCATTCTCCATACAGGCAAATGGAACATTTAGTTATTGTTTATTAAAATTGTAGTACCAATAGTGCTCGTAAGTTTGGCTTTACAACTGATTCTTTAATTTAATTTAGGTTTCCATCGAAAAATTAAAGAAAAAAGAAAACTATATAAGAAACAGTAGATTTACAAACTGTATGTTGTCTAACAMTTAGTGAATGTTCTAAAAAAAGGAACAAATGAACCATTTGTCCTAATTCCCTTTATTAATCTTAATGTATATCTATAATATAATTTTTTTTCAGGTAAGTGCTTTCCAAATCCCATCGTCTGTGTTAATCTGACTGCCATGGTTCTAACTTCCTAGCAGGAAGTTACGTTTTAAACCTATTTTTAATTAATTATTATACTTGAAGTGTGCCTTGATTTAGCAGTCATTCTTGACTTCTTCTGTCTCATAAGTGGTACAGGGTTAACCAGTTTTGTTAAGATTGCAGAGGAGAGGCTAACTGTCAGAGATAGAGAAAAAGTAATATTGTTTTCTACATATTTTCTTCGGGCGAAAACATCTTTGGCCAACTTGATTCCTTTTGATATATTTTCATATTTGTCAAATCAAAAAAATATAGACTCATAAACAGGCGTGTATTTAACGGAGGGGTAATGGGGGTAATTATCCCCCCCCCCAAGACTGAACGCATTTGAATCTAAACCTTCGCCGCGTGACGCGTTGCGTGTAAGAAAGTCATMTTCATGAAATGMGAAGATAGATGTTTCCCATATAATAGAAAAATTTGCAAGTGAAAATCGTAGAAGGCTAGATTTTGTTTTGTGATTTTCTTTTGTATTAAAAATTCTTGTTMAAACTAACAGGTTTTTTTGTGTTACATAAATATAAATCTTAAMGAAGTATTTTTGTTTGAACCTAATCATTACCCCTCCCAAACAAAATTTCTAGATACGCCACTGCTCATAAATGTAGTCATAATGAGATCTTTTTATTCTTTTATTTAACACTCTACCGTTGCTTAGAACAGTATTGCCACGTTTTCAAGAAAATCGGCACCTAAGCAATATTGTCAAAACTTGAAACCAAACTTGTATTTTCCTTTCTTCTTCGCAGTATCGTTAAAAATTACAAAGGGAAAATTTTTTTAAATAATAAACAAAGAAAAACTTTATTATGGCCGTATAGTACCTATATTTCAAATGAATTAATAAAATTTAATTTTACATAAAAAGATGCTACAACACATAGGCTATGTTACCTTTATATTTTGAGACAGGTAAGGCCGAAAGGAATTTATTGACCCTAAAATTACATGGTGTTCCGTTGCATTGCTGCAAAAATAATAACAGCTTTTTAAAAAATGTTCAAACGCATTCAATCAGTTATTTTATATATATTATAAATGTATCTATTATAGTAATCGAGATATAGACGTCAATAGATCAAATCTGAAAACGAATCAAGTTAGCCAAGATCTTTTTGTGCCATTCAACTATAGCCGCAAAATAACTAATCTGCGTAATTTAAGAAATTTCGAAATAGGTATTGGCCCCTCAGAATAGAAACGACAGCTGCTAAACAACTTTTCATAATATTATCGTTCTCAGTTTAGGAAGGAATTCTTAATATCATAATTTAGTAATAAGTGTAGTAGCCAAAATGTATTAGATTAACTTACAGAAAATAATTAGTCAATAACTTCAGTTGAAAAAAATTGACAGAGTGTTAGATCATCTGTTCAAGCGTTTGGTTATTTCCATTTGTATGTATTCAAATAATTTTGTGACCATTCCTTATTTTTACGTTTCATCTGTCAGTTCTCCCCTTATCAAATGTTGTGGATTTGTTTGCAGCACATTTGCAAGTTTCCTCAGCTACGACAACACAAAGCCCGGCATTACGCACAATGCCATTAATTAAAACAACCGGGCACAAATAGCGTTGATCAATTGTTTGCTGTGAAAACAGTAGGCCCGTATGTATTTACGCCATAATTTTGCAGAAAGCTCCGCGCGAGGTTATCAATATAGTTAATTAACACATTAATTAGTTCGATCGCCGGCTAATGCCGTTACCACACCCGAACATGTCGGCATATTACGAAAATGTAGGTACGCGCAACATCTGCACGATATTATGGGCCGTTTTGGTGTTATTTTTCCTGCGTCGGCCCACCCAGGCGCTCGAGATAATCCGGAGTGGTCCCATTTTGATTATAAGCTTTAGGCACACTCACGGACATTTAACACTTAAGACGCGATAACCCCGCCACTTCTATTAGCGGTTTATCTAATTCTTAAAAGGTTGGGTGGATATTTATAGATGTCGCACAAAATTTCAATGTCCCGAAGGCATTTAAAAATCCCGGCATCCATTTCGGTTATGCTACATATTGGTCAATTTCAATTTACCCCACCAATAGTAAATAGAGTGCCATAATTGTTAAGGTATCAAACAACGATCTATGAGACTGACTTATGCAGAGGGTTTTACAACTTGATGGTCGGCCGTCGTAAACTATTGTATTGTAAATGAGGGTTTTTACAACCTTATGGTTGACCGTCCTAAACTATTGGGATTAGTGGCACGCTTCAAAGTTCCTAAATGGGCCGTATTTAAAAAAAACCTTGTTGGTTAAAATTTTAACTTTCCACTATAAATTTTTGAAATTTGTTAGTTGTGATAATTTAGCAATCAATAAAACAGAAGCTTTTATAACAAATTTTATTTAATCCAGACCCGACACTATCTGGCGCGACCCGCATCTATTTTTATGTGATACTTTATTGGGTTTAAATTTTCCGATGTATAAAACAAAAGCCTTTGCATGTCATAACAAATTTATACAAATTTAATATAAAAATGTACAAATTAGTAAGTAGAAAATTATTTACATTTCTTAGAAAAAATTTACAATAGTGCACAATAAAATTTATACACGGTATCGATTATGTTCATTACAGCTTGTTAATAAGCACATTACAAGAGCCACAAAAAATTGCTCACTATCACTTTCACTGCTAAAATCACGATTAACTTCTACTATTAATTCTTGTACATGATTCGCTTTATACCGATTTTCAGTGTCCAGTACATGCCGCACTGAATTTCTCCATTTCATATTTCAGCTTCGTGTCTAATTTTTAGCAGCATTTCATTGCCAAATTTTCCACCTGTGTTCCTTCGTCGAATTCTTTGTTTCAACTGCCCCCATATAATTTCAATGGGGTTGAAAATGCAATGATAGGGGGGTAATCGTAGAATGGTGTGTCACATTTACAAGTGAGAATGTCAATTTTAAATTTTTTCGAAAATTTTTTTGTGCCAAGCACTTCCAACAATTGTTTTTCTTGTCCCGTCCTCTTCGAAATATAAATCTTCTTTTCTCAAAAACTCTTGAATAGTTGCCTTATTAGTTAATGTATTTGGAATTTTATCCAGTTGCTCTGAATGGTAACTAGCGTTGTCCATTACTGTGACACTGTTTGGTGGCAATTTGGGCAATAAAATGTTTTTGAACCAATTTTCAAACACTTTCGCGTTCATGTCAAAATGATAATCGGCGTCTGTTTCTTTTAAGTTTTTACACCCAAGATACAGGGCTCCAGGAACGAAACCATTTTCACCTCCTGCGTGTAGAATCATCATTCTTCTTTTCCTTTTGACGCTGGAATATTGACGTTGCACTTACCTGAGTCATCAACCCATCCTTTCTTTATTGTATCATGGGTATCGTACCATGTCTCGTCGAGGAAAAATATCCGACGATTTTCCTGCCTATACATTTTTATAGATTTTAAATAATCGTATCTCCACTTTTTTATTACCTGACTTCCCATCAAGCATTGCTATAAATATGCATATCTTTTTCAGTTCTATCTACCTAATAAACACGTTTCGGTACCGCACAACATTCGGGTAAAAATTTAAGCACAACGATTACTATTAGTAAAGTGAATTGAAACTGACCAATAATATAGCCGCGGGTACAGAATTGTATGCCGGAATGTTTAAATATGTACTGATCACGTAAGTTTGTTTTTGTTTTTGCTGCAGCAATTGAACCTGCTGAACTTGCAATGAATAATTTTATGCGTAAGTGGAATAGAAAAGTAATATAACCTGTAATATGCCCAATAAATTTGTACAATTAGTAGTCAAACGTATGTCAGTTTTGCTATACTTCAAAATGGCGTGATCGTCTAGTTAGCTTGTGTTTAGGACACTATGATGTGATGAATTTACTTATTACTTTATGATTAGGATTGTACTGTTGTAGAACGCTAAAATGGAAAGTCGACGCATTGAAACGTACATTAGATGTAAAAGAATATTGAATTTGTATAATGCCCCAAAAGTACCTGCCTAAATTACTAGAGTCTATGGAGGGAAAACGAGTCACGCACGGCAGAGAAAACCTGAGCCCCAACATAAAAAAATTATTTAATCTGAAATAAATAAATTAAATTTAATAGCTCACCCGGAAAAGAACAATATCACCTCTGAAAATATATCATCTATAAAGTATGTTACACTATATAGATAAACATTACTACATGTATATATTGTAACTGTAATAACCGACATCAATAATATACAAAAACATAACACACAAAGAGCAAAAATAACATGTAAAAATATAAGTGAACAAATATAAAAACACACAATGAAAACAAGGACACAAGGGATATCAAAAATCAACAACAACCACACAAGACACATAWTAAACTAAAAGGCACACAAAAATTATAAGAAAAGCCAAATAAACTTCTCCTGACTAGCAATACATATACATTATAACTGTAACCATATCGAATTGAGCATTTTATTATATATGGTTTCTAGGATGGTCTTTCTTCACGTAAAATCTCTCACAGTCTTTCATTTCTAACATGCTCCAGCCTGGAGATACGGCAGCCTATTTACCAGAAATCTATTTCAAGGGAATGCAGCTTCCATGTTTCCGCGCTATACGTGGTTGCTTTCTACTATTGACTTAAAAACCAAAACCTTTGTTCGTTTCGTAATTCTATCACTTCATAACAKAAAATTTAGTTGTCCTATAATCCTTTTTCCTTCACAATTTCATTTGTAATGCCCTGTGTGCTATTTCCATTCGTTGTAAAAGTGACATCCACGTATCTAAACGCTGACACACTTATAATGTTAAATAAKAACGTATTTGCATCCAGGTCTTCTTGGTCGACTTCACCTACTACCATTTACTCATTTTTGGTGTTTACTGCCAAGCCCAACTTTAAGTATTTATCCGGTAACTTTCTGAACATATAAGTAGACTATTCCGTATCTCCTTCCATTAGGTTATAGGCCAAAAATGCAATGTACATATTTCTTGTCCTGCTGGGATTATCATTCCATGGTATTTACTTTTCTAGTATATTATAGCTTTTTTGAATATACTATAAACAATGTCGACGCGGTGAGCGTCTTACCTTAGTCCCTTGTTAACAGAGCACTCTTGAAAAATGATGCACTTGTCATGAACTGTTGTCCTGATTCGGGTCTAAAGACCGTGGTCCTTTCATATCCGGTGCTAGACGTAGACTGTCTACGTCCAGCACTGGAAGTGGAAGGACCTCTGAAGAAGCTTGCCATTCCTGCTAGCGAAACGTTAGGAAGCAATTCCAACCGACGACGGCCTTTAGACCCGAATCAGGACAATTGTCATATATTTTCATTTTCTTTATAATAGTCAACCAAACATTATATAGCGAAGATGATCTTAAACATTCTCCCCACCCTGAAGACTGGTCTTCAACATCTACTTGAAAAGAACATCGCTGCTTTTGTAACTCTGTCAAATGCTCATGAAACCGATACATTAAATACAGATCATGAAGTTGAACACCAACTAGATAGTGTTGTTGTTCACATATAGCCTAATCAATAAACGTATAGTTAAATAAACTTTGTCTGACCTGCAAAATTCCGGAACGTTTTCTTAAAAGGACATTCCCTCAACGTCGTTATTTATTTACAAAAAATTCGAAAAATCCTTTGTTCATTACCTTTTGTTCGTGTCATTGACGTTAACATTCGAACTCTACCTTAGGTAGCTAGGTTATATACATACGTACGGTTTACTACAACCTGTCTTTTATCTTCCATAAATTAATGCCCAACTCTCCGTAATGTGCTTCATTAAATTCTATACAGTGATGTCTTCATTTTTAAGCTTTTTTATATAATATTCATTTTCTGTCGAGTCTTAAACGAGCGTAGTGTTAAAAGAAAATAAACAGAAAGTCTTAATAAACGTAGGTCGACAAGGTAACGGTTTTGGAGATAAGGAATGTTATTATTTGTTTATTAACACTTTTCTTCTTGTTTTGGTCCGTACTATCACTGCTTTAAATACTTCACAGTTTACAAATATCCTATATGCTGAAAACAAATTATTACACTAACAGTATAATAGGAAATAATAGAAATCCAGCTTTTACGCTTATTCACATATATTGAAGCCTTGGGATTAAAGTATTGAATAAACTGCTGATCAGCACGATTTTTTGCGATCCCCAATGGATCATTCGTTACGATCCGTTACCGTGACAACTTACATACAACATTTATACGTACACTTGTCGCTATACAATGTTTCGGTTGTTGGATATGACACGAAGATATATTAGCGTTTTTAAGAGCGTCGCTTATGTTGGTTTACATTTGCATAACAAACACTATCGGTAATTATAATAAAGTGATTAATGGCCGACCATCTCGAGGTATACATCACAGCGCCTTAGTTCATTTATAAACATAAATCACTTTTACATCTCGTTTCAATTTCTCTCCTCGAGTTTTTCTCGCCCGCTTAATAGTGTTGTTTATGCCTCCACCAGCCTTGGATATTAAAACATGAGCGGCACCATTCATTACGCTGGTCCGAATTGCTCCGATAATCTCGTTACGTTGTTCCGAAATTTAGCCAGGGCGTCGACGCCGTTGACGGACGTATCAATAAATGTCCTTGCCTGCTTCCCTATTTAAATTTTGTTAGTTCATTGACTTCCTGCTTCTTCGATGAAACGACAGGCGTGAGGCAGCCTTCTACCGATCTTTTCAATGGCTAATTATTCGGAAAACGTGACTGACGCCGACCCGAAACTATCTGAATATTAAAATACTAAATGCACTGTCTGTTGTTTCTCGGGGAGGTGAAGTCATAAATTGGACGTGGCGCAACGTTTTAGAACAATGCTGCATGTAATTGTTTCCTTCCAAACAAAATTGTATGGATCTGGTACCTATTTGTGTTCTTTGTTATAGTGTACATACAAATTTCTTCCACTTGTCCATGGTCAGCGTTGACGAGTCTTTGCAGTTATGTTTAAGTATCCCAGCTTCTCTTTGGTCTTCCTGTCCTACGCTTCTGTGGTATTTTGACTGCCAAATCTTCTTCAACGGTTATACGTTGTCTATTCTTATTAAATGCCGAAACCGCTCAATTACTGCCTCGCGATCTTCTTAGAGACAGTCCCTACGTCAGTTGTTATATTGCTTCTTCATTTTCTAACCTCTGTCAGGATCTAGCTTTCGGCTCTATAAAACAATTATTTAGGACAGAAGATTACTTTACATAATCTCAGTTTTCTTGCTACCTGTATTTACTCCATCTTTTTATTTAATTCCGCATCCAATTACCTGTTGCCAAAATTTTATACTTCCAAGTACTTCAATTATTTTACTTTTTCCAATTTTGTACCTTCCACTTGTATGTTTGCTTCACAGTCCTCTACAATTCATAATCTTCGTAGTACCGCGTACCATAGTGCATGTTGTGCCACCGGTCCTCTTCACTTTTGGTAAAGATCAACACCTCATCGACAAAAGCGCATTCGGAAATATTTACACGCTACAATTTCTTGTACCCTATATGCAATTCCTTTGATTTTGCTTGAACTTCCTTGATTACGCTGTCCATCATCATAATAAAAAGGATTGGACTCAGACTTTTTTCTTGGCTTAAGACTTTATTTGGTTGTAAACTCACCAGATCACTGGTTACTGATTCCTACACAGTTTCTGGTCTCGATATATTTATAGTGTTATTTCTTAATCTTTAACTTGCTCCTCTTCGTTGTAGGATTTACCACACGTCTCTCTAGATACACTGTCCTTTTTGTCTTGTTTGTGTATTTTTGCTCTTATTTGCCCAATTGTAAATATATGGTGCCTCTGCCTTTTCTGAATTCACTTTGAGATTCTTCTAGCTGTACCTCCAACATTTTCCTAATATTACTTCCAAAATAATTCCGTGAACTTTTAACATTGTGCTAAGAATGTGGTTGCCAATTTCCAACCTTTGGGCACACTTTCCCCTTTCCATATTATGTTAAACAAACTCTTTAACATGTCAAGCAATCTGTCACCCAAGCACATGAAATTTCTGAAGTAATATTGTTACATCTGGCTGCGTTCCCTTTCTTTATGCGTTTCAGTGCAGCTTTTAATTCTCGTGTACCGATTCTTTCCTGTACTTCTCCCCGTTGTGTCATTGCTACCTTTTCTGTAATTTTTTGTGGCCTAATGGTTCTTGAAGTAATGTCATCTTTACTCTGTACTTATCTAGTTCTACTTCTTTCCCTTCCTCTCATTCTTCTACACTGTGTAGAATAACTTTTGGTCACCATCCATGTCCTCCCAATTTTTCCTTTCTTTTTTCCTGTTTCATCATATCTCTCACTGTTTCTTGTAATTAGGCATTTTTTCCACAATAATTTCACTGTCACATGCACTTCTTTCACTGTACTTACTGGAATCAGTTTTAGCATTTCCCAGTTTTCTTTCATACATTGCCATTTTGTAACTCATCCATTTTTCTGTCTGTTTCCTCTCTGTATTTTTCGACCACCTCTAAGTCTCTTAGCTTGTATACTCTTATGCTGTCCTTACTTTGATGTCGATCCATCTGCTTTGGTTTCGGTTTCTCTTTTATTTTTACATTTAGTTATTCTCCTGAGAAGCAACGGTCACTGTATATTTTACGCCCTCTATCCTTTTACCTTCACATTTTTTACATACTTCCTTGTGTGCTGATGACACTGCCCGTTTCTTCATCCGTCCTTCCTACTCTTCCGTTCAGGTCCCCCAAAAAGATCGGCCTTCCTTTTATTGCTCCTAACTTCTTTCAGAATTGTTATTTTGCTCCTTCCCACATAGTTCATTTCTATTTTTTATTTGTACTTGTCCAATTCGTTATAAATTTGCGTTTTTTCTTTGCCAAACAAGCATTCCATTCCTTCTTTATCTCTACCATCCAAGCTTACTCTGTTATGCAGTAACAGATGCCTTTGTTCAATATCTATTTCACCAATTTTCTTATTCTTTCTTTCAGTGATGCCTAACAGATCCATTTTCGCTCTTAAGAACTAATCAGAAGTTATTTTCCTATCAAGCCTGTGATGTTCTATGCACCTATACGAGTTCAAAGAGCTGCTTTTATTTTATTTTTGTAAGATTTCTTGCGTCACGGTTCCAATGTTCCATCTCACAATTATTTACGATGTTTAAGCAAGTGTTTTGGTCTTTTTCAGGTCTCTCTTGTATTTGTAACTAGAATTCCTAGTATTTTTGAGCACTGAAGAATAAGTAGTGGTTTTTCGAAAAAATGCATGTGAATGAATATTCGTCACTGTAAATTTTAAATACCACCATGAAGGGAAAGTAAAATCAAAGCAAGATGAAATTCTGAAAAAAAGAGAAAGTATTCAGACAGAATGTCAACGCAATTTTAATACTATGAAAAAGAGGGGCTTACAGGTACTGTTTCTAGTATATGATAGAATCGTTAGGGGTGGAAAGGTAGGTTATGTCTTTGTGTTATCCTAAAGTGGGTTCATTGTTTGATGAAATAAGAATTTTCGATAGCTTTATATAATTAAATTATACTTTTTATCTATTTCTTGTGTGGTAAAAATGTAACCCTGGTGCAACCATTCAAGACTTGCTGCTGCATTTTTTTTAAACTAGTATATCGGAACACGACAACCTTCTGCAAGGTATTCTGTATTATGGGGCTATTTGTTTCTCTTATATCTCAAATTCTTGTTATCCAACGCGTTCGGTCCGCGTTTTCATATTTAACAAAGCCGCTTGTTTTTACTGTAAAACAGTGGCATGTTTAACGAGGGGGATAATTGGTCCAAGGTCGTAGCGCTCCCCATTAAAATGAAAGATTTATTGTAATTTTGGCCCGGCGGGTAACACATGTAAGTTTTTAATTTATGTGTGCGCGTTTGTGTCGGAACACAAAAAACTCTCACCCCGTTATGGTGACTCGTTTCCCGACGTGGTTGAATAACCCGCTGCTAGTTCTGGTGGTCGACATGATTAAAAACGATCGTGCTCGCAAAGTGCAGATTCGAATTTGCGTTATTTGCACATGTGTTGTTGTTGGTATTCGCTGGACCTTGGAGGTGTTATTCATCAAAGCATTTGTCGGCAAAGTTGCGTACAATAGCGCATTATCACAATCGTTCACGTGCGCGCATAGGTTTCAATTTCAGCCATTTACTAACTGATACTAAAAATTAGAAAACAGACATTCTATGTCACACACATTAAGGTCTGTTTGTAGACGAAGCGAATGAAGTTTTAGTGGCAAAAAATGATTTTTCTCAAACCACCACTTAAATATTGTGGTAGAATGCATGTTATAGCGCAAATCCGGTGTTCCTGAATTCAATTCTTGGCAAAGAAAAATCTTTTTGAGTTATGATTGCCTATTATAATTGATATTTTGAAGCACTTTAGTAAAAAAATTCGTGCAGACAATTTCTAATCATCAAATGATATTAACAATTGCCGTGATTCCTCGGTTGTTTAAAGTAGAGTTAGCAACACTTTCTTTTATTGTAAGAGATGCTTTTGAACTTACATGTAGTTTCAGATACTTCTTGTTGATTAACACTGCCTCTTAAAATAAAACGGTAATCAAGATAAAGAAAACAGTAATCACATATGGTTCAACAAGAAAAGTAATGCTCGTATTAAACAAACATTTCTATTAATTAAAATGTATGAGATAACAAAAGGTGCAGCTCGAACTTGGCGGTAGTTAAAAAGATGTCCACGAAATTAAACTTCAACAAGGTTTGTTTCGAATTCGTTATGTTTTAGTTGCAAACGAGCAATAGGATCCGATGTATGCTTTGCTTCTGTTATGTGATTGAAAACTTGTTTCATCGTATCAAACTAGAATTATGAGGAGACATGCCTTATGGTCAGATCTAGTCCAACCTGCTTAGTTTTTTGCCGATGGGTCGGAATAGTCTTATACCAGTAGAATATCCAATTCTGCTTATTTTGACATACCTTGTACCAAATACTGTTGTTCGTATTTAGATTTGATAAAAAAATTGCGAGCGGATACCGATATCAACTTCAACGGCTAAAAACAAGCTTCTAATTTTACAGTCTATATTTCTTAAGATTTATTGTTTCTTTTACCAAAAGATCATAGATATTGACCAGAAAAATCCGCACTCCGATTTCTTGAATGAACATTTTTCGTTAAACGATTATTTGAACCGTCCGTTTCCGTTTCCAGAGCTAATAAATAGTGGTGATGATTAACGTTTTTGTAATTCCTAATTACATCCACATAATTAATTCCAACTCTGACCAACAGTTGGCCATAGCAAATTTTTGTTTTTGAATGTCGATTTTTAAAGATAAACCTGCATCACCAATAGCATCTGCGGTTAGAAAATATAACTCTTCACGTCTGCAACTAGCAAAAGAAGAAAAAATAGTTGCTATCTGTCATTAAAAGCATTAAAGCAGAACGCATTGCTTTTTACATACTTTTACAGGTAAATAGATATAAGATAAATGGCAACATGCCATGAACTATTATGTTTCAAGACTTGATTACATTAAATGTGTATTATCTCCAACAACAGCAGCAGTTTTCAACATATTTTGGTTTATGATTTTTACTTGTCTGTCGGTATAGTCCTACCAATTCTGCAATATAATTATGCTAAGATTACATCTCCATCGACTTTCTCAATTGATTAACAGGCAAGTTAAAAATATAAATATTTTGCTGGTATCTATCTTTTTCAACTTTCGCGCATTTTTACTCCTAACAACTAGCAACACATTGCTTTTCCTTAGCTATATGTTTATATTCTTCCATCATGAGTTGTGTGGCATATTATAATATAAAACGTGTTACGATTAACGTAACTCTGCCAACGACATTGGTTTTTCCAGACTTGTTACTTGTATCTGAATTACCATTACATAACTGCTTTTATTACGTGCTAAGGGACATGTGGGTAAAATATAACGTTACATAATATTAAAAAATAACCTAAACTAGCCGGCATTAGTTTTCCAGAGAGTAGAGTATCTAACACTGAACCACGAGACTCCGGGTTCAAGTCCCGCTCAGGGCTTAGTTGCTATACTACGTGACTGCGAAAGCGATGTTTTTGCTTAAACCCATAACACTTCATAACATTTTAAGAAAAATGGCAGAGTTAGCTTTATTTTCGCAATGGTTTGTAGGTTGCAGTTTAAATTAAGACATCACTTTCAAAACTACCTTGTCTATGGGTCCTTTTTCTGCAAAAATACCTTACTAATATGCTGGAGAATTAGGGGAATAGTAGGAAAAATACAGGCCGATAACAAAAAAAGCTTAAGCTGTAAATATAATTATAATTGTAGGTTTAGGTTATTTTGGTTCTTGAAATTGTGGCTAATATTAGCAGATGAACTGATGACAAAACAAATGCTTTATAAGTGCTTAATGGACAGTCAAATTTTGTTTTCGAGGTTTGTTTTTATTTGTAAGATGGTCCTTATGGTGCAGCTTAAAACAACACCTGACTAGGTGTCGAAAATATATCTCCAAGCGCATGGGCGTACCCAGCTTTTGGTCTAGGGAGGGGCGGGGGGGGGGGCAAAGCAGGACCATGCTGTAGAGTATAATTCAACATAAATAGAAATAATAAATGTTTATAAGGTATAGGTACTTAAGTAATTAATGAAGTATTTATTCCATGAATAATCTTCGTGGATTTTCTGCAAGGCGACTTAAAACATCTTCTGTGAAATAAAGATCCAAATTATTTATATGTTTTCTATGTACACTGATCATACAAAGCCCCTTTATTACTAATTCCGTTATTGATGAACTCAGGTGAGGCGCATTCAGTTGCATCGCTCTCGCGTTTAACAAAAATGAGTTGATACATTTTATTTGGGAGAATAAAGATCCGTGATCGACATAATGTATAATGATATCATACGAAGTACCAAAGGAACATAAATTTCACCTTAAAAGTTCTACTGATAGGAGCACGATTTCTGATTCAGCATTAACACATATCAAAGACTAATGCATTAATCGATGCTCTTTTAGTACAGTTTTAACTTCTTACACCAGAAGCTTTAAAAATTTAAGCTGGGAGTTTATATGTATTGTAGCAAAGCCGGCTAGCTGGGTGGTGGATCTTCGGTGTTTTTAAATCTAAACAGGCTTCTGCAGTTAGGAGACGGTTTATTTCGTTTTCTCTGGTACAATCAGGGTAGTGAGTCTAAAATTATTATTGAATTAAGAACAATAACAATAACCAGCTCCGCGGGATAACAATAACCCAGAGCTCACGTACGCCGGCAAACCATCATACAAATGCAACTCAATATCCTCGCGTGAGCGCGATCTGTTTAATTATGTACAAAAACTCTAAAGATAAAATACAGCGTTACTGTACAAGAGACAGTACCGTCCAATACAAATTTATTGTGCTTCAGTATAGGTGTTAAAGATACAATTGTAGTAATTTTTACTCCCCAGGGAAAGAGACTCGATGGATAACTAACATTATTAAAACTCAGAATGATAAATACCTCAGCATTATGCGTCAAGCCAACCTTCTTAGATCGCCAGTGCATTGCTCTCAAAAATTAACCGACTACTTAATATTTTAACCAAATTAAGCTTCATTTAAATCAACTGAAATATATTTAATTGCATTTTTAACAACAAACCGGGTTTTAATTCGTGCTGATAATGCTTTTACTGGATTCCTAAAACTTATATTAAATAAAATGACTTTCATAAACGTGAGTTCGGATGGATTATTAGTCTTTCTTTGTTTTTTGTTGTATTAATTGTTATAATGTAATGTGAATATAGTAATTTGGTACAAAAATTACAGTTATCATCGAATATATGACATATAACGATGTGATTCCATATAACAGTATTTAGTTGAACAATCTTTACATGAAAAGGTAGAAGAGCTGAACTAAGCAGAAATCGTGTTATGACTCATCCTGACCAAGATAGTCTTTTAAAGCTATATGCCCCTAAGACAACGATTCGTAACAACAAGAATGTTGTAGTTACATCTTCAAAATGCACATGGCATTGATTAAGCTTGGAAACCATTTGACAACGACTTATTACAGAAGGCCATTTGTAAGGGTCAAATATGAGTTATGGATGGAAATTGTGAAATAAACTTGCCTATAAATTTTACTGTATTTATAATTTTGTAAATAAGACTATTTTTAGATGTACACACATAATTAATCAGCTAAATATATGGGAAATTGGAAGGGCCCAAAGTTGGAAACCCAAGTCCCTTGCCCCCCCTTTGGTACGCCCATGTCCAAGCGCAATACAGCGTGTGCCTAATTCTCGATAATCAAGACACGTGGTATAGAAGCACGAAAAATTAGCACCATCAAAGGCTATACCTGTTTCGGTCGACTGTCACTGTTAATATCGTGAAGTAAATATTGTTGGTGTGGACGATAATTAGTCATTTGAAAGCGGTATTCAAAGGTTTCGTTTTGATATTGTATTAAGAAATAGACATTCATGTGCATAGTGATAGCTTACTATATCTTTTAAATAAAGTCAATCTCTTTTGTTACAGGTAAGACAATATCCTGCACTTCTCGTCGTTCCAAGGCATCTGTAGGTAATGTTTTAAATGTAAGGGTATTTATTACCATAACGCGAAATTCTCTTCTACTGATTAATTTAACGATAAATTGAATAACTATTTATATTTATTTGCACGCATGTTTTATTTTTTAAAGGTCTTAGACACTCCACTATGCTACGATGCTATATGTTCGACACAGTTAAATTCTTCGTTAACGTTGCTCTTAATTTATGTCAGCGTGAAGACACAACCAGAAAATTTACGGTTATTTTCAGCTAATGGTCCATTTTAGATTAATGCGCTTTTATCGGGAGAACCCATTGCATCATTTTACTGGAATATTGACCAAATACTTTATTAATATCATAAATTTTACGTAAGACTCGGCGACAACCGAGTCATTCCTCGATAACGCTGAAGAATGCTCGTCCTTCACATCAAATAAATTAGCACTATTTACGACCCCATCAACTTTATCATGTATTTAATTCCAGCAATTATTTATTTAAGCACGACGCAAATATCAGACAGCAAAGACATCGCGTTGCATATTTCATAGGGTGCCGAAACGCACAAACTCTTCAACACAATAAAAAGCGGAATTAATGGCGTTTCTCCAATTGTGTTTACTTAATGTACCATTTAGTCGTTGCGTTTTGTTCGGCGGAGAAAATTAAGGTTACACGAGTGTGTCCCCAGCAGGAGGGTGGCATGGTGAAGGCTCTTTTTTAACATTATTTCTAGGTTATTAAGTGAAGAAGAAGAATTAAATTTCTTCCTTTGTATTCAGAGTGGTTGAGTAATTGAATGACATACATTACAAAATATTGGTAAACTGTTCTCCTGCAGGAATTTGTTTAACTTTTTAAATTAGCTTTTCTCACCAATCAGCATCTATCATGTTTTCCTAAGGTTTTTGTGTGTTTTTATTGAATGTGGTTTTAGTTGTTTTACAAGCTGCAAGAAAGGGTTGCGCAAACGTTAAAGTGCAATGAAAGATCGCATCAAATAGAATGGTGCACCACCGTAGTTTTGCCTTCGTTTACTTACCTTTACCTTTGATCTTTACTGTAACAAGTATGATAAAATACCACTGATTAATGAAGAGGAATTAATGTCTTATCTGGTAACTTAATTGAAAGTGATGAGTGCACATTTACTTTTTTTATTTTCTCCTAAAGGCTACTTTGAGACATATCGTCAATCAGTAACTGTCTCCCTTCCTTTATTTTCTACTGAACATTTGCTTGTCTGGAACTAGGCGATTTGATGAAGATTCTAAAGCAATTGACGCAAAAAATTAAATATAATCAACTGTCAATGATGACAATTAAGAAACAATCAGTAGGTTTTTTCCTTATAACCAGTCAAGTTGCAAATTATTAAATTACCTAGCCAACTAGACGCATTAATGTAATTTGCTCGTTAAAAACTTGGCGACTTCAAACCCTAACATACTAAGAACTGCTAAAAGTTTTTGAAGAGTTTGTAGAATCATGTTGGCTTAAGATTAGTGATTGAATTCATACATATACGAAGTATCAATATCTTGTTTACAAACCCTCACAAAAATATCCAATTACGTTAGATTCTGTGTAAAGCTGTTCAGTTTACAGGATCTCCTGGTTTTTCTTTGCTTCACTAAATACATCACATTTCTCTATTGGAACATATGGGTTGGCAACTAAGTAATTGCCCATTTGATCAGTGAAATTGATTTTTTTTTACTTGAAATGAAATTTAATCTATAAATGCATTTTATATTTTGTAAGATGACCTTTTGACATCTCTCTCTGACAACTTGAAAATTTCATGCTCATAAACAGTCAGATCCTTTTCGACCAAAAACTGAGTTAAGTGTTAAAGCGTCATCATCAATGAAAGTTTTATTATGAAAGGAGTTATCCAAGAACCGAAATAAGTGGTAATCTGATGGCGCGAGATCAGGGCTATATGATGGGTGTAATATTAGTTCCCAACCAATATCCTGCAATTTTTGCCGAGTGGCCAAAGACGTGTGCGGCTTAGTATTGTCCCATCAGTTGAAAATGATACCTTCACGATTGACCAATTCTAGATCCTTTTCCTTGACCTCTGCATTCAATTTGTCGAGTTGCCGACAGTAGACCGGACCTTTCCATTCCCAGCAAACTGACAGCAAAATCTTCTTTTGTTTTGATTTGCCATGACTCATTAGGCGTACACCACAGTTGTTTTCGATTGACATTTTTGTATGCAATCCACTTTTCGTCTGCAGTGATGTTTGGTTTCAGATACAGATCGAATTCACTGCGTTTATGCAAAAAAAGGAGACCTACACGTTTTAGATGTTTCCCAACGGCTGTATGTGAAACATTTAACTTCTCTGTAATCTCCCATGTAGTTAGGTGACGATCCACTTGGATGATGGTTTTGGTTTCATCCTCATTAAGTTCAATTTGTCGACCTGAATGTTAGTTACCTTTAAGAGAAAAATCTCCAGAACGGAATTTTTCAAACCAATTTCGGCATTGCCTTTCTTTAAGGGCTTCGTAACAATATTCACGTAACTTTTTGGCAGCTTGCGGTGCGTTCTTTCCTTTATAGAAATAATAGAGCAAAATATGGCGAACATGAGAGTGAAGACATCTGTAACTGAAATGGGCAATTACTTAGTTACCAACCCATACGTAGGGCAGGGTCCTCAGCACATTCATATTCACTAAATTTCGGTAGACAGCAGGTCCTACCACAGAATTCACACAACATGGAAACGGTCCATCAGTATAAACCTCAGTACATGAATACACACCAGAAAAATGGTTAGCAAACGTATTTAGGATATTGCGCGTGCAACCCGAAATATTTCTAGTGCTTCTCTTTTGGTTAATAAAAGCCCTGAAGGTTTTAGGCTTATTTTTGGGGTTGTGCAGTTTTCTTGATATAAACCTAAAATTCACTACAAATTTTATCACATCTCAGAGACTTCAGATTATACAGGATGTTTCACGAATGATAATGACTCTGAAGAAATAAAAAATGCAACCCAATATACATTCTCATCGCCAATGTGGTTATTTTACATAATGGTATGGTATGGTAGGCTATGCGCTATGGTTCCTGTCACTATATTTATTAAAAGTCAAAATGTATTCAAATGGTGAAAAAACAAATATGATTTTGATTTATGGTGAATGCAAGAAAAATGCTTCCGCTGCAGCCCGTTTATACAGGCAACATTTTCCAAATAGAAGAGCTCCTGCCGATACAATTTTCAAGAGACTTGAATTAACTCTAAGGACACCACTGAAAAAGTCAAGAGAAAGAATAGCAACAGGCCCTGACAATTAGTATATTGTAAATGGTTGACGAAAATCCTCATATTAGTCAAAAGGTAGTCTCAAGAGCAACCCGTATTAGTCTGTCTTCAGTACACCGAATAATTAAAAGCAGTCAATTTCAACCGTATCACCTGCAATCGGTTCAGGCCTTAAATGAGACAGATTATCATAAAAGAATGGCTTTTTGTAACTTTTCTCGGAAACACCAAAATTTGAATGTGAGATTTTATGACAACATTTGCTTCTCAGATGAAGCAACATTTTCTAATAATGGTGGAGTTAACAAACATAACATGCATTATTATGCGCAAGAAAATCCACGTTGGATTCGAGAAGGACATTTTCAAACTATCTACTCCACGAATGTCTGTTGCGGAATATTGAGGAATCAAATTGTTGGGTCTTATTTTTTTCGCGATAGTTTAAACGGCAATACTTATCTCAATTTTTTTAAGAAACATTTTACCGGTACTTCTCCAAAACGTAAATTTACAAGTAAGACAATATCTATGGTTCCAACAAGATGGGGCACCTGCGCATTATCATAGAATAGTGAGAAATCACCTTGATTTGGTTTTGCCTAACCGAGAAGCCCGGACCTTACTCCTTTGGATTTTTTTCTGTAGCGAATGGTAAAAGAGCAAGTATACCAAACACCAATTCAAAATTGTAGAACATTTAGAAAATAAAATACGTGATTCATGTAGAACCATCATTCCAGAAATGTTAATACATGTTATAAGATCGTTTTGGGCACGAATTCAAGCTTGTGAAAACAGTGAAGGGCGACATTTTGAGCATTTATTACATTAATGTTATTGAATAAACACTTTTCATAAATAAAATTTGTTTTGCAATAG
Organism: Rhyzopertha dominica; assembly: GCA_025024175.1. Lineage (NCBI taxonomy): Eukaryota > Metazoa > Arthropoda > Insecta > Coleoptera > Bostrichidae > Rhyzopertha > Rhyzopertha dominica. The sequence continues at coordinate 47,368,790 of QCXZ01000041.1, forward strand.
CGAATTTACTTAATAAAGCAAATGATTGAAATTTATGTCAAATTTACGTATTTATACAGCTCTCTACGTTTTATATTTTTTAAGACGATGAACAATTATCAATATTTCGTCAGGGTCATGTTCATTCGTGAAACATCCTGTATAGTCGTTGATATTGCGCGTGTGGTAAATCAAATTTGACCCCCCGTAAATGTCGAAATATTCACCGTCTGAAACTTCAGCCACGCAAGACGTTCAAAGTATTAATATTCAGAACGGTCGAATCCCTTGAAAAACTTAATCTTCACCTCGTCGCAGGAAAACTCCACAGACCTTTGGCTTCTCGCTGGCTGCTACGCTCCATATACATGTAAATATTGTCTGGCTTCCATAAAGCTCGAAATTATTTACGAAACCGCGCCATAGCTCTTGTTCCGGGAAACATATATCGGATTTATGCGGATAACGTTTGCATGTGTCTGAAATGATGGTCGGTGCACCGCGAATCCATCCAGGTACATACGTAGCTACAGTTAGTTCGGCTGCGGCGTATCTTGTGTACGTGTTTAACGTGCTAAAGTATAGGTAACCTGCCATATATTTGAGCAAATAACACGGTGCGGGTCGTAGCTGTACATAAATGACCATTACGTGGGCTCTAAATATTTAGTCTGCAGCACCGTGCTATCGACGATTTTCCGGTGCGAATTGCTAACGATACAGACCGTGGTGAAATCTTTATAATCGAGAGGATTTCCGCGTTAGAGTAACCGAACAAAATACGAGTGGTTTTGTGGTGGAAGTTGGAATTGCCTTTAACTAGAGTGACACGACACATATGGCCAGATATCTAATAATAGACTAAGAATTTTCCTGAACTTTATTTGTAAAGAACTAAAAACATCACATCTTATGAACCTCTATAGTTAACGCAATCATCTTCTGTGCCCGTATTACGGTGGTATTTCGCMCCTTCTTCTTTCGGGTAGATTTGACTGTTGTTGTACGCCACTTCTTTTTTAATTTATTGCAGCCTACATGTCCAGCTGTTCTTCCGCAAAGGACTCTTATGTACTCGCTCCTTTCGCTCTTAGACTGGAGTACCATATGTGATGGAACTAATGTTTGATTTAATTCTAACTATACATGTTTTATTTTTGTTACAAACTTATATTTACAAATTCAAATTAATAAGGAGTATTTATAAAAAGCTTTTTACCTGCATCACTATGGTTGGCCAACATTAACTCACCAACGATGCTCACTAATCAAACCAGATTGCTAGTTCCAGTGATCGAATGGAAACTAGTTCTTAGTAATCAATTGAACAACCACAAAACTTAATTGTCTGACTAAGCTGAGTGCACTCAACAACTATTTTACGCAAGAGTAGACAGCGATGTTCCAACAACAAATTTATACTTACAATAACTAATGATAAAACAGTGTGCAAATTAAAACATGTTTATAATTAAGCCATGAAATAAAATATTCCTTTTCTTACACCTAATTTAATTCCGAAGACAAAAAAAATGACTTTGAATCAGTAATTATCAGTTTTGACCTATAAGGGAGTCACACTCACATATTACCGCTAACTTGCCCGAAACTAACTGTGCACTTTATGATTCTGGCTAATATTTTAACATTTGCTTATTACCAACGATTTTACAAAAACAAAACAAGGAAAAAACTAAATTTTACGTTAACGCGAGGTAGTAAATTAAACACTTCCAAATGTACAATGAAGCAACATTGACCTGAGATTTATGTGAACTATATCAAAACGAATACACAAATCTACATTATCAACTGAACTTCTCATTTTTTTGCGTGAAAATTGGATCAAGAACTATGTTAAACCTACTCCTAATTACATGAGAGCTGATACCATATCAATGACATTGAATTTAGTACAAATACGCTGGATTTCTGTGCTGCAACGTGATTGGCCCAATCGAGGCTTGTCTACCCTCACCGACCAACTAGGCGAGAAGTCATTTTGACTTCTATTGCCATCTCTTCAAATCCAATCAAAGTTCAGTATCTATCTAGTTCGTGATTCTCCTGAGTTGGCGTTGAAAATACATCGATAAAGTAGCCCATCGGCTATGCATTACTGCTCATCAATTGGTGAAATAATTTGAATTACCCCGTTAAAACACTTGGATACAATCTCATCACTATCTAACTCATATGCGGAATTTGAGCTATCGAATTAACCAATTCTAACTAATCAACTGCTGAGATATTCCATATAAAGCTGATGCACACAAAAGAGTAATACAATTTGCCTGGTGAACCTTCCTAGAAACGACAAAACGTACGTCTTCCTAAAAAAGTCGTCAAATTTATATAAGTTTTCTTAAAAACGTACTCTAAATACCAAATTTAGTTTGAATATTCCATTTGCTACAAACTAATCCATTTATGTATGTCCTGAAAACAGTCATGATACTACAAAAAATTATTACAACAAAATGAATATTTTCTTTTGAAGAATTAAAATGAATGCAGTAATAGGTAATCATAGGATCTGTTTATTATACTTTTTAATTTCTTCGTTTATACGTAGATTATGTTTATCTTTATTCTGATGAATTAAGTATAATAATTTAGACCCACCATACTTTCAATGCTTTCAGTCAGCTGTCATGTCGCCATGGTTTCTACTTTGCTACTTTGGTAAGGTGCATTATTTGTTACGATAACCTCATTATCATATTTTTAGCCATACTCCATTCATACACATTTATGGCTTTATATATCTGCAAAGGATCTGGATTTGAAAGAATTCGGTTGAGCTTTGACGTAGTTTTCGCTTTGTCATACTCCATACTTCTGTCCTGCTGGTGTTCCTTACAAGAGAGGACAACATGTGGATTGTATTTTTGAAACTCACACGGTCTAACCTAAAAACAACAAGACTTCAACCTAACTTCTGCTTTTCTGGTGCATGTCTCAGTCTCATACATATCCGTTGATAAATTAGAAAAAACTGCGCAAAAAACAGTACTTTGTAGTTCTGATTAAGGTAACTGAATCTAGAAAGGTTGCGGCAATGGTTGTGACGTATGTAATTTCTGTATAGTTTTTGAAAATTTCATCTCTGTAATTGAAGGATTTTTTGATAATTGTAACAGCTCTAGGCAAATTTGAAAGCCGGCAATGCTTGCTACTTCATCTCTCGCTCGCACCGTAGGGAAAAGTATCATTCTGTATTTTGTATTGACGGATCAAACCTGAGACCAGGGTCGGCGAAACCTTCTAATGCAGTGACCTTAGTTCTGATCAGAGGTGATTTATTATCCGTCGAGGTGTAACAAAACGGGCTAGCTGGGGCGCTGGGTCTTTGGTCTTTTGAAATTCAAACAGGCTTCTGCAGCTAGGAGACAGTTATATTTTTATTTCTCTTGTAGAGAGTAGTGTAGTGAGAGTCTAAAGTTTGTTATACAACAAGGTTAAATACTACAGATAATGATTCCTAGAATAATATGTTCCTCACCTGTTACCAGGATGATTATTGAACTAAAGAACATATGTATTAATAACTAGCTCCACGGCCCATCCAACAATACTCTAGAGCTCACGAACAACATACGCCGACAAACACACCACACAAGTGAACCTAAATGTCTCTCGCGTGCACGCGATCTGTTTAAGTATATACAAAAAGTTTCTAAAGATAAAAAAGGACAGTGCTGTACATAAAAAAGCGTACATAAAATACAAAGTCATTATGCTTACATATATAGTAACGTGATGACATATAACKCCTGCTCTAGTCAATCCTCTCTGAGCCTACGGCTAGTTTCGGCCTATTGGGGCTCATCAGGTAGGGGTACAGAGTAAACTGACCAAAGCAGACCATCACCTTAAGCGCACGCGGTATAAAACGGCAAAATTTGACATTTAGAGCAATGCGAACAAGAATGGAAGTTAACAAAATCACTTACAAACGAGTACGCACACTAAATTTATATAGTAAAAATGTGATAAATTAGATTCGATGACTAAATATACCGAATATTGACGGTTCACGCCACCTTGCAGGAATATTTTGGCGCTTCACGATCTAATTTAAAATTTCTAATCCACCCAGAACATTAATTAAAATTTACCAAATAGGTACGAATTTAAATTGACCACGCACAACACAGTTTTAAGTTCCGTTGTTAATGATTACGAAATCCGTACGTCCTCGCCGGTATCAGGGAAGATCTCGGGGTACGTGTCGGTTTTGCAGATTTAGCAAAGCAACTGCGACGTCAACGGCAAGAAGCAGAGCTACAGAGCGGCGGCATACACCAGCAGCATTCACAATTAGTCAGCCGTCTTTCTCGTCTCGGACAGCACAAACGGAACGTCGTCGCAGCCACGATCTGAATCAAAAAACTTCAGGAATAGGAATGCCACTGTGTGCTACCCAGTCGGGGACGTGTGTTGGGTCACTCAACTCCACGAGCAGCAAAACATTCGATGTGTGTGCATCGGGGATATGTTGGATTGCGATAGGATCAATGTTAAATTGATGATGGGGATCGATCAATCATGAGCAGTGTATGTACTCGTCTATAAAGTGACTTGCAATTGTTCAGCGTGAAGGTTTATTACCAGGGGATTATAGAACTTATTGATTGAAGTTGTGTTTTAAGCAGCTGGGAACCATGGTTTGCAAATACCATAATAAAGTGATCATTTAGATTGAATACATGCATTTTAATAGTAAGCAAAAAATGTTAGTAAATTGTGATGTATGAAAATGAATCGCAATATTCAGTCATTATAGTGACGTGAACAAATATAAAAAATGAAACATTTTTTAGCAGAGAGGTTGATAATGGAATATTTTCGTTGTTGAATTTGCTGAACATGTTGTTAGTTTTCCCTCGTTAGACTGCCAGATACAATTAAAATCACATTACGTGAATTTTTCATGTCCTAATCAAATGTAGGCACAGTTCTTACATATAAAAGAACATAATTAAATAACCGCCTTTTCTTAGACAATTGCAACCATACAGTTAGTTTATACTACTTTCATAGGAACGAAACAATTTTTTTCTTTTATAAATTGTCATGCTACATCAGAAGATACCATTATTTCATTGTCCAAAAGTAACTAAAAACGAAAGTTTGCAAAACGTCTTATAAAACACAAGATTACTCTGACATATACATTCTCCGACAACTGTCAGAAGTGACAGAATACTAATAAAAATATGGCCAACCAATGTGAGGACATCTTTATAATGTACATGATGTTAGCTGAGCCCTCTTCTACCTTCGTGGGTTGGACTAACCCAAAACTCGAGAACGTTCTCTATAAACCCGAGCTTGTTGCTACTATACTATTATTACCAAGCTCTTGTATTTGTGGGTCGAATTTATTTGGAAAAAGAATAAGGTTTTGTCGTAAGATAAGAGCTATAACGAAGATCTACCCTTTCATTTTGATCAGGTTTTATTCTAGAATTGAGTTAGGAAATTAAATCCATTTTCTAATTATTTCATACTTCAACTGTGACTCTATTCATTTGATCTCTTTTTTTTCATGTGGTCTAATGTGACAGCGATCGGCTTAAGTCTTTTCATCAGGTCTATTTGAATTTCCCATGTTGTAAATGTCTATAACAATTCGACACATGTCTTTATCATTAAAATCCTGGTACTTCTGACATAACTGTACTAAAATTTTATTTGATGGTATTCTTCATAGTATTCTAACGGATCTCTTGCGGCATTATCAATTTGTTTATACCAGATGTCTGTTTCGAAAATATTTTGACTTTCAAAATACAATATATTCTGTAGCTGTAGAGATTTTGATAAACTCAGTCAACATACACAATGAATGATTTCTGTAATGTTTATAAGTGACATGCGCATTTTCGATACATTTATTGGGTTATCTGTTATTTTTATTCTAAAAATTTCCTTTGTTTTTTATTACGTCAGTTGCCATCTGTTTAAGATATTCTACTGTTTCCGAAAGAATGATAAAAGCAAACATAGAAGCAAAGACATACAGCTTAGAAGACATAAAGCAGGTTTGACTAAAAAATGAACAGACAGAAAGATGCCAAGATCTAATAAAAAGTCACCTAAATACCTACTAGCGAACACTTTATATACACCTTCAAATATCTAAAGAAATACAGAAGAAATAATGCTGCCAACTCCAGAAAATATATACCTATGGTGCATTGGTTAAAGAAGCTAGAAGAGTAAAACAGGGCATCTAAAATACCTAACTGCAGAAAATGACTACTAGCCCATTGAGGAACCACCCTCTGAAGATAACAAGATAGAAATAATTCAAAACATAAAGTATAACAAAGCACCAGGCCTAGACAAAAAACATTAGAAGCAGCGTGGTTAACCAACGAAACACCAGATGAACGAAATACTACAGTGCAAATACTGATCTCTAAAATTAAAGCACTGCACAGCACGAAAGATTACCGAAGAATAACTAGCAGTGTTGGATACAACTATTACGTCCAGCTCTTAAGAGGAGAGATGGAAAAATACATAGCGGAAGTACCACAGTACCAAGCAGCCTTTGCAAAAAATAGATCAACAGTAAGAAGAATTCTAGAGAGAAGGCGCTAGAATACTGTTGATGGCCATAAATCTACAGAAAGCTTTTGATACACTAAGGAAACATTCAAAGAATATATATACTTATATAACCTTCCCACTACAGTCCATATACCTGTACGTCCGTAACATACGCACGTCGCACTACTAACAATCAGCATGCACCCCTCCAACCCAGCGAAGACGGTCGCCTGTCGGTATATGCAGGAGTGCCAGAAATTCTGACCGTGCGCCGGTTCAATCAATCAGGTTTAGTATTCTGAGGAATACAAACAGCCTCTTGAAGCATGTTTACAGCTGGATCCGATTGTGATGAAAGATTGTATCCCAAATTCGATCTTCACTGTGGGTATCTTGCTTTTCTAGATAACGTCTATAATATTTAAGTCAACCGATAGTTTTTTTTAGCAGTCTATAGTGTTTAAGAAGCCTTTCTTTCAATTTTATCTTCGTGATGGATATAACATGACACAAAAGCCATCATCACTCTCCTAAATCTAACTTGCAAGACGGAAACAGTAATTACATCCAGTTTATTCAGCAGATAACAAATTTCGAACAGCAACTGCCACGGACCGAAGGGTCCAGGATGGCCGCTTCTTGGCGGTTTACCGGGTGGGGGTGGCATCCCCGGGTAATGCAAAGATGGATTGGCGGTTGATCCAGAACAAGTGCGGTGATAAACGTGGATGCTGAGACCGCAACGGCGGCTCCGAAGACTGATGTTTGTTGTTGGATCCGTGATTTATAACGACCACCACCGCAAACAATACCAGCCGAAGCGCAACCCCTGCATGTTGTACCTCTATCACCGTCAATGCGCGACCCCTGTTTGTTCTGAGGTGTTGCCTGCTCTCTGGCACACGCGATTCGCAGTCGACAACTTATTTGATTGTATTCTCTTTTGTGTACACAAAGGTACTTTCATCAGTTATTAATCATGTTTTGTTGATTTTCGGTATTTACCACGATGAGAACGAGACTGCACTTAATTTCTGTAAATATGGCAATTACTGAATGCAAACAACATTTCGAATTTTCAAGGTAAAGTTGTGGATTGACTGTATGGCGTAGTATTCCGTATCTGTTTTGTTCCACTATTTCCTTCCTGTCCTTTGCTGCCCTTTGTACTTGGTCCGTGTGAGCTTCTTTTCTTCAGCATCTGTTTCACAGTCAATTCCATGCCTTCTGTGGTCTTTCTCTTTCTCTTCTTTCCTGTGCTTTTGCCTTCCATACTTATCTGCAATAATTAGATATATCTCTCTACCAAATTTGAATAAAATATCAAGAAAAACATAACAGCAGTCGGAAAAAATGAAGTAAAGAAAAATAACTTTGGCAAGGACCCAAATTCGCTATAAAGTATAAAGTATTTTGACACAAGAAAGCTACTGTTAACGTATGATCCATTCGTTACTGGACACCTGTAAGTACTTGTATTACCAAATTGAAATACATTTTTATAAATAGCTGTCACAGAATGATTATCTTTGATTAATGATTATAGAAACATTTTATTTACTTTAAATTAATTAGGATTATTTTTTGAATTGTTGAAAATAGAAAAGAGGTTTCCTTGAGTGAACTTTATATAATTTAATAATAAGCTACTTCGGTGAATTACATGAACTTTAACTTCAGTAATTATGTTTACTTGATGTTTTTCTGCGATTTATTTCAATTTACAGTAATGGTTTTAGGTTTGAGTTGAAACAATAGAAGGGTTAATGAAATAAACCAAACAGGTTTCTGTATTAATTAATATTTGCATCATATTGCATTTAAATCCACATCGATACTTTGAATTAAACAGATGTTTTTCTGATTCCAATTCTATTGAATTCCATTACTAATTATCGACAAGCTATCTTGCGTAGGTACATAGTGCTTAGTGTATCGGAACATGACAGTTTTCGCATCCGTATCCAAGGCATTGTGCAAAAGGCGGCAGTATGGCACTCACTTCGAGCATTTGGCGGATTGACTTAATTATTATTTTTTTAAATAATAAGCCTTATGTATATAGGAAAAACCAGTTTTATGCCATGCTATCTGCATTAGATCTATACTACACTGATGAGCTGTAAAGACAGCGAAATAGATCTATCTGTAGTTGGTTGTGATACAGACAGCATAGCACAGACATGAATTTCTATGTATGTCGGTTCTTGCCCGTCGGCTAAAAGTGCCATGGGGACCTGCTGTCAGGTTGACATATGCGGGTGCATTCGGTGCATGCCAACTTTTCAAATTACAAGTCACTTTAGGAAGTAGTACCCATTAAGGCAGCTAGGTCTCTTTGTCATTTTGTCAGTTTATTGCTGACAGATGGCTTTGCCATCTATTTTTATACTAGATAACGATATATCAGTCAAAGGTTGATTAATAGAATTATAGACTTAAAGTTGAACTTAGAAGACAGGTTGATCTCCTTTGATGTTGTTTCTCTGTTTTCTAGCGTATCGCGGTGTGGAACCTATTGATCTTTGGTAGAACCGTTAAAATGGATGATATTCCCAATGAAAATACAACCGAATTCTTAGATTTGACTAAAATGTGCATGAATCAATATGTTTCTTTTTCGTTTACTAATAAATATTATAAAGAAACTTGTTTCTGCATAGATTTGTGAATGACTTGAAAAATGATACAAATGTTAAATTCCCAAAACTATAGTATAGGTACGTGGTTGATTGTGATTTTAACGTTTATGGTTTTCTGGATGCTATAAATAACCGTTTCCCAACAATTAAATTCACAATAATTACGTCTATGTCATGTTCAAAACGCCCACAACATAGTGGGCATCAGTTCAGATTAGTTCTCTACGTGGATGATGCCGTATTGCCACTAGATGGGATGGTGTCATCCACACTGTAATTCTCGCAATTAAATGCACCTTTCAGAGTTCGGCAAACAACATCCTTCCCTTTCTTGACCTTTTCTTTAAATGCAAAGCAGGAGTTTTTACTTTTGACATTTACAGGAAACCTACAGACACTTATAATTACTGCCTTGAATCATCTGATTCGTATTTTAAATATAAGCAAGCTGCATTTAATTCTATGTTCAATCGTTTGTATGATGTACCATTGTCTTAAATTAAAAATAGAATTAGATTATATTTATTTCATATTCCAAATTCGAAAATAAATTCAGCGCAAAATTCAAAAGTAATTTGAAGCCTTATAAAAGTTTTGATGCAAAAGTGAAATAGGTAAAAGATACGCTAAAGTAACATTCCATCCCTCATGGTCTTGTAAAATTAGTAACCTGTTTAAAAAATTCAATTTATTCCCAGCTTTCTGAAATAAAAGAACTTTATTGAATATGTTAAATAAAGAATCTAAAAGACACGATAAGTCAGTTTACATATAAGATTATTTGTAAGAAATGTAATAGTCATTATGTAGGCTCTCAGGCTAGGCGTAATTTGGGTATATGATTCAATGAACATATATATCACATAAAAAATCTGAATATTGACAAGTCAGCTGTAACCAAACGCTTGGTAGGGAGTGTATAAGTATAATTTTTCAGTTGAAGACGTCGAACTGCTGAGGGAGTCACGGTACTCTAATTTAGATGTTTTCCAAACTATCTATATGAAAAACAGAACACAAATTTGGCTTAACTAACAATTGGGTTGTTTTAAATTTAAGAATTTCAAACTGCAAACTCGAAATTTCACTGTTTCTGATTGCATACTTTTTGTAGGTTTTTGTGTACCTGTTTTGTTGTTCTTAGCTATTATCTTCCAGTGCTAAGGATACCTCGTACTGAGGCAAAATGTATATCCGCTGTGGTGTTTTCTTTCGTTGTAAATCGATACCTTTAGCTGTTTATATTGATCTATTAACCTTCACCTATTCTTCTGATCAATGGCACAGCACAGCATTCAAATATTTTGTTGCCTTTTGAGTAGTTATGGGTGCCTCTTCCTGGAACAGCAATGATTGCTTTTGGTCTTTTTAATTAGATGCAATTCCTTGCAATAATTTACAGATCTGTATCCATTTTTCAATATTAAATTAATCTTCCCGTGGAAGTTTTCTTTTATCATATTGTTGAAACACTAACGTGTAAGTTCCACTTAGGTAGAGCCCGTAAGCCTTCTGGGAGAATTTGCTTATAACGTTTGCTTGTTCTTATCTTATTCTTGGCTCAGGTGTTGCTTTTGTAAAATACCAGGCAATGGCAACCTGTTTGTCTTTTCATGATAACAAAGATTTGCCGAAAGAGGACTTTCCTATAAACGAAACTAGTTCTAGATAAAATAATTGCTTATATTATCGTAAAAATGTATTTTTATGTTTAACTAGTCAACTTTTCTTGTTTATACCACGTTTCGTGCTTCATGGTAATGTCAGAACTGGTGCAGATATGAATTTTTGCGTCATTTAGGTTAAAAAACTGCACAAAATGGATCGTGACCGACCTGATCAGTTTCATAATGCAAGTTCTGAATGCCAATACTGAGTTCCCCGTTACATAACTATGATTGATCGTCATTAAATACTTGGGACGCTTACTAATTAAACGAGTTCGCGGATTATAGTAATTGCGCGAAATCCAATTTAGTTTAGTTAAACTATACCAAAACCTGAGGTGTCTAACTTTATTAGGGCGCTACTGCTACAGTTTACATACGAGCACAATAACCTATTTTACGCGATAATGAAAGAACTACGTTTCAAACAACAAATATATTTAACGATTGATTAATAAATGAAAATAATGAACAGAATAAAACGTAATCAACAAAATTGGTGTATCCAGATCTCCCGAAAAATTTTTACAATATGATTACTCATTGGAACGAGAATATGAGCTCAACCCGTAAATTAACAATTTGCCCCTATTGGCGAGTTTAAACTAACTAATCAACGAATTTCCTGAAAAGTGTAACGCACGAGAATCACTTTAGTCTTGCAAAAAAACGAATTGAAATTTACCTCTTTTAGCCAACTCCTAAACTAATCTTCAAGACAATGCTAATTGATGGCATGTTGTTTTCCGGGCTGGTTCCCACGTTGGTTATTAGACCTTGACGTTTCGACACTCATGTCGGTGTCTTCCTCAGAAGTAGCTCTGAAACTGAAGTGTCCTAGCCTGCTCGGGTATTTATACTCGTCCGGGTCACTGACGCGTGGGCGTTGTTACGCATGACCGGTTTCCAGATTCCAGGTAGGTCGATGTCCCGGTCTCGGTTGTAATTGTGCGGGTTCTTCTGGATTTCGATGGCTTCCTTGTACAGTCTCGGCCAGAATCTCGCTTCCCTCGACAGCATTTGTGCTTCCTCGAATTTGATGATGTGGCCAGTCTCCATTCGATGTTCTGCTACAGCCGACCTATCACCTATCACCTCTCTGGTGTCCCTCATGTGCTCCTTGATTCTCGTGCTGATGTGCTTCCGGTTTGGCCGATGTAAACCTTCCCACAGCTGCATGGGATGCTGTACACCCCTTGTGTTTCTAGCTCCTCAGTCGTCGAACGATATTTCGGAAAGGCGTTAGCTATCTTTATCGGGGCGGTGAAGATGGTGTTTATATGATGTCTTCGGTATTAAAAATATATAAGTACAACCACTCTATGGCTGTATTTTTTAGACGGATTCAACGTTCAAGGCATCCTTCTTTACAAAGAGAATACATTCTGGACAAGATGTTCTAATTCCTCTTCTAGGTGGTCTGGTTCGCTGACTAGCTTTGCCCGCTGTATCAGCGTGTTGATGACTCCTTGTTTTTGTGCGGGGTGGTGGTGTGAATCTGCATGCAGGTAGCGATCCGTGTGAGTTGGCTTCCTATAGACCCGATGTCCTAGCGTGCCGTCTTGTTTCCTTGTTACCATCACATCCAGGAAGGGTAGGGCGCCATTTGTCTCCATCTCCATCGTGAATTGTATGCCGCTATGGATACTATTTAGATGGTCCAGGAACTCCTTTATGTTCTGTTCTCCATGCGGCCAGACGGTAAAAGCGTCGTCCACGTATCTAAACCAACACTTAGGTTTAAGCCGTGCCGATGCCAATGCAGTTGTCTCGAAGGCTTCCAAGTAAATGTTAGCTATCAGCGGAGAAAGCGGTGACCCCATCGGAGCACCTTCTGTCTGCTCGTAGTATTCCTCCTGGAACTTGAAGAAAGTAGATTTCAGACAGATATTCGCAAGTTGGACTAGTTCTTCATCCAAGTCTTCTTCTTGTAGACGTCTCTTCAACTCCCTTAAGGCATCGTCCAATGGTATCTTCGTTAAGAGTGAGGTGATATCAAAGCTTACTAAGATGTTTTGATCATGCCGCGATGTAGCTCTTCTTCCAAAATGCTAATTGATTTTACCAAATATTATACCCTATACATCGCGAGCTAAACAAGAAATTACTTTTCCCTCCACAAATAACTAAAAAGATGGAGTGCAGGCTGAAGATCCTTAACTAAAAAAAAAATAGTTACTTGATGGAGTTTCTGAACCGAGACCTGATTGATCAAAACTATCCCCACTCGCTACACTCTAAGCTTCTCGTTGACAAACAATTGTCTAATTATCAAATCAGACCTATGTATCCAACTCGTGGATGTCCCGAATCTAAAGTTAAGATACCACGCGATAAGGCAATGACTTTGACTACTATAATTATATCCTTTATTTCAGTACGCAATATGTAAAGAACATTTTAGGAAAAAGGAAATCCTGTGGAGATTGAGTAATCGAATCAAAAACTATTGTCGAATGTAATATAAACTGAGAGGTTTCGCGGGCTAACTGTAGTAAGGTACAGGTCGTGTATCCCAATAACAAAAGAGCCATAAGCTGCAACGGCTGTACCCGTCTAAAAACAGCACCAACGATGGTTGCAATAATAATAATTTATGAGAAAACTCAACTCAAATTTATCCGATTGTTACAATTAATCCACGTATGTTCTAAACCAACCATTTTGCTACGGGCTCTTTACTAAGTTATGTTTGATTGCTTTAGTCGTTTCAGGCATTTCGTAAATAGAGAAACCACGTCAAAACGAACCAAGAATGAAATATATACTCAATGCTTTGATTAAACCATGAAGAATTTTTGATGAAACGATAAAAAGACTTCAAATAATTTACACGAGGTTCCTCTAAATTTTTATTGGTCTAATCGTTAGAGGAAGTATTTATCGATTTCCGGTAAATGTTGCAGTTTCAGTAATTTCTAATCTGAAATTAACTCATTTGAAATATTTGAAGTTCACAACGTTATCCCGAAAACAATAATATAACTTAAAGCACAGTTGTTTGACAAGATTTATTCGTTTTAATTTAATCCACAGTATTCCAAGCATTTGTTACAGACTACAAACAGAAACAACCCGATCGGGTTCAATTATGTGTACGCGTATCAGTCGTTGCAATGAACATTATTTCAGCGACGGCTTCCCCAGGAACTTGCGCTTTCTCGTTCTGTACATTAGAACTTCCTGAACTAGCAACGTAAATAACTATTCCAGAGGAGAACGTGGCACCCCGTGAGCATTACTCCCCGATACTCCGTGAGTCTATTCACTTTCTATGGAGAATGTTCCTCTCGGTCGCACAGCAACACATAAATTCCGCCAACTATTCAACGGGGGCTTAATATACGATCCGCGCGTCTCCTCCCTGTATATTACCCGAAAGAGATACTTTCATATCATGGCAATATAGCGAACATTAGAAAAACATACATCACGGCGACCCGAAAGCGCGGGGCCCACTGAGAAAAAGATATCAGGAACAATTTAAGCGTAACGGACCGATGCGTTCGGTTCATGTAGATGACGGCCTTTCATGGCTGCCTGTGCTTTAATGTAACATATATACGGGAATTAATGCATTCGCCCCAACGCTATTAATCAAACTTCCCGTCCAACTTTCGATCAGACGGAAACTACAAGTTGTTATGATTCTCCCGTCGCGTCGATTCCCCTGTACAGTCTGGGACTAGGAGCCCATGATTTGAGTGAACCTAACCTGCCAACATCGTAAGGGGAGGATTTAATTTTTTCCTCCTATAGCCTCGTCTAGAAGCACCTAGCAGGTATCAGAAAATATTCTCGCCTAATCAAAAACAATTTTCAGGAATTACGACACCTGCCATTTAACTGGGGATAGTAATGCCGATTCGCCAGATGGGTAGGGGTCAGGGAGAATCTTTTGAAATAAGCATGTTAAAAATGCATTTTGAGGCCTGTTAGTGTCTTTTTATTTGAATGTAAACGACACTAGAATCTTAAAATTGGTTGTCAGAAATAATGTGATGCCTCTGCCCTAACAGAATGAGGGGTCAGTAAGTCGTCCCCTTTTTTTAATAAGGGTGCTTACGAATACATTTTAAGGCTTGTTGGTATTATTTCTTTTCAATGTAAAACACCGAACAACATACAAAGGTCTTCAGATGTGATACCTCCCCCTTGCATTGCAAAAGAATGTTGGGCCTGTTCCCCAGTGGAATGAGGGATCAGGAAGTCCTTCCCCTGATTTTTTAAAATGAAGATGTTTAAAATCGCACTGCTGTTTGTTACTGCCTTTTTTCAATGTAAAAGAATGTTAAACAGATGCTAAAATCTTAAAATATGGTAATCAGAAATAACGTTAGGGCTGTTTCTCAATCTTCCCAGGTTTTACAGCGATGGTTAGGAATGTATTTTGAGGTTGTTGGTGTCTCTTTTATCAAAAAGAATGTAAAACAAATATTAGGATCTAAAGGTTGGTAGGAAGAAATAACATTATGCCCCAGGAGAACAGGGGGTCAAAATGATTTTGAGAATGTATTTTAAGCCTATTTGGCATCTATCATGAATACACTATAGTAACGTTATGTAACAAAAAAAGGCATTAAAGTACGTATTTTTATGTTTTGCCACTTGTCAATCTGTATGTAGTCTAAAAGGTTACCTGATGATCACCATTTTTAAAAGTTTTCATTCACTTCACAAAATTTGTAAGCAGGCAATTAACTGTCAAAGTGATTTGCAGTTGAGACAGGCTAAAAACTACATATATTATGATTACATAATATACACCTTAAAGAAAATACTGCTTATCTTCGAGTCCGTAAATTATATAATTTTGATTTGCTTTGTTTAGTCAACAATTCATGGCTGCTTGTGCTTGCGCGGAGACATTTGGGCGCATAAAATAACAAGAAATTTCACTCTAATTCTACTTATTCCTTTCATAAGTAAAATTTTTCCCCTTCTTTTTATGATGACTCCCAGTATTGCACATACTCGTATAATTAGAAGATCTGTTGTAGGTAACTTTGCTCCGGATAACAGACCCATATACATATGATTTTGAATTAATATTGACTGCTTTTACCTAGAATAGATCTCGACACCTTTTGATTGCTAGTCAAACGTGATGCTAATACACCACCAAAGAGCTTAGGTATATACATCAAAGTTAACTACATCTAACGCTACTGAACGCCATCTGTTGTGATCTCAAATTAGAACAGGGCTTTTACTAACAATCAAAACGTCCAGGGTTCGATTCGCTTTTCAAAAATGTATATTGTGCTGCTATCCCGATGCTTTCTCTTATACGTATTATAAACACATTCAGGCGATAATTAGTTTTGATTAATTTAAGCAATTCCTAAAGTATAACGAAAAGTTCAATCGTAATTTTAAATTATGCTGCTAATATTGAGGTAACTCTCTGTATTTACTTTATGAACTGCAAGACATAGATCAATTTTTTCTTTGAGGTCAGATCGTTTATCCAAGGACAAATATGAACTCGAAATTTTCTCAAATTAAGTCCAAAAAACCAATAACGCGGAAGTTCTTTCACTGATTCATTGTTACATTCACACCGCTTTTGATGTGATAATTTAATTTTCAGCAGTGATTATATCTCCCATGACCAAACTTTAGCCTTATAGTAGGGTACCGACGTTGGCGAAAATTAAATCTATATGTAAAATTGTTTGGCTGAATGACAAAAGTTTGCTCTAACAGTAAAGTCTACGCCACTTAGATTACTCGAAACACAAAACGTCTTGATCAGTTGACCGGTTTTATAAATAATAAGTCTAATAAATATCTACAGCTTCAGAAATTACTAAGAAAGGTTATGTCTGCAACGAAACAATACTTTAAATATAAATTTAAAAACTGATATTAGAGAGCTGTTAAAAGAATTGCGGAAGAGCGTAGTGCAGAAAAAACGCACTGTAATTCCAAATAAACCTTAACTAACCCTGTATGTAGCAAACATACCCGTTGATTACAATAACGTCAACTTTTATAAATCTTAATCTTAAAGATCGAAAACAAAATCATAGAAATTAAAACTAACTTGTGAGGCAGAGGTCAACAAAAGCTATTCACTAACCACGTGAGCTACACTGAGCCGATAACCACTTTAACGTATGAGGTTATATACATACTAATACAAGAAAAAGTACGAAAGGTCAAATATAAAATGCGAGACGCCGAAAAACCAACAAACAGGTTTGTATAGCAAACTTGATGGTCCATCATAACAGCCATGTTGATTACCAAAAGGCACAACCACATGGTGAACGCTTTATCTCTTGACGTTCTTTTACTTTGAAAGCTTGGAGTCATTTACTAATATTAGCAACATTTTTAAAGCAAAACTTGTTTTCTTTTTCAACGAATCATCTCATCAACTGATATAAAATAAAAACTGAGTGTGGTTTGATTCTAATTGAACTACGCATGAAAAACTAAATATTAAAGACTGAATACGTATTATCTTCAGTAAATGAGAGGCTTTAATGTTAATCCAAAGATATCATACTCAGGAAATTTTCATATCCACTGAAAATCCAGTTAGAAACTTTAACAAGTCGCTTATTTAACTTCTTATTAACTACACAAATCGTTAAGTAAGCAACTGCAGCAGTTGATCTTGCAACTATATTCAAATTTGACAGATATCAAACTTTGTTTTGAACCGAAGACAAATCTTTGCCATTTTTCACTTTTAGTACCTAAAAATTTAGTAGTAACTCATTCCTAAACAGTAACAAACATATACTACGACGGACTTTAGTATACTTTGACCTGAAATGATATGTCTTGACGCGAAAGGCTTTTTCCTTTTACAGTATAAGCTTCTGTGTCTCCGACTGTACCAGATACAAATTGATGCGTACGTACCGGATGAATCACTAATTTCTGCAAACGGAGCATTCATTACCGACATAATGGTTTCATATTTTGGGGGACGCGTTCCGTTAATATTCGGACACTGATTCATGGCAACGATTACAGGAAACCGCTCTTGATATTTTGCAAATTACCGGGATTAGGACGGAACCCCCCAAAGATCTCCCCCGCTGGTCACCGCCGGCTCGTTTGCATATATGCGTGAAATCTTGATGGGAATTATAATCCTGCAACAATTGGACCGTGGATGCTCCAAATTTGTTTTTGTATAGCACAGAATGACGCAGACGTTTCCTGTTTTTCTTTCTGTTTTGGTTGTCAATAAAAAGATGGTGACGATACTACGTAGATATAAAAATGAAATTAAATAACTTGCATTGTCAACAAAACCTATTTTATTTGGTTTTTATCGAGAGTTTATTTTAAGTATGCCCGTTATATAGTCTATAATTTTAGTCTTATTTTTGCACACAATTATTAAAGTTAATTGCCAAACTTCAATAAATTTATGTTTCTCCTGTACAACATCCAGCTCTAATTGTCTTTCTCAATTTATAGTCGTTCCTCACGTTTTATCCGAATTTCATACTGAGCTGATTTGTTGTTTAAAAATCCATCATAAGGTCAGCTTATTCCTGTTAGTTGAGCGACATCGCCTTTAATAGTCAACCTTGGTGATTTTCACGATTTCCAACGCGCACTACAAGTTGGTGTAAAAAGCTGGACAAAAACGCCAAAACAACTGTTTTTTGTCTTTCCCGTGTATGCGTTCCTTATTAAGGTCAGTGCAGAAGGATTCGCGTTGAGTGACGACGGCTTGACGAGCTTATTAAGTGTTCACGATTATTATCAAAACATAGACTGAATTTTGGTGTTTAATTGTGTATTGTGTGTGTAAATGGTAAATGTGACAATGGAGAGGGTGCTGGGAAAGTTCAACGAGCTGTTTATACAAGGTAAAGTGATGATGCTTTCTTTATTACAAAGCGCTTTGGCGTGCCACTTACTATAATGGCCTAACGATATTATACTTACATAAGATAACATTAAATAATCGTCCTGCGATTTAATATTAAGTTCAATGCTAGTTGAAGGTGCGAGGATGATGCGAACATTTTTAAGATAATTTCTAGTACTCTATAGCAACATAACGTCGTGGTTTTGCGATTTCGCAGTTATCTTATAGCCAATGTAACTAACTTATCTTTTTATTCTTCAAAAAGGTGTTTCACTCTTTATTGTCATAAATATAGTGTGACATGTTTTAAGTAACACCCCTTGAGAAACATACGCAAGCCTTAATGAATGAAGGACAATCTACGAGGTGCAAATCTAAAATATCCCTCGGATCCAAAGTACAAAATTTATTAATTGAACCTACTGCACACTAATAAGGTTGAGAATATTTCCCGATTGTGGTGGTGCTATTATTTAGCTGTATTTAGAAAGTTTTCTTTTGTTACATGTTCKCACAATAAAGATTGTGTTTGTTATTTTAGTTTGACATTTTTCGCAATTGATCTGTGCTTATTACCWAACTACAGTGTATTGCCTCTTTTGATATTTAAAAAAAAACGAGTAATGTTGTTGTTTTATCACCTTAACGCAATTATTTGGTACGTCTGATTAAAGACAAATGATTTTATTGTTAGTTTTGAAACGAAGTATACTGATTAGAAGCTTAATTACATGTCTTCTAAATGCTGTACAACTCATTCATTCTGTAGACCCCAGAATTACTAATTACAACCACATGAAAAAAAATAATAAATGCAAACATCAAAAGTCCAACTAACTTATTTAAAAAATTGTGTTTTAAAATGTCGAACTGGACAGCGTGGTTAGCTAACGACGAATTTGTTGTAGGAAAATCGGTTTCCCTGTATTTTTCGGACTCTTTACATGTGTGTGTAAACCTAACAAGATACCAACTTTTTATATCGTAAGAAGTGCTGTTAAAAGAAAACTTAAATTTTCCTAATATTGATTGAACGCAATTTACAATAATAATATAACATATAACATAATAAGAAAAAGTATTTTCTGTACAAATGGCTTGTATAAAAATTTCGAATAAGTGATTATTATATATTATATTATATTATTCATAGTTGAGCTAAAAGTGGATTAAAGGGAAGAATCCCAAAGATAAGCCCGACATCTACAAAGGAAGTTTAAAAATAGTCATGTAGTAAAAATTCAGATGAAGCGGATTACGTAAAACTTTTAAACAGTCTTTTTAAAAAACGAACGAAATAAATTGTTTACATCGAAAGAAACAAAATAAATGCCCCTGGAATTTTGATATTTTTTGTCAAGCCTAGAGTATACTTCACATATGATTAACTCCTTTGCTAATTTGTAGCCACAAAAGTTCTTTGTCTTTTTGTATTTTAGGTAGTCCAATACGCCTAGATTAATCAAGGAATAATAATAACGAAATTTTAATTGTTTATCGAAAAAAAACAGCTTTTGTTACTTAAATTGAATATTTTGTTTTAAAGATTGAAATATTCAAATTTTACATACGGTTTGTTTGGACTACGTTTTGAATATAATTCGTTACACTGTTACAAAAATTTATTCCTGAACTGGTAATCATGGGCTTTAAATTAATGATACCATACATACTTACATTTGGTCGAAACATATAATTTATATAAATATAATTGAGTAATTTAAAGTTTATAAATTTTAATTAAACTCTGACAAAAAAATTTTAATGCTTCTTTTGTTCAGCATTTAACAAAGTTTTTTGAACCGTTCTTAGAACAACTGGAGCTGCTACACCATTGGATGATGGCAGATGGCAGATGGCAGTTCTCCGGCATAAAGTTTAATAAAATAAAGGATACTTTTATAAAAATATTACATTAAATATTCGTTATTTGAAACCTCTTGTTTAAATTTGTTAAGTTGGTTTTTCGTTGAAATTTCTTGTTTCTTCTTCAGCGAAAGATATACATATTTGGATATAGTATGCTTAATTGATTGTTTTCAGCACTGAATAATTGACTACAATGTTGAATATTTTATTTTTAAACAAAGCTTTAAGAAATGCGCCATTACAGCGTACTCTAAGTTATTTTAGCGATAGGGCATGAAACACTTGTATTTCTTACTTGACTTTTTGGCAGTGCTGTTAAAGAAACCGTACTACTGCCCGCGGTAGTTCTGCAGGGGTAACAAAAATGGAGAAATTACTGAACGTCTAGTGTAATAACACAGTAATGGTATCGCTTCACGGTAACAAATTTGAATGTACGACTATTACTATTTCTGAACTAAAGGAATCATACGGTTCCAAAATTAAACAAGATTTCATGTTACGTGCTATCCTAAATAACTTTTGGAAAATTGTATATGTACATTGTACACTTTATAAGAAAAAATATATTTCTGGACCCTTTGTTCTTCGTACATATTATATGGCATACAATATACTTATTTTTGCATTTCCTGATAAAACATCTTTTTGGTTAATCAAATTTTTCCTTTGTGACCTAAAGAAGTGTGAAGGAGTTAAGTTCCAGTAAAGAATAGCTAGATTAATAGAAATAAATTTACTGATGCTGGGTATAGCGCACTTTCTCAAGTTATGTTCTATAAGAAGTTAAATAATCCTGCTTATTATAGTGTAAGGAGTAACTGGTACCTGCTACCTGCAGTGATGGGCGTTTATGTGGAAATTATAATTTTCTACATTATAGAACGCGTAGAAAATGTAGGTGCTTATCTTTGGCGTTCATTTTGAGTTAAAAAATGTATTTTGTGTATTGTGGACATTAGTTTGTTCCAATTTCCCTGTTTTATGGGCCTCTCAATGTGCCGAATTCCTTACAATTTTTAAAGCAATGCAGTTTTTTTTAATTTCTATCACAAATTTGCATATTTACGAGGCATGTTTTTAAGTAAGTACCGTTTTGGAATTAAAAAAGACGTGCAAAGATATCGCAGTAATTTTATCTTACATGAAAGCCTGTACCTTAATCTACTTTTCTACATAATTTCCGTGAACATTGAGGCACTTGTCATAACGTGGCACCAGTTTTTGAATACCCTCCTCATAAAATTCTGCCGCCTGACTTGTTAACCACTGTATCACAAATGTTTCGACTTCGTTATCGTCTTGAAGACGCTGACCACTCAGGTGTTTCTTCAAGTGCAGGAACGAATGGTAGTCGCTGGGCGCCAGATCAGGGCTGTATGGAGGATGATCTAGAGTTTCCCATTTAAAAGATTTGATGAGATCTTTGGTCCGATTAGCCACATATGGACGGGCATTGTCATGCAGCAAAACGATACCCTTACTCAACTTGCCACGTCTTTTGTTCTGGATTGCACGGCGCAGATCGTTCAATGTCTTACAATAAGACGCTGCATTGATTGTCTCATTACGAGGCAGAAACTCCACTAGCAATACTCCTTTTCTGTCCCAAAACACTGTGCACATGATTTTCCGGGCAGAAATTGTTTGCTTAAACTTCACTTTTTTGGGTGATGATGAATGTCGCCATTCCATGGATTGTTGTTTCGATTCTGGTGTGACGTAGGCCACCCATGTTTCGTCACCAGTAACAATTTGGTCTAAAAAATCTTCACCTTCATTGTGGTACCGCTCAAGGAAAGTCAATGAATGCACTGCCTAAACGTTGGGTTTTGTGCAAATCCGTCAACATTTTCGGAACCCAACGTGAACACAATTTCCGGTAATTCAAGTTCTTGGTCACAATGCGATACAAAACACTACGAGAATATTGAGGAAAGCAGTCCTACAATGATGAAATTGTAAAGCGTCTGTTTTCTTTCACCTTTTCGTTCACTTTCTGCACGAAATCTTCATTAACGACCGAAGGACGCCCACTCCGTTCTTCATCATGCACATTTGTGCGGTCATCTTTAAATGCTCTCATCCATTTCCTTACCATTCCATCACTCATAATGTTTTGTCCGTAAACTTCACAGATCTCACGATGAATATCGATCGGTTTTACGCCTTTAGCACTAAGAAATCGTATAACAGCCCGTACTTCACAATCGGCGGGACTCACGATTGTCGGAGGCATCTTAAACACTCAGTAAACAACGTATACAATGAAGAATCAAACTGTAATGGCGTCAGTGCGTAGACAAGAGATGTAGGTAACCAGCGCGCATGCGCGGAACGCCGACCGTAGCGCTGCGGTGGCGGAATCGCAAAACGGTACTTACTTAAAAAACATGCCTCGTATTTCAGTCTAAAAGTATTCAAACGGTTTTCTTACTTCTTTTGAACACAAAAACAAAACGTATTTGAAGTCTTTCATTTTACGAGTATATTAGGTATATAGTAGGTAGCATATGAAATTGCCCGTCTTTTTCCGTTCATAAACAAGAGAGACAATAAAATTACACTTTTCAGTCATTGGAGAGAGGCCGATTGAGGGCTCCAAAGCGTATTACAGCACGTTCGTGCTCTTTAGTCGGCCCTGCTGGTCTAATAACTGTATGCCCAAACAAGTTACTGTTAAAATGCATGTCTAWGCTGTGCTGTCTACACCTCAACCAACTGCAGATAGTACTATTTCGCTCTCATTACAGCTCATCAGTGCAGTTACTGTTGTTTAACGTTTGTCTATTTAACTTAATTATAACGAAGTAGTATATTGTTTACTTAATAAGGAACATAAATAATATAATACAAAATAATTTGGAGCGTTTTGAGCAGTAAGTACTGATGAACACCGTCAAGAAACTAAATATTTCTAGATTTCTATTTATCTACATAACGCTATTTTCTGGATAGACTTTTAAAGTGGAATATTGCATAGTTTACGCGTAGATAATCATTTGATCTTCATGGAGTATCACAACAAATTAACCAATATACT
This sequence comes from Rhyzopertha dominica, assembly GCA_025024175.1. Classification (NCBI taxonomy): domain Eukaryota; kingdom Metazoa; phylum Arthropoda; class Insecta; order Coleoptera; family Bostrichidae; genus Rhyzopertha; species Rhyzopertha dominica. The sequence continues at coordinate 47,392,400 of QCXZ01000041.1, forward strand.
TTCATTTTTAAATTTTCATCACTGCTAGTCACAAATCCTCCCCTAAAACTGGTGGAGTACTTGAGAATCTCCTCCACGACGGCTTCTCGGCGCCAGCTTTGCCAACTTAACCGATCGTTCAGTGCAAGAGCCGCGATCCGCTCGAGATTAAGCGCGCATTACAATGGCACCAGATCTTGAAGGAAGACACATCAGAAATAGAAACAGACGGGCGGGTCTCTCTCTGGATATGCAGGCTCAGGTGTGACGGCTTAGGGCGTCAGATTGACTGTCAGTCCGGCTTACAAGAGCAAAATGTAAAGGCGCTGCCCGGATTCCTGCTGGCTTATACCCGTTGTGTACGGATGGTGCTCGGGGTATATTTTAGGAATACGTAATTTTCGGTTTTGTTAAATCTCTCGGGGATCCACCGGTGAAAAACGACCGGTGACTTCCATTATTTAAACGTGACTATCAAATCCCGGGTTAGTCGACTCTGGGTGATGGTTATTTGGTCGTTACTCACTGGTAGACACTAAAATAAACCACAGTGTTAGAGTTAATCTGGAGCGATCTCGCGGACTTTACGATGGCGTAAATTGGTTGCAGAAGGCGTCTAGGAGTAGTTTTTTGGAATAGATCCGGGGAAATTTAACGTTTTAACACCTTTAAGCCCCTCGTTTCGAGGATAAAGTTACGGCTGAAATAAACCTTCATAATTATCATGTGAAGAACGACCTGCGTTACCCAGTTTTACTGCAAATAGCTCTGTTAATGTAGAGATAAGTGTTAATGTTGGTACCTGAACGAACAATTTTTTGGCAACCCGTTTTGTAAGCCTGAATTTTATAACTGGTCGTTTATTCATTCTTCTTTTATTATTAAACCTCTGCGTGCTCCTGGCTTCTTACCTCGGGGATGTGACGCTAACTCTGATCTTTGCAGAGGTCTCTGATCTGTTTCGTCTCCTGGTGATATCCGGCTATCACATTCTAATGATGCCTATGTTTTCAGCATCACCGGCCTCGGTATCAATTCTTTTTCTTTATTCCATTCCCAGTGACGTCTGGCTTTTAGCATCATGGGGATGTTGTTCCCCGGTCTAGATATCATCTTGCCATTATTTTTTATTTTACTTTTATTCTGCATGTTTTTCCCTATACTTTTTGTATTTCTTTCCTCCTCTTATGGGGCATCCAAATATTTTTCTGGTATTGGTAGCTCTCAGTTGTTGGCTCGGATCTTTAGACAGAGTACACATGTGTTCTGGTGTCTTTTCCTCACCATAATTACAGTATGGCCGATCACGCCTCCCAAATCTATATGGGTTTGTTGGATATGGACCCTGGCCAGTCAGGAAGTATTATCGTCCCCCMGGACAGCTACATGTAACTTATATGCCTCCTTCCCTACTCTCTTCTGTTGTTGGGAAAAGGCGTCCCACTATTTCCCCTTTTTCGTATGTTTGCCACACGTTGTCTATAGATGTGTTAATCTCTCTTTTCGTAGTTGCTTCTGTACCCAAGATGTCCCTTACTTTAMCTGGTTCGTTCRTCCTCAGCCAGTAGCTCCCTGTCCTTTTCCTTATCTCTAGAMCCAAAGGAGTAACATCCATGACCGCAGTCAATGCCCCAAAGGACTTTGTCGAGAAGCCRATCTTTCTCTATATTTCCGTGCTTCCTGATATATTTCCCTTCTTTAGGCTTATCATAGGTCCATGGTTTGCTGATAATTTTGCCTTCTTCACATCTTGATAGAAATTTCTAGTTTCTTTATGTGCATAATTGCATTTTTGCTCATTAAAGTCACGTTGAGCCCTCCTCATCAGTGCTTTATATGTATTCCTTTGCATTCTGTAACTTTTCCTTATTTCATCATTTACTTTACTAAGCATCTGGTTTCTGAGTTTGTTCTTTATTCCAACTCCCTTTACATATTTCGTTAAACCAGTTTGTTTTTCTGCTATTTTTCGTTGCTGGAACCTCTTCTTCTGCCTTGCTCAATGCTTCTTTTATATTATTTCATACTTCTTCTGGATCCTCTTCACTCCATGTCTGATCTCTTAGTTCCGCATCCACTATGTCTTTTACCTCCGTTTGAATCTGAAGTTGGAGTAACCTGCTGTAATTTTGATCCAACCATGAAGTGGTCCCAATCCGTATCTGGCCCTCTGTATGTGCGCACATTTCTTATGGCTTTTCAATACCTGTCCTCCACCAATACATGAACTATTTGGGCGCATGTCTTGCTATTCGATACCGTTCAAAATATGTACTCACTATCGTTAGACTATATCTTCTTGGCAAAATCCACTAGGACTCTACCATTTTCATTAGTGCTCTTATGTTTTGTGTACTTTCCTATAGTTGGTTTCCTATATACTATTCTCCTAGCTGTGCATTGAAATCACTACTATTTTTATATCATACCACGGTATCTCACTGTACTCATTCTCTAGCTGTTTACAGAATCGTTCTTTTACTTCAATCTTAATATACACGTTCTTTCTGAGATAGCTTCGAAAACCACCACTGCTGGCTAATATATTTTGTGAAATAAGAATCCCGTTCCCAACCTTCTTTCTTGAAGGCTAGTGATCCTTCAAGATTCACTGACCTTATCCTAGCTTTGGCCTAAAGTCTACGGACGGGAAGTTCGGAGTTAACCTTTCAGGTTAATTCCAAAGCATCAACGTGACCTTATCCTAGCAGTTAAATGCGTATGGCAGGGACACCAACCTGCGCACCTTACTGCTTCTCTAGATTGTAGATCTATTGCTCCAGCATTTAAATTCGTGTCCTGTTACAATTGACGTACAGAAAATGTATAAATGTATTTTCGTGATATAATCTAATTGACCTTAATTTGAGGAAAATTTAGGTATTTGTGTAACATTGATGAACCTATAATTCGTTTCTTTTTTTAGTATTTAATGAACCATCGTTCCAAAACATAAAAATACGGGGAGGATATGGGCACTTGACCCGCTTTGGCAACTTAGAATGCCGGAATCGCCCCATCATCAAAAGCCTAACTGTCGGGGGTTCCCGAATTCCTCTAATACGTGGCTCTCGGGGAATCCTTCGTAGATGATTCGAAATTTTAATCAAAAAGCGAGCATTTTGTCGGCAATTACAAAAGACTAAAAGCGTCGGTTATTAAATTTCGCGGCGCTCAAAGTTTCGGGTTGGGGTTATATACGTTAAGTGAAACAGCAGAAACAGCAGATGCACGCTGTGCGCTCAAAGGACCGAAATGCGAATATCGATTGTGGTGGGCGGTAACGGCGTGTGAGTACACGATAAAGCTATTCTGTGTGCTCCTGCACAGGCATCTGACGTTTTGTATATGCAAATCCGCAGCTCCCTGGGCCAGAAAACCGACGACTCCAAGTTGCGGCTCATCCGCATATTTTATACTTTTACGGAGAACTTTTCTTCGCCTCGTCGGTTTCATCTTTCCACTCAGAACTCTCCGTGCTACGCGCGCCGTATTCCCTTTTGCTGTTTTTTGTTTGGCAACTTTTCAATTCCTGTGTAAGCTTTTTACTGCTTAAATTGAATACAAATATAATTTGGAGGAATTCTGCGACGACGGATGCGACGACGCGACGTCCGATACTCCGGTGCGTCGCTGACGCGTCCCTTCGGCTGAATCCAAGCTGTTTCTGTTCCTTTTGGATAAAGATGTGGCAAAACTGTACTTATCAGGAAAGCAAACTGTTGTAATGCCGTACCTACTGTAAATTGCGATTTAACTACAGTAAAATATCACCTTTTTGGCAGTACGTTGGTGCAACGAATTTCAGCTGCATCTAAAAGACGAATTTCGAACTCCCTAAGCCAAAAACTGTTTTACTGAAGGAAACATCGCTCTGGTTCAGCGCATGTTACGGTGCGAACTATTCAAGCAGCTCTTGGGATTGGTGTGAAAGCAATCAACACAATTCTGCCCGAGCATTTAAAAGTAACCGAACTGTGTGCTCGTTAGATACCACATAATGTGACTGCAGCTCAAAAAATGCCCATGTAAATTGGTGCAGATCTACCCATGATCGCTTCAACAATGGTACATCCCATTTAGTGTACAACATCATTACAGGTGACGAAAGCTGGATCTACTACTGCTGTGACCCCGAAAAGAAACAATTATGTACCTAGGTAATTAACGAAGTATTTATTTCATGAACAATCTTTGTTAATCTTCTGCAATGTGGCTTAAAACATCTTCTTTGAAGGCCCAAGTTTTCTATGTTTTTTATATACTGTTCTCAAAAACTCGTTTATGCTTAACTCTATTATTGATGATCTAAGGTTGGGCTATATTTAGCGCATTCAGTTGTATATCTATCACGTCTAACAAAAGTTGAGTAAATACATTTTATTTGAAGGAATAAAGATCCGTGATCCACATAATCTATAGTAATGTCAAACGAACTACCAAAGAAATATAAATTTCGCCTTAAGCATCTACTAATAGAACCAAGTTTTATGATTTGGTGTTTGCTTACATTAGGAGTGAATAGGTAGCTAATATAGATAAAAAAATAATTATCAAAACTGAGATTGAGGAAACATCTTGGTCGTGAAACAGTACCTAAGACTGTAATGATTTAAGCTGCTGGTTTAGTTAATCTTAGTTGAACTTAAAAATACAAGTTCTAAGCCCCAGCATTATGCGTCAGCTGGCCAAACTCCACCAATCAGCATTAAATTGATGGTCGTTTTATCTCTAACAATTTTTACTCATACATCTAATTTTACTCAAATTTCTGCATATTTTAAAACCATCATTTGTTATTGTTCTCAAGCTGCAAAAATTCTTTCATGTATTATATTAATCTTGCTGGCTGTCATTGATTTGCAAAGAATGGCTCAATATCTCCAAAAACGTACGTTAAAAATTATTACGAAATTTACTTGACTATACCGAAATCTGCAGGGATTAACAATTAAACGCACAGTATAAATTATTACAAATGTAGGTATTCCTTTAAGTTCAATTAATCTTATGATGGCAATGTAAGTTATACTTCAATTATTACTTCTGCGACAGTTTTTATGTGACATAAAAGTAATTTATGTTTTTAACTTTAATCTTAAATGCATAGTTTATGTGCTTAAAGCGCCTAATATCGTCATCTAAAACTGAATATTAGCACATCGATAATACTCCATTTAACTTAGATATTAGCGAATTTTGGATTAAAAACCGTGATCGCATTGATATTTTTTAATTTTTTTGTTTCTCTGTATAAATTTTGAAATTTGTAACTAATAAGATTGGAATTACCACCAAATACAAATTCCTTGTATTCCACATAACAGAATCATGCATAGTTGAACAATCCCTGTAAGAAAACATATTAGAGGAGCTGAGCAAGGTAGAAATCGTGTTATGACTCCTGGCCAAAATAACCTTGGAAGTTGTTTGACAACGACTTATTGAACGTCATTTGCGTAGGTCAAATATGAGTTCTGGATAAAAATTGTGAAATACGCTTATTTATAAATCTTACTTCATTAATTATTTCGTAAATACGTACTTAATTAATAAATAAATGTATGGAAGGTGGAAAGGGCCCAAAGTAGGCAGCCCAGGTCCCCAGCTGCCTCCCTTGTCCCCCCTTCGGTACGTCTATGGTCGGCAATTTAGGTGTTCGAGAATGAGAAGCTCCCACAAAAGTGGTTCGTGAAAAAAGCCGAAACAAGAAGATGGTTGCTACATTTTTTGGAATTACTGGGCATGTGTCATCTCTAGCTTTAGAGGATCGTAGTAGCGACCAAAAAGAAGAGTCATCCTTTATCATGACAACAGGGTCGTCCCGCAGATTAAAATTTGATAGTTTTAACTTATGCCTTTTATTGCTTACATCATGAATACTAGTACCACGCATCTATTTTGCTTTCAGATTAATTCAACTCGTAACAAACGGCGGTAGAAAAATTACCCTGTTTCAAACATTTCCTTAAATCAGCCAACAACTACGCAAAAGGTTCCTAATTTCCGTCATGCGCACTGTTACAGCTCCCTAGGTGACTAGGTGCTCACTGTCGTCAGTTTTATAAATAGTCAGAGAAATACAAATAATGCAATGGGAGTGAGAGAGAAGAGCGAAGGTATAAGTATAACCGTCAACGTCAATATTATAATGTAAACACAGGAATAACCTATAACTGTTCATCAACACGGAACAAAACACTGCTTAACGTAAGCCATTCTGACATTAAAAAAACAACAGATTACCCAAATACTTCGACAACATCTTGCTCCACCACTTAATCTGACTAATACGAAACTCGAAAGGTTGACCAAACTATGTAAACAAAAACGCATGGCTAGCGTTGTTAGGGTTATTCGTTACACATGTGACACATGCAGCACGTGCGATTGTGCGATGTTGTCAGCGGTACTTTACCGTTTTCTTCCTAACAATGACCAGAGATCGTCCTGACAGTTTTAAAATATATCATATCGTTGTCATACGAAATTATACAAACTAAATCAAGTTTCAAGCGTCGTTTAATTCCTCATAGTAAAAACATTAGTTCTAAACCAGATTCGATTGTTAAAGTGCTTTCGTATTTCAGCAAAAGGCCAGTGAAAGCGCTTATTATATTGAACTGTTCATTATAGAATAAACTGACTGAAGGATTTAGTTATTTTCACAATTACGCCTTAAGTTGACCTAGGTATCAATGTCACAATGCTAGTTTATAATTACATTCCTCACGGTATCCCGAAAATTTGCCCACATTGGCAACGCGACGCAGCTCAAAAAAATGTAAACAAATATTACTTGCAATGCCGCTAGAGCACTGGCTATTATTGGTGTTTCTCGCTTTCGTCAGCATGCGAACCTTTTACGTCATCTCCGTGGCGGAATATCGAGGCATTTGAAACGGATATTGAAAAATCCATACTTACACTTTTTTTTCTCGGAATAATCGCAAAAAATATATTTGTGCTTCAATTTTTATGTACATCTATATGTAAAATAAAAAAAAATGWGGGACGACCCCATTGTCGAGCTCATACAGCGGCTAAGAACAAACGAATATTTAAATGCCCAAAATATTGAATTATTGGCCCACTCGCCGTATAGTCCTGATTGTCTATCTGTCAATAGTCGTGATGATCTCCACTCATCCTTTATGCAACGAATTCCAATAGGTTTTGCTGGCGCTTAAAAAGCGAATGCACTGAACCGTTACAGTGACGAAGCATGACATCATTCACTTATTTATATACGCAAAGCCAATTGTGAACATTTAATGAATTAAATTAACCACTTAAGCCGTCCATCAAACGGCAATGAACAGTTTTCCCCACAATTCATTCATTCCCTCTAGCGCAGCGTTCGCACCCGTTCTACAGATGTTGAGACCGAAAGTTTCCAGCACGAAAAAGATCCAAAAGAGTGCTAAAAGTTATAGCCCGCTGCGAGCGCGGAAGTGCATCATTTTTTCACCAACTCCCAGACGATGACACCGTTTGTCTGGCTTTTTGTCCTGGCACAACGGAAAACAGCTGAACCGGGGAAACCCTCACGCACGCATTTGAATTTGGGTAACGTGTTCGGATAAAAATCGACCTTTTGCCCCGTATTGTGGATTCGCGTGATTTCGTGTCTGGCTGCGTGGTGACCTGCGCGGACTTTATTAATTTTTATTAGTGGTTGTCGTATTGTTTAACTTACGAAKCAGTGCGCCGGKATTAGCGGCCCCAGGGAACGGCGGAGTGTCATGCGACACGACTTCGGATTGCGGCTTTCGGCCGATCAGCATCCTGACTTGGTTACGATTTTATTATGCAATAATTTATTGCCGCGCTTTCCGGCGGCTGTAAATGTGTGTGAATCACGCTTTTTAGTGCGACCATTCGTGAAAAATAAAGTACGTTCCTATAAATAGGAGTCATTTATTTCGGACAAGCCCTGCCAACTATTTTAATTGGTTGTCGCACGCTTTGCACTCCAAAAACAACCTGTATCCCTTCATTTCCATGCCGAATGTTGGGTTTTATGGCGAAGATATTAAAATGAGAAATGGAAACCGTTCATCGCTTATACAGTTTTTGTTTCAAGCACCAGTCTAATTATTTATGGCAGGAAATCACTTTTTTGTACCAAACTTTAGTCTCAAGGTCGATAGAGTTGCCATATAACGAAGTTTTTTGCGAGGTCCTGCAAACCTGTACACGACTCGAGACAGCAGCTTGTCCGAGGAAGAAGAACAATACAGCCAAACTTAGTAGCAAGAAACATGTCATCCCTACAACTCAGCGAAGATATAGCCGGCCCGATGGTATATCCGAGAGCAACAGAAATGCCTACCGTACCGCCCAATCAGTGCTATTCTTAAATTTGGATTCAATATATTCTGTATTTGGAGAATCATTTTTGTATGACAAAAGCACAAGTGTATATTTTTTCACCAAAATGTTAGACCATCTTAATAATTCCGAATAATCTTTTTACACTATTTCGTTTGAATGAGAACTGCTTAATAAAATAGCAACTCTCATAATTCGAGATGCTTCCCGCGTATTCCCATTCTTGCAATATTTATTATTTTTCTAAGTATTGCTGTTGTTGAGATTCCAGCTAAGGCATCTTGATTCATAATTTTGATGTAAATACAAAAGAATCTTGAAAAGTCAGCTAATTTGGAAGTTTACCCAATAAGATATCACCATGTTGCCTGTCACCTGATTGTAAACAAATGTTTGCAAATGATCATTTCGCAGATGCCTTGGATTTGCTAATATATTTAGAAGACCATATTGTTTCTGAATATGTTGCTAATATTAATATTTTTGTTACAGGTAAGGAGCAACTCTTAACACTTATGTAGTGGCTGGAACTGTAATAAGGTAAAATTGCTGTGTATGTTTCTGGTTTACACTGTATAATCCTGTCGGCGTTTAAACATTGCTAAAATTATCGATAAAAATTTTGTTTGAGCACGTGTCACATATTTTTTGAAGGTTCTGCTTTTATGAGATTATATGTTTATTTTAAACGACACATCGATAATTTTTTGTCAGTGATTAACTAGCTGCGGCGTTTCTCAGAATATATAATAATAATTTCATCTAATGCACACCGAAAATATTCACTGTCGCAAATCAAATAAATTGCTGTCGATTGAAGCCCAAATTAATATAGTCAGATAATAATTAGCTAGATATAGCTTACATAATTAGAAAAACAATAAACCTTTGAGACAATCTGTAGAAATGCGAGTACATAACAATTATTCAATGCGAAATTCCCTAATAATATTGATTTTTTTGAGTTTTATCTTTGAATGCAGAAGTGAGTCAAAAATAAATACATATAATGATCACAGGTAACATTGATAGACTTTAATTATGGACGAAGGAACTTTGGAAAATAAATTGGTTTAGCGGGTCCACGAGTGGTTTTTATTTTTTGCCGAATTTTAACTATTTTATCGTTTACAACCACATCCAGTTTTCAGTTTTCAATTTCAAAGCTTAAGGCTTCTCAGTTTGATATTAACGTTGTTACTTGGAAAACTTTAAAAGAACCGTCCTATTAGGAAGTTAATCTTCAGGTTATTTTTTTGAATTCGGGACAATGTTTGCCCTAAACGTCACAGTCCTTTTTACAATAAAATTGTTATGTCTAACCTAACTTCAAATAAAAATTGCAGATACGACTATTATATAAATGTATTTGAGACGCGAAATATAGTTCAATATTTGAAGGGCTTATACCAGACATGTTTACAAGATGGCAACCTTAAAATTCCCGCATGCTTAAATATAGCAATATTTTAACAATTTCGTAATTTTTCCTAAAAAGGGTTTCAATTTCCAACCTCCACAGGTTTCTTTTATCTCACGTGTAAACTACAATCTTGTGGTTGGATCACTATATTTAGTAACTAGCATCGTACTACTGCAAATTAATGTTCCGTTAACTAAGTATTTAAGGAACTACATCATTATGACTGAGTTTGTTTGAATGTGAGAAGACACTTTAAAGGATTGCGCTTTGTAACTTGTTTCATGGCGTTAAATAATCGTCTGCTTTAGTTTAATTACTGCAGGAACGCCTACTTAGCTACTAATTGTTACAAGCCTCAACGAATGAGCTACGTTATGTAGTATTCTTGGTAACACAGATTTTGAAAAAAAAAACACTGCGGGGCGTACTGTGAAGTTATCGTATGCAAGCGCCTGCTAACTTGTCAGATTACAGTTATCATTAAAGGAGGTAGGTAGTCGCCAGTAAATCATTTTTTGTCCATTTCCGCCATATTTAAGGAGGCCATTAGTAATACTATCTTGTGCTCTTTTGTTGATTTTCTGTAATGCTCTTGCAATGTCTTTTTCCTCCATGGAAATATCGTCCTTAATCTATATTTCTGGTGTATTCTGTTACGCGCTTGATTCTTCTGTCCCATGTAGATCTTCTGGATATTTCAATTAGATTACCCTTAATGGATCTATTTATTTCTTTTTCTTAGTTCCTCATTAAACCCCATTTTTTTGTCTATAATAATGTTTTATAAATTAAAATATTTACCGCAGTACCCGACCCCAACAAGCAACGTGCGCTATAACTATAGCCATTTCTGTTTCTTGTTTATAGATAGCGTCACAATGCAGATTCTCCCTCTTGAGTACTAGGTAAAAGAAACTTGATTTTACATCAAAGCAAACTTCTACTTATTACCGCAGTATAAATACGTAATAATGCATAACCAGATCTGTCTCTAAGACTAGATTGTTGTGAATTTTCGATAAATAGAGATCCTTTTTTCAAATAAAATAAACGCAGAAGACACAAACAATAAACATCTGCCCTGGTCAATCCACTCTCACCCTACGACTAGTTTCGTCAAATTCGGGGCTCATCAGCTAGGGGTATAAAGTAAATTAACTAAAGTAGACCGTCGCCTTGATCCGCGGACTGATGTGTAGGTGGCACTCAGGGCATCAGGTCTTTTACAGACCACATTTAGGTTTGGCATAGTTATTTTTCTTCTTTCTCCAACCAAGCTCCCGCAAAAAAAATGTTCAAATTCATTGTAGTGAGCGTAGAAGGCAGTCGGAATGTAAAATTCTTGAGCATGCAATTAGTGAGAAACGTGTAACAAAATACGAGTTGAATTTGCGATATTTTAAATATTTAACAAATTATTATCCGGTATTCTTGGCATGCACTCAGAGGTAACCGGAGGATGCGACATCCGCATCACGAACATCTAGGCTGACTCTATTTTCGCGTAAACTCGCGTTCTTGTTTCGACATCAGTCAAAATACACCGGCGAAGCAACGGCGTTTACACTCGCGCTGTACAAACAAGAACGAGGAGAGTGCATGAAATTTTACAATTTCGCCGAAGAAGACGAACGGCGCCCAGCGCTCCGAAACTAATCAATAAAAGATACTTTCGTTCTGCTAATATTTGCCTGACGAAGTCCGCTTATATTCCGCTGTTTGTATTCCTTCGACGAAGGCTGCATTAATATCGCTTTCAACTACATCTGCGGAGCATCTTTTGCAACTGGGGTTTTCCCTGGTATTGGAATAGCGTAAAGATAATAAACAGCGGCGGTTTCTGGGTGGAGTCATCGTGATACCGTGAGTGGGTGCATTGAGATAGACCGCGTATTGCAGAAGAAACAGACCAATGCATGGGCTGCTCGATTTTATCGTCAACTACACAGACAAAAAAAAGTCCTACAACTAAGAGCATTCTGTGTATTGTAGGAATAACCAATGAATCTTAGCTATGAAATGAGTCTAGATAGTTAAATTAGGGAAAGCTCGATAGTGCAAAAACCAATGGGTCGATTATGTTAACATTCGTTCTGTTTGAGAAAATCGAGCCATCGATGTTTGAATCTATCTAAATTGAAAGTGCCCCTTCTTACTCATGCATACTTAATAAATAATAGTTAACTGGCGTCATCATTACCTTGTACAGGATGAGAGAATTCGGATATTTTTTAAGAAAAGCTCTTCTACCAGGGTTACCTACCATTTATATTTCGGGAATAGCCACACAAAAATTAATATTTAAGCTAGGAATACATTTTTATCGTTTTTCACAGTAGTCGCCACAATGATCGATACTCTTTTGATTACGCTTAAACCAATTCTCAAAACATTTATTCCATTCCGAAAGGGGTATCCTTAAAACGTGATAGCCTCTTCGGGCAATGGAAATCGTTGCAGTTTATTCTTCTGAGATGCGAGCAAAAAGAAATATTTAGGTGCTAAATCAGGGCTGTACGACGGATGACTCATAAATTCAATGTTTTGAGTGCGCAATAGTCTCTTGTTTGAGCAGCACTTCCATGATAAAGAATAATCCAGCATCTCTTCTTCGTTTCCTTACTTCATCGACGACTTCTGACAAGCAGATGGCTGTGTACCATTGTTGCAATATGACCAGTCTTTCCGAAAAAAAAACCTGTCATCCTCAATTCTTCGTGCGCGACAGATTCTGTTGGATTTGGTTTATCTTGGAACACGCATACAGTCGACTGTTGTATACTTTCGGGCTTATACGAATACAGGGGCGGATCCCCCGGGATCGACCAGTATTCATTAGTTTAGTAATTATTTATTTTTCAGATAAGAGCTACTATTTTGTATTTTTTTCTCCAAAAGTATACCACGTAGATTACAGCACTTTTATAAAGTTGGAAAGCAGCGAATTAGCCATCAAAAGATTGTTAGAGGGTGCTCCATCTTACTGATGTCATCAGTAAGCGGTGCTATTGGATGCTGAATTTCTAAGTATTTCTGAGGTGACCAATAATTCTACTCCATCAAATTCGTGCCCGCACATACAACCCAAATATACCTTGATCCCTTGTGCCCAAGTATGAGAATTCTATAGCGATTAAGAATACCGGCACCGTTTACACATGCTTCGTCTATTCAAATGTAGTTTAATGGAATATCTCGCATTTCGTAACAATTCTCCAATAGGCCATTGGCAAAAATCCAGACGGCGTTGAAAATCTTTAGTTTTTAGTTTTCTCCGCTTGCTATGAAACTTTTTTGCTTCTTCTTAAAATAAAATTTGAGAAATACAAGACAATTTTCGCTTGCTTACCATCCAAAGCAGTCTCTCAAAATGTGCGCTATAAACTTGCAGGCAAAAACATAAAAAGCTTTGTATTTCCAAGTAAACCGCAATGTATTCTATATTTTTGGAATAGCGATTTGAAGCTCATTGGAATCTACCCAACAAAGTGCTTTAATAACGATTTTACAAATAATAAAAATCATCTTCCCAAAACGCAGATTTTCGAAAATCACCCGGTATCTCCGATACTACGATGGATATCGGACTGGAGTTTTCACCATTGAGTTTCTTATTAACGTTGATCCTGAAACAATCGCATCATTAAATCTTCTGCAGATAAACTGGAGAGGCAGATTCCCATGCGCGAAGCATATGTGATTCGTTGCAGCTTACTGATATAATTTATTATATATAATTTCAGGAGAGACCTATAGTACCGTTGTTTTTATATCTTATTTACTTCTCCATATGATGAGGTATATTTCGCTCTTAAGCAAGCAGCTTCAAACGGCACCCTGAAAACGTCACAGGAACCAGCGCTCCCGTCCAATAAACAAGATATACGAACTCTCCAAATACCCCAAAGTATCCCTAGCCACTGTGCGCGGATATCCATGATCGCCGACCGATAAAGTCGTCCTCGTTAAGGCTTCCCATGTATTTATGCGCGAAAGAGTATAATTTGGGCTCGGGTGGCTCTCAACCCGGCCTCCGTCGAGGAGCACTCCAGAAATCCTATTTACATTCTTTCGTTTGGTCCCCGCGGCGGATGTATGGTCCTCCAGGGTGCACTCCAGTATCACTTACTTGTTTTCGCGGTCGTTTCCAAAATATATCGTCGTCTCCGTAATGGATACCCGAAACCGCTCGCCTAACCTTCCGTTGTTCCTATCTCGATTTCTGCCTGCGCTAAGGGAAGTGGAGCGTGGTTGTCAGATGTCTAATATCGTACTCACGTTCCTACAATTGTTTATTTCACCGATTATTGAATAACAAGCTGATTGTTTATTTGGTACAACGGAATTTTTTTAGATGAAAAAAAATATTTTATAATTTAGTGCTCCCACCGGCACTCGAATCAGTCATAGCTACGCTACCAATTGCGCCAAGAGGTCTCCACAGGATCTTGGTCTTGGTATTATCAAAWTTGGCGCATATACCCCACCATCCAAAGCCATTGCGTTATATGCACTTCTTCCACCGTTTCGGAAGCGTTTGAATACCGAAGAAAAATACCTTTCGGGTGTGTGCAGAGCCACTCACATATAGTGCCTGGATCGTTTCAACATTACTTTGAATTTTTTCCCAACCATGTATCTTTAGTTGACCAAAGACATTATATGATAGCCGCCTCTAAGAATTTAGTTTGCTTTACCCAGTACTTGTCAAATACCTCAGACCATGGCAACCAAGTAGCCACAATATTCTAAATGATGTTGTTTTTATTAATAAACTTAAAAAATACGGTTAATCTCCAAAACTTCTAACGCTATCTGCTTCGTAAATACCACCGTCAGATATGCTTGGTCACCTACAACGGTTTTAAGTCATTGCTCTTTGAAGCTAAGTCCTGGCTTCCCCAGAAGTCTAATCCTGGACTCCCACTATTTTAATTATACCATCAACTAACTCTGTCAGACTTCCTCGCTTCTCTGAACATGGACATCTCGGTGTACCTTATGATCCATATATCGCCAGCATTTACCCGCCTCAAAACTATCCTCACTCAGCCTTGCTAGAACAATTCGACATTTAATCACTCCAGTAAAGACGTGAGCTTCATACTTTGAAGATTGACTCACCTAGTCTACTTACTTCCTTGAGCCTTTTGGCTCCAGCACTCTCAAAACGATATCAAGCCACCTTTTCCTTAGTCAGACCTTGCACAAACCGTGTGTTTAAGTTCGTTTTTTACGATAATCCTCTTCTCACATTTATTTTTTACTCCTGTACTATTTGCCTTGTAATTGGAACGTCTGTTCTGTTGGGCAATAAAGCTCTTACTATTATATTCATTTGAGGGGAATAAATAGAATGTTGGAGATGCTCTAAATTCAAATTCTAGATGGTCGCCGTAGTTGCAGGAGATCATTGGCGTTTGGTTCTGAGGGCTAGCTTGAGCCGGTTTTTCAACAGTTCTTACAACGTAACTTGTAATAGTGATCCCAGTAGGCATGTATTCCTCCAAGATTACCCCATATGTTTCCTGCCTACAGCTTTGTATGAAACTTTTTGGCTTTTTACGAAGAAAGGTGTCGCCATTCTTTGCTTCTCCTTTTGATATCAGGTCAATGTCGCTTCACTCCGTTAATATTTATCTTTTTGTAATAGTGGATAATGCACAATTAATTAAATTAAAACATCTAGCCTTGATCAAATTCTCATACATTCATCGTTATTTCTTGAGCGTACCCGGATGATGTCTTATTCTTTGGCAGTAGTTCTTCGTTGTCGGTGTTTGTTAATTCTATCTTCAGTGATTTCTGGGGAAAATGAGGATCTTCTATCACATCTTTCCACCGACGAAAGATGTGGAAGAACAAAATTCAGTTCTCTATTAGCACATTGATATTATAATTAGCATGGAACACCATTGCTCTGAACTATTTTGTAGTTCACAGTTGACATTATTTTAAGACTTAAAGCGATAATAAAGCAATAAATGAAAATGTATGGTGATGGTGTATGGTGATGATATGATGGGTCAGATACCGGTTCATTTTTACGAGGCATGTTTTTTAAGTAAGTACCGTTTTGGAATTAAAAAAAGACGTGCAAAGATATCGCAATAATTTTATCTTACATGGAAGCCTGTACCTTAATCTACTTTTCTACATAATTTCCGTGAATATTGAGGCACTTGTCATAACGTGCACCAGTTTTTGAATACCCTCCTCATAAAATTCTGCCGCCTGATTTGTTAACCACTGTATCACAAATGTTTCGACTTCGTTATCGTCTTGAAGACGCTGACCACCCAGGTGTTTCTTCAAGTGCAGGAACAAATGGTAGTCGCTGGGCGCCAGATCAGGGCTGTATGGAGGATGATCTAGAGTTTCCCATTTAAAAGATTTGACGAGATCTTTGGTCCGATTAGCCACATGTGGACGGGCATTGTCATGCAGCAAAACGATACCCTTACTCAACTTGCCACGTCTTTTGTTCTGGATTGCACGACGCAGATTGTTCAATGTCTTATAATAAGACGCTGCATTGATTGTCTCATTACGAGGCAGAAACTCCACTAGCAATACTCCTTTTCTGTCCCAAAAAACTGTGCACATGATTTTCCGGGCAGAAATTGTTTGCTTAAACTTCACTTTTTTAGGTGATGATGAATGTCGCCATTCCATGGATTGTTGTTTCGATTCTGGTGTGACGTAGGCCACCCATGCTTCGTCACCAGTAACAGTTTGGTCTAAAAAATCTTCACCTTCATTGTGGTACCGCTCAAGGAAAGTCAATGCACGGCCTAAACGTTGGGTTTTGTGCAAATCCGTCAACATTTTCGGAACCCAACGTGAACACAATTTCCGGTAATTCAAGTTCTCGGTCACAATGCGATACAAAACACTACGAGAATATTGAGGAAAGCAGTCGCACAATGATGAAATTATAAAGCGTCTGTTTTCTCTCACCTTTTCGTTCACTGTCTGCACCAAATCTTCATTAACGACCGAAGGACGCCCACTTCCTTCTTCATCATGCACATTTGTGCGGCCATCTTTAAATGCTCTCACCCAATTCCTTACCATTCCATCACTCATAATGTTTTGTCCGTAAACTTCTCAGATCTCACGATGAATATCGATCGGTTTTACGCCTCTAGCACTAAGAAATCGTATAACAGCCCGTACTTCACAATCGGCGGGACTCACGATTGTCGGAGGCATGTTAAACACTCAGTAAACAACGTATAAAATGAAAAATCAAACTGTAATGGCGTCCGTGCGCAGACAAGAGATGTAGGTAACCAGCGCACATGCGCGGAACGCCGACCGTAGCGCTGCGGCGGCGGAATCGCAAAACGGTACTTACTTAAAAAACATGCCTCGTACAATAACGTTATGAAGCTAGCAAAACTACACTGCTATGCGTCTGCAGAATAATGAATGACATACAGGCGCCTGGGGATTTATCAGTCATTTAAAACAAACCCTTTTTTGTATCACTTTTTATAGGAGCTATCAGGTTGAGATGGGTCAATGCACTAGATTATTCCTCAGTTGTATTCGATAAATGGTCAAGTGTGAGTCTTCATTTTACGTCGACTGCAAGGTTGTGTATTTAATATATGTGTTTTTTTACCTTAATGATTGCTTTTGTTTTGGAAGTCACTGATGGCGAATGGTGTCTAGATGTTGAAGGTTCTATTTCTGAAAAAGGGTGAAGTATACTATCGACGTACTGTTTTCATGAGATGCTGCAGTTTAATTTAAAGATTACTTTCAAAATCGCGTGGAACAGGTTGGCATATGGCAACATCGACGACATCCCCTGAAGGAGGTGCTCCACATGGTWCGTGATCCCGACTTTAGCCGTGTCGCGATTAGAAATTCAGGCCCGGATAAAACGGAGTGGTGTTCCACAAAATCTCATTAATTATGCAGCCCTCTATTCGGACAATGCCCATTGTGTCGAAACGACGTCACCTACAGAATTAATGCCCGGAGCATCTTGCGCCGTGGTAATGATTAAGCGGCCGTAGTTGGCTTTGAAATTAGCGATTTGAGGTGGGTCTAGCGCCGTCTTGAATTTTTATGGACCCTTGAGTTACCTGATGGTGCTTTGACCTTGCACTTCCCACGGTGCAGTGAAGATGATACCCCGTACGAAAGTCGTTATTGCGAATGGGCGTAATCATAGTCTGCAGTGGGTGATTGGTGGTTTTATTGGCTCTCGTGTTTCCTGCGATTGACGAGTATAAACCCTGCAGTTCGGTACCGTATGAGTGGAGTCATGTATCAGAAAATGATCAACGTTTTGGGATTTAGAATCAAATAAGGCGATCCTCAAAAGGAGAAGTTTAGCATGGGGAAAATATGGATATATCGTTGCAAATTGGCTTCTTCGAAATCCGACAAAATCGATTATCGAATAGAGTCGATGGCATAATCTTGAACCAAGAAAACTTGTTCGATAGAAAATATGGATTCACATCAGTTGAAATCATCTTATGCAGGTAGTCTAGAATTACTATTGTGTCAGCATTCGCCATTTCGACTTTGAGTTTTAGCAAGTGTGAACTTTTATAGAAATATTGTATTATAAAAAATAAACACACACACATTTTCACAGGTATTTTCAACTCAGTTTATCTATTTTCAATTTAAATCGTTATATTTGACTTGCTGCCATGCAAAACAAAAGTCGACTAGAAATAATCCGGTAAACCAGACTATTCTGATTGATATTAATACTAAATAAGATGTTGACAATTACTAGCACAAACGAGTCGAATCGGTTTATAAGCACAAAACAAAACATAGATTCGACATGACTGAATCTAATTTTTCGAATAGATTACAAAGCATTCGATCGGTCGGTACGAATCGATAATTAATTCGCGTCTTTTGTCGAATTGCGCAGACCTACACATGTTTACAGTTGCGAAAAATAATTCGAAGCATTAGATATAGTTTCCAATTATAAACGCACTCCCCCCTCCCTCCCCTCGTAGCACCATTGAAGAAGTCTCGCGAAAAGTACTATTTGGAGAGGAATTTATTATTAGATTTTGTGTACAAGACTTTGTTTCTTTTACATCAAGACTTTAACTGTCGTGTTATTTAAGGCAAGGTAATTACAATCCGCCAAAAATTTCTGAATGCTGTGCTATAAAGTTCAGTCGGATATCTGTATCGTCAAATTCTTTCATTCTAATAACATGAAATGGCGTAGCATATAAAGAGTGAATAACTGGGGGTATGGAGCAAATGCATCTTGAAAATCCTTCACGTTTATTCGATAAAAATGTACAGAGAAATTCCCTTAAAATCATAAAGTTTCCGTTACATGGAGAATTTGACATCACGCTACTTAGGTCACTGCATTACAAGGTATCGCCAATTCTAGTCTCAGGCAGAATGATACTTTTCCCTATGGTGGGAGTTAGAGACCAGAGATGGGGTAGCAAATATTGCAGGATTTCATGTTTGCCTAGCAACCATCGCTGTCAATGACAAAGTTGGAATTACCAGAAACTATGCTACATGACTGGGAAACTCATGTCTCTACTTAAACCCGTAATATTTCATAACATTTTAAGAAGAATGACAGGTTCCTTTTTTATTTTCACTATGGTTTGTGAGTTAAAGGAGACTTGATTTGTACGCAAAAATGTACTTGTACCTATGAAGACATTTAAAAGGAACCCATTTTTTGCTGCACTATTTAAAGGTGCTATCAGGTTGAGATTGTGTTTGTATTGGAAGTCACTGACGCCGGATGGGGTACGGATTATGGTGGTTTTATTTTTTTTAAGAAAACGAATTATACTACCGATATGTTGTTTTTATCTGTTTTTGATGTGCTGCAGTTTAAAATTTAAAACATCACTTTTAAAATCACATAAGCTTATAATATGTCGCAGCCATTCTAAGTATTCTGATTTAGTCACTGTAACTGTTATACTACAATAACGTACATTTCTAAGTTTGAATGAATTATAATGCTWTTTGAATAAGTTTAAATTATATCATTCATTATAAACTAAAATTAAGATGAACTATGATTTGTGGTGCATTAGCATTTTGGAAATTTCGAAACAAGAAGAGCTACCAATCTCTGGTTTTCCCCTCCAGTTTTCTTACATAATAGCTTAGGACACAACTGCTTCCTATTTATTTTTTTCCAAAAGTTGAGGAGAAAATTATTTAAGGTTATCTTTACACGTAGCAATTTTTTTCAGCGCGAGTCTTTAACTCTATAAAAACCAATGGAGCTGTACCCTTGAAGGGTGTACGATCCAAAATATAAGTCAAAGTATATCCGGTATAAGCAAGATAAGCACTAAACGAAGCAAACACGACGTGGGCATAATTATATGTGTATATAATTATATTCACATAGTCTGTCATTTCAAATGTCAGAAACGTTGTTTAATAATAGTGATTTTATAGGAAAGAGTATTCTAATAAAAAAGGCATGTACTTTATATTGAAATTCATAGGAAGGTAATACGCATTATAAGGATAATGCGTTTATCAGTGAAACTTGAAGTGAGTATAGTTACTTCTATTTCCTTATTACTGATTTTTTCTGAACCACTGTTGTGAGAACATAAATGGATTGGTTGATATCAGGGCACATATTCTAATGTAATGCAAACAAAGGAGTCCTGAACCGAAAACTTGTTTTTTTTTAATGCTTGAAAGTCTTACAACCTGTCCAAATTTCTATTTCATTCAGAGGATTCAGCAGATAAAGAACATACTTAAATATTAACTTTTGTGTTATAATACATAGTTTCTTTTCTAAAACAGGAGCTCTATAGCCTTTGTTTTAAAAAACCGATGGCCTGACTTTTCTACAGATCTTACTAACCCAAGTTGTTCGAATTGTTAGTTTCCGCACCATTTAGGAAAAGTTTTCGTGGCTATAACTTGATCCACAACCTTCAGTCCAGTACATTGTGCTTATTGTAGCTTGGCAGCAGTTACAAAAAGGCGGCTCAAAGGATTAAGATGTCAACACCGTCTTCGTTCGCGAGTTATTTATAAAAACCTTGTATTTAGTTTATTTCTAATAAACACACTCCTAAATAATGCAACGTTGTTATATAAATTACAACTACAATTTTGTATTTTCTAATATCTGTATGACCAAAATTAATGTAGAATCAAATTTCTTTGGCCATTGTTTATTAAGATAATAACTATCCACAAAAAATGAGTCTCAAAGACCATATTTTTGCTTGCAAATTCAGCATTAAGTTCCATCTATTGCAAACCAAAAGAATAAGAGCAGCGTATATTGTAGCAATCCGTTAAATACTATACGATTGCAGCAGACAAACAACCGAAGCGCGTCCAGGAAATGGAAATGGATAAGCACCACTGCATAACATCCTTGATAATACTTGCCTCCGATCTTCCCAAGGGAACCAATTAATAAATTAGCTGCGAATTCCGAAGTTCTCTCATTTCTGTCCAAACGCTCCACCAACACAAGTTTCCGGAAAGCGAGTTAGCCGCAACGAAAACCAAGCCGCTTTTTTGTTTGTAACGAATACCGCTGTACGGCAGCGTCGCTTTGTGTACCCGTTCCAAGGCGTCTATTTTTAGTCCATTCTGAAAACTGATAGTGGCCTTCGTGTTGATGGTAAGCTGAGTTTACAAAATAAACGATACAAAGTGCAGCTTCCGGCTGTATCTAAAACGCTCATTTCGCCCGACCCGGCCCTCGCTCTTCGGGGAGCGAAGTTTCGCCTCAATTCGAGAATCTGTTAGCAGCGAATGTGTGCTGTGTGCGCAGAGATCGCGGTGTTATGCCTGCGTTGTAAAGAAATAAAACGAGAAGTTTTTGCGGATGATTCATATTGTAGGGTTACCACGTTAAAATCTGTAGTCCTGACAAAATGCCGGACCTTACGAAAAAGGATTGGACGTTTCAGTCACAAAAAAGTTGAGGTGGGACTGATAAAGTAATCGAACTAGTCCTATATAGTATACAAGACTTTTTTCATTTAAGTTGAAAAACCGCACGGAAGGCCGAAAGTCCGGACACACTTAATAAGTGTTCAGATCAGTATTAATTATGTTGTTTGGGGTTTAATAAAAAATAAAGGTGTTTTGTTGCTGGTTAGATTCAATTATTAATTGCAGGATAACGGAATGGTAAAGGCCGATAATAATAATAAAAGAAAAGAGCTGAATAGCTCTCTTATCTTAAAAATAACACTTTGTGGTGCATAATGGCAGTCGTTGCACCTTTTTCACTTCTTTTTTTATTGGTACTAGCATTTCTTACATCTAGATTCATCAATATTACTACAGATTTATCCACTGTCCGTGCAGCTCGTTGTATTTGTTTCTTAATCACCGATGTATTGACGAACATATCTTTTAGACAAGTATCTTGGCGATATTGAATGTGCTCTGCATTATGACGCTCGGTTTCTCTAACGTGGCATCTTGCTTCGCCACAAATAAGATTTACACTTGCCATACTCTTCAAACGTAAAGAGCTTTCAATATTTTACAAGATGGATTTGGTATGTTTAAGTTCAATCTATAGAGATTTTGTATTAAGCAATCTTTTCGAAATGTTTCGTAGTCTCTTCTAGAGCTTTTGCTGCTTTCATCATAAATAAAATGAACATTAAAAAATTGTCGTTTGTCTCCAAGAAGTCTCTAAGTCACATTTTCATGTTTTGAGATATTCGAGAATTTATGTTATAAAACAGCCTGGAAATACTACCGATCATATTTTAATAGTATTCTTAGAGTTTTTGTGGGTACTTAGTATATAACTATGGAAGGGTCAAGCCTTTTTACCAAAATTTTTGTTTTTATGTCAAAAATTAGAGAAAAAATACTAGAACTTAGGGACTAGTTAGCAAACAGAAATGGTTTTCGTGATTTTTACTACATAGCATACAATAAAAATACACAATGCAAATAATGAGTGAAAAATATCTTAAACAATCTATAAAAGCTTAAGAAAAAACATCGAACAAAAACACTCTATAAAAGTATTCTATAAAAAATTATTACATAAAAACGTTCTATTAGAAACGAGAACGATTTATTCACACTCTTTAGTGTCTGAATCTTGATCATCCCCTTTAGGTTCCTCCGTTTTTTCATTTAAGAACTTATAGAACTCCCTGTTTTCTTCTTCTCGGATATGCTGCACTAGGATTTTAAAAAATTTATTGTATGCTATTTCTGGTATCGTATTACTATGTAGTCTTGTATAACCCACTTTATACAAAGTAATTATATTGCCATAATCACTGATCAATGTGTCTCTCATTCAAGGCTTTTCTACTATAGAAAAAACTACTAATCGACATTTTGCGATATTAGGAATTAATATTAGGTATAAAAGAGTTTATAATCCCGTACTTTTATTGTCAGAAAGTCCTCGATTATGTCCTTTTTTGTAAGTAAAGTGTGCTCCAAGAAAACGACCTCAAAGAGATTATTACATCTTGCATTACGTATGAGATTTATGTAATAATCCGGATTGTCTACTTTTTGACTCTTCAGCTTTTTTTTCTCTATCAGTGCAAAGCAACGATCTATAGGCATTATAGAATGTTCCAGAATAGGGTAGTAGATCGCAACGTCTTTGAACATACCAGATGCGCTAAGAGAATCCAAGTACCTAAATAGGAATTTATTTATATTTTGTAAAAAGCAGTTATCACAAAATATAGTGAGCTTTTCATGGCCACTAGTTTTATACTTATTGATATAAAACTTTAAGGCCGTTATGACCTCGTTTGGTCCTTCGCTAGTAAAATTGTGTAACCTAAGTTGTCTTTTGTAATATTCGTCTCCAATGTTAGCTACTGGTAAAGAAATTTTTTTTTAATTAGAACATATTACTAGTTCAATCTTAATGGCACTTTTTTTTGTTCTTGATAAGATCGAAAAAAACGTGACCCTTGCGCAGATGGAGCTCTCTAGAAATATTAATGAACTTGACTTTATTGCCATCCTTTTTTAGCTTTGTTCAATTCAAATCTGCTAAAAAACTTTGAGCAGTCGCACATATATCCTTCCTTGCATGAGCAAAAGAGTAGTTAAAATTCTGGAATTATACTTGATTTTCTGGATATTGTTTGTTATATACTTTATGTAGAGCTGCCACTGTAAGATCAAAGCGTAAGTACTTCTTACATCTGTTCTGTGAACGACTGTAATGTGATTCAACAGAGGACAATTTAAAAAAAAGATTGTTAACATTTGAAACTGTATCCATAGACAATTTATTTTTCTGTTTTAATGACGTCCTCTAAAATCTCTTACATCATCAACGTTAAATCTCTGCATCTTTTTTTTCTAAGTCTGTCTCGCTTTATGCCATGCATAGCCAAAAAAAGTTTTGACAAACAGTAGCAGATAATATAATTTACAGATAATATATTTTTTATTCATTGTGACTTAAGGTTTGAAAACTTTCATAATTTTTTTTGTACAAATCACTATTAAATTTTAAGTTGCACTTACAGCGACATTCGGGCATTTCACGCTGAATTCTAGAATTTTTCAATGTCGCTCTTTTATTTTCTCTTTGCCACTCCTTTCGATTAGACTTTCTTTTTTTAGATTTACCACGTTAGTGTTCTGATCTTCACATTCTTCTGTGAAAAGTCCTGAATGTTTGGCCACATTTTTCACTTTCCGTAGGAAGCCATACTTCATACTTACTAGCAGAATAGGGTTCTGTACAGAAAAATTATTTACTATTTGAAATTGATTTTGATTCATATATTTTACTTACCTATCAAGCTGTTTTCACTATCACTCATTTTGCAAACAATACATAACACACCAACAAACTTTTTTTTATAATACAGTGCTTCTTAATCCAGTTTACAATGGTTACATAAAACATAATTTAAGTACCTGAAACTAATTTCAAGATTTCTTACGCTAAATTAAGTGACTTCAGATGAATGTGGTAAATGAAAAATAAGTATTTGGGACTTTTATGAGCAAATCTGAGCATCGCATGTGAAAGTTCATAACATTTGAAGTTAGATTTCGCCAATGGTACAAAATCACAAAAATGTCACTTAGGGACTTCTTGCACAGAGCCCTTCAATGAGATAATTTTATTGCAAATTTTGCCATCTAATTGTTTTAACAGCACAGTTTTATGGTCAAACATCATCCCTTTCAAAAAACTTGTTTTAAGCCGCTGTCGATAAGCTTTGGATATAAACTTTACAGCAAGAAGCGTTGCGCATCTTTATACATATATTAACTGTGACGGAAACGGCCATGTTGAACCTCCAACAATGACTCATTATTTTGGTTGTTCGTAACGCTATTTTTATCACCTCAGAAGTTCAAAAGATTTAAGCAATTTTAGTTTGCTTTAAACATTAATAGGTATGTATACTGGAATACTTGATATGAAAAAATGAAGTTAATGGTTGATGGTTTCTTTGAAACGAGACGTATCAAAACTTTGAATAATTCCAGGCGAAAATAAATTCGAACTCGCAAAATTTCTGTAGTTTTTCGAATATCCCCGGGAGTAAGCACAATTTTGTCTCAGAAGATTTATGTTGGCTCCCTCAATTTTACGGTCTTCCATACCCGGTGCTGACACAATGTATAAGAACATCAGCAGCTATAGTCAAAATTGCAAGATACAGAGGCGTTTCGTTTTTAAAGGAATTCAGGTCAAACTTCTCATCAAATCATTCTGCCCCAAATATAAAAAAATCCGTCCATCATGGAAATCTACACCACTTATCCGCCGATCTCCGAATTTGGGATGGCCCTGATTTTCGACGACAGCTTCTCGCCCTCCTGCATCAAATCGGGCGTCCCAGCGAGGACGAGGTCCGTAATCAAAAACCCATTACCTATCCCGAATCCCGATCGCACCTTCCCCCGCGCAAAGCCAGAGACAACGTCTACCGCTATTAATTTACCCGGGGGGGTCGGGTTGGAAGCACACGTTTTTCACTTTTGGGTCATATATCACGGCGAAGGGGATATTACAGGTGCGTAAATTACATACCGGCCCCGTAAATTGACGCGAAGGGTGCCGGGATAATGTAGTTAGAACAAACTATGGCGGATCAGCGCTTCTTCAAGTGCGTGGTGTTTTTGCGAATTCCGATGCTCCAACCCCAATATCTATTTTCGGGTTTGGTTTTAAAAATATTCTTTGGGTTAGAAGTCTAAGGGATTAAAGGGTTGAAGCGCAGTTAGAGCCTTCAAGTGGGGGCATTATTTTAGATAATACTAAATTCTTTTTTGGGGTACCCCGACTAGTTTATATGTACACAGATAAAACTGTTTGTTTGGATTTATAAAATCAATTTGTTTGACTTACATTACATAAATTTATTGTCAAAATAACAAATTTTATTTGTAAGAAGAATATCAGTTTGTTTGTAACTATATTACCATTTATTTGAGATTGAACAGTTCAAGAAAACATATATCAAATTAAACAAACATGTGGGTCGTTCCTCACGGCTTATCGCGCTTAAGATGAAGACTCAAGGAAGGGTCTAGCGGTGCGGTTCTCGTTTCTAATTTTGCTTAGCTATATGAAATGTCACAAAAGGATAACCGAAAGTTTAAACTTTCAGGTTGATTTTTTCACATTTGACTGATTAAAGTTGACGCTTATGCATGAAATCCGTCGCAAAAAAAGTTAAGTCATTTTGTGCAAACTGGTCTTTACTATGGTTTTTGAAATTTAATATTTACTACATGCGGGCGTGCAGAATTAACTGTGTAAAATTATAAAAATTGTTAAATTTATTGGATTTTGTAATTAATTATTGTCACATGTATATATTTTGAGCAATTTATTGTAAAAAGCAAAGTATTTAATCTTAATAAAAGTCGATTTAAAATGTTAAAATGATGTTTTTATTTCGTCAATGGCCGAATCGCACACTACTTATAACATAAACAATGACTGACTAATACGAGGGTGAATGCTTTCAGCGTCCATAATATAATAAGATAAATGGGTTCACCTCTAAGTCCTGTAGTAGCCAATTTGTTTATGGAAAATTTTGAACATGTAGCGATAAACAGTTTTCATCTTAAACCAAAATGTTGGTATAGGTACGTAGATGACACTTTTGTTATTTGGCCCCATGGTATAGAAGAGCTGGGTAGGTTTCTAAATCATTTGAACAGTCAAAATCCCGACATAAAATTTACTATGGAATTAGAAAGCAATGGTAGTTTACCTTTCTTGGATGTCAAAATTTACAGAACAAACACTGGACAGTTAGGACACAAGGTTTACAGAAAACCAACACACACAGACAGATATTTACATGCCACATCTCACCACCCTCCTTCTCAAAAGAATAGTCTTATTAGGACGTTATTTGTTAGAGCACAAAGGATATCAGACGAAAGTTCTGTACAAAAAAAAATATATTATCTTAAATCAGCGCTAYTGAGAAATGGTTATAGTAGTAAGAATATTTGGTCAGTTTTTAATAAAAGTGCTCATCCAAATCAAGTAAATTCTCAGCCACGACAAAGTAAATTAAAGTTGAGTTTGCCTTATGTACAAGGCCTTTCGGAAAAATTAAAGAGGATGCTTAGAAAACATGATATTTTAGTTGTTGATAGTACATATAATAATTTAGATAAAATTTTAAATTCTACTAAAGATAAAGTACATTTAGAGAGTGAAGGTGTTTACAAAATTACTTGTTCTTGCGGAAAGTGTTACATAGGTCAAACAAAAAGAAAAGTAGGTACGCGTTTGAAAGAACACATACGTGCTACTAGGTTGCAACAGATAGATAAATCTTCCGTAGCTGAACACTCATATTTGACTAGACACATGATTGATTTTGATAAAACAAAAATTTTACATAGAGAAAAATATTATCACAAACGTCTAATAAAAGAAGCTATAGAAATTTGTAGGAATACTAATAATTTTAATAGGGATTATGGAAATTATGAGTTAGGTGACATTTGGAAGGCTATTTTGTAGTTATCTTTTATCAAGTAGTTCGTGTATATCTAGTAGGTAGGTAGTTCCTTTTTCATCGTTAGGTTCCTTTTTTATCAGGTTGGCACGTTGTTTCTATGACGTCTCGCTTCCTTGGTGATTTGTTTATTTACTTTCAAAAATTTGTTTGAACTTGTGTCAGGCAAATTTTGAGGTTCTGCGTCTTTGACAAAGATTACAGTTGTAATTGAAACGTCAGACTATTAATTTTTTGTCAGTGTTTTTCAAGAGACAGCGATCTATCCGACAAAATATTATCTTATTATAATGACTGACTAACCCATTTTTTACGGAAACGATACTAAAATGCTTTAACAACATTTGCACAGTCAGTTAAATTCAATTACCTATAATAAATTATATAACATGGCTAACGAGGTAAAAGCGAGCTCAAATGTTAAATACTCATAATAATAAACGATTTTACCGATGATGATGATGATGATGCACCCCACCGGAGTTGCGTCTAGTTACAGAATCCGTGCTATAATGTAGATAATTAAAACAAGGATTTGTATCACAATCCATGTTGTAATACACTCATTAAATTATGTTTTTAAAATGTGTTATAGAATTTAACTTTGCTTGTTAACACATTCGCATTAACTTTTTTTTTTGGGTAGATTTCCAATGACAGGTTCACTAGTTTTACTTGCAATGTATCCGTCTCGAGTTTTACACAAACAGTGGAATTTCACTGACATTTCAGAAGAAACTCATGTCAAATTATTTTTTAATTCTGCATAATTTTACTCATGGATTTCTTTTTTGTGGAAGCTTCCATTATTTTAAACGTTAACGATTAATCGTCAACTACAATAAATCGATTTTATTGTTTGAATCGAACACGTGATAAAAATAATTAATTATAAAATACAATAAATTTTACAATTTCTATAATTTTACAGAACTAATTTTGCGGGTCCGCATTGTAGTAAATATTTAATTTCAAAAACTTACAGTAAGGACCAGTTTGAAAAAAGTGACTGAACTTTTATTGCGATGAATTTCTTGTTAAGTGTTGACTTTAATTAGTCAAATTTTAAAAATCAAACTGAAAGCTAAACTTTCGGCTTTTTTTGTMATATTTCATGTAGCTAAGCAAAATTAGAAACGAGAACCTCACCGCTAGACCCTTGCTTGAGTCTTCATCCTAAGGACGATAAGCCGTGAGGAAGGGCCCATGTGTTTGTTTAATTTGATATATGTTTCCACAAGTTAGAAGTCAAAAAGTTCTGAACAACAGTTACGTCCTGCTTTCTGCACAATATGATTTTATTTGCTTTTGCCCAATACATTGGGCATTCCTTTTAATTAAAAAAACTGCTAGATCATAATATATACTAGCAAATGTTTGTTGAAAATAATTTAATCTACTACCACTAGTAGAAGTTTGGGAAACTTGGACATCAGTTGAAAATTTAAACTTCCGATCATCCCTTTGTCGCCTAAGATAAGGTAAACAAAATTCAAAATACGAACCGCACCACTAGACCCTAAAGGTGTCAAGCGGTGAGGCCCCGCCCATCACTCGGGGGCACCAGTCAATACTTTTGAAGCCTAGTGTACTTTCTAAATGAATAATTTTGAAAATGAGGAAATCATTTCTTTGTGTTTATTGGTTACTTATACGCTACATTACACCATCGCATGAACCCGTAACGAACCACTGAATTTATCACACTGGCACTGCTACGAAACGCGACCGGAAGCAAGTGCATAGGTCAGCCGACCAGATTGGTTGCCCGAAGCGTCCCAATTGGCAATTATCTCCGTTCGTGGAAGGCACAAACGGACCTTTTAAAGCTTATTAATAATCAACATTTGTTCAATTAAACCGTCTGATGGAGCATAAATTGGCATTAATGCGCGGGCAGAAAAGGGCAAAAGTGTCTCGTAAAGGCGCGGTCCGTTCCCGATATGGATTGCGTCCACGTTGACGTTTATATGAATTAGAAGAAGCTCGCTGTTTGCAGATGCCCGAAGTGTACAAGGCTGAATAACAAGCGTGACCTTTTTTGGGGTGATCGATCTAGTATCGAACGCGAGCCGCTTTTGTGACTCATTTCACTTGCTACAATGGTTTACTGTTAATGGGACACGTCAACAACTCCTGGCTTTGACGGTACGTGAGGATTCGGTCGGGTAGTCAATAAAAATTATTAACTAAAAATACACTTCAGACAACTAAATTTTAACAGCTATTATATTTAGATGTTTGCTTTTTATTGTACGGCTAACGTTTTCGTGGGTGCTAATTCAATTTTTTTAAGTAAAAGCGTTTGAAGATTCAATCGACGTCGCTGTCGTAGTAAACTATACTGCTATATATAGCGTTTTAATGTTATTACGAAAAGAGGTGGCATTTATTTATTTAGCGTAATTGTCTGCAATAATAATACATATCTTTGGATGCAATTCGATTTTATTAGCTCATTCTCAGGACCAAATGTACAACTTTTTGGTCTCTAGGCTGAAAAATGTACCCTCTTTTTTAGTGTTGCATTGTAAGAATTTTTGGAGAAAAAAATTTTGCGCATTTAGCTCTTCTACAATATTAAGCTGATTTTTGTGTATTTTCTCCGGGAAAATTGGTTTTGTACTTTTTAGAATCGGAACTTATTTAACTGCTTTACCTTGCCGAATTAAGTTAATTCCATTGGGCATTATTATAATACGGCCAAGATACGCAACTTCCCTTGTACGATTATTTATTAGATAAATTCGGATTTATTGAGTTATTTAGTTTTTGGGAAACTGTTCGCAACTGTTCTTGTAAAAATACGCTTAAAATAATTATGTCGTCCATATTTTTCATTCTTAAATCCTCCAAAAATTATCCATCACGCTTTGAAAGGTCGCTGGTACATCTATAAGGCCAAATGGCAAGTAGAAGAATAATGTCTAAATGAAATTTTCGAGATATCCTTATAGTCCATTTCTATTTGATGAAAAACACTATCCAAATCTAATATAATCTAGCCTAATTTATCAAGATGATTCATATTCGGGGGAGGATACTTATCTAAACGGCCATAACCATTTTCCAGTTGCGTCAAGTTTTTTTGGAACCACCCATATGAGTGACGACAGGACCGAATGAATGGATTAATTTTTATGGAGAATTTTGTGGATTTGTCTCTGGATTTCCTCTTTAGGGATTTGAGAGTACTTATTTGTTTTAGAATAAACGGATTCAAGATATAATCTACATAAATTTACATTTGGTTTTTTTAAACAAATATATTAAACTTTGGTTCATTGGTTGACTGCAGCGTTTCTTAACTTGGATAGAAAGAGAGAGGGGATGTAAATTATTTGCGCATATTTCAAGTACCGAATAAGTTCATGTAACGATAAAATTGCGAAACACCAATTGTGACAACATATTTTAAAAGACGAAATATTAGGCAGTCGTATTTATTCGTCGGGCACAAAAATTCAACAACCAGATCAATTCTGCAAATTCTGTTTGAATTATGTACTAGTTGCCGCATATTTCATAATAGAAATGAATTTGGTATTCCTATTTTAGTTTTGAATAAATAATAAAACGACGTTCTATATAACCTTCTTTAATGAAAATGGTTTATACTTCATGTATAATAAAATATGGGAATGTACTCAATTTCGCACAGTTCATATCTCTCTGTAGGCAAATTTTATACGGTTTTCTTCAAAATTACACATATCCAGTACTGACATATCCTTAGAAGTGAACTACCACATTATTTTTATTAGTTGACTCTTGGATGATTGCTTATATATTATTGCCGTCCCACAATATCTGCCGCCCTAGGCTTCAACCTATACAGCCGGTGTCTAAAGCCTGTTCGTTGTAGTGGCATATCGAGCGGCAAGCCAACTGATAGTAATGACAAAAATGTTGTACTCCCCTGCTTTTTATTAGGTTTCCCATCATATTCTTTTGTTATCGTATCTTTCTTTCGAGAGAAGAAGGCACCATTTGATAGAGCAAGGAACATTTAGTTGCCTTTACTCAGCTTCAAATAAAAATAATCCTTGTTGGTTAGTGAATATCGTTCTGATTTTTAAAGAATTTAATTACCGCGGTACCTACAAGGTGATTATTTTAAATTAAGTTTTGAGACCACTGGAGCTTGTTTGTGTATTTCTACGGCTTATATTATGATTTGTATATGAAGCTTCCAATATTTACCAAGAACTGCAGCAAAATGAGGTGAATGGCGATCATGCATAACATATCGTTATTCACAGAACTTTAAAGCTTCGTCATCAATCAGTGTAAAGTCACTTGTCTTCATTGCTGCCAAGTGTATGGGCTAGGTGAAAACAAAACCGTGCGCTCTTGTAATAGTAATGGACCTATGTCCACGAAGACGCAATTTTAAAGTTCTGTGAACTGCAAAAAATATTCGCAATTATATTAAGGAATGTTAGGTAACAACTTTAGAAGTACAGGTTTAAGACCTTGGATCTGGAACAGGGATGCTAGAAGTTACCTGGGACAAAAAGAATTAAATTAGGGTAAAAATAGTTTAACTAAATTTATAGATAAGCAGTTTCAAAAAAAAGTTATAAAGTTAAAAATAACATATTTTACAAGATGTACGTGTAAAAACTTAGAACTACTTATGTATGTCATACAATCAAAAGTAACAACCATTATGTCAAAAAAAGGAATATGAATTGCTCGTAACCAACACGTTAATTGATGATAATAATAGCACAGCTGTTAAAAAAGACCCTATTAGCACATATAAAATTAAAGCTAATAAATTAATAGACCAATTTAAAAACAATGGGGTTACCGTTAATATAATTACTAAATTAAAAAAAAACACAATAGTGTACAGTTCAGAAGGAAGATAACGTAAGTTTTGGGCCTATTGTATGTTGCATAAATGCCCATATTTATAATTTAACACAAATTCTGCATAAATGTTTAATAAACGTAGCGGTAACTTACTACCCTATATGGTATTAAAAACTCTATGGCAATAAGGAGTGTTGTAAATAGTACAGTATTGTCCAAAAATTACATCTTAGTTGCATTTCAGGCTACGCCTCTATACATAAAAGTAAGTAAGGAACTGGTCATTAGAATATTAAATAATAATTAGTCCTTCATTTCAGGCCATATGCAATTGCGGTTCTTAGCTACTTTTGTAATAAGAATTCATGTCAACAGAAATTACTATCGTTTAAATATATAAAGAAATTGTAGGTTCGGGCAGTGTATTCTTAAATAAAAAACAACAATTTGTATGAGAAATAGAACAAAACTATAAAATTCAATTATTAGAAGTCTTCATTAAAACAAAACTGGCTTGTTGATACGAAACTAATACAAAAACCAACACAAAGGGGTGACTTATGCAAAGGTTTCCTTAAAAATTATGTACTTATTTAAAAAAAAACTAGAGAGAATAGGATACCACACCATCAGCAGTAAGATGTGCTTAGATATATAAAAAACCACGAAGCCATTAGTTTTATAATAGAAAATATGTCGACAAAAATAAAGAAATGCTTTAAACATAACAGAAATGACAAAGTTTTTGTTTTTAGAACATAAAAACTACAAAAATAAGGGATAACCGCGCCAAGGATGAAGTATCTTTAATTGTGTTGCAATTGTAAAATTGTAAAACAAACAAGATAGAAAACTGCTATAACGATCACCGTTTCTTGGAAAGCCAACTGTTGAATTTTGACAGTTACGAAATACTGGGTAATGAGAGTGACTGTACAAGTGGAGAAGAATAACCAACAAGAAATTTGACATACCTACAAAGCTTTAGCATAATTTAAGAGAATCTGATCAACATATTTAGCTTAGGCACCTGTCACAGGGTGTTTTACATTTATAGTTATATCATTTGTTTTTGAAAATAAATACGCAATCTTAAGACTGCATGATATTTAAGAGAAAATCGTAGTGGTGTATCTGACTAAACCACTTCAAAATCTGTATTCTCGTCTGATGAGCTAAAATAACAGTAAAACTCGTAACTAACTGACTAAATGAATATTTTTTGTTGGCTATCAAAGAGCCTTGTAAATAGGTTAAACTGTCAGGTTTAGCTCGCCATATAGTATCACTGTGCCTTTTTCAGTTTAGTGAAAGAGGTAACTAAATGATGTCATTAATTATAAGAGGTATAAACGGAGTCTTCTTATTTTTCAGCATCGAGGAAAACGCTTCAGACGTTCCACATTTCTATAAACGACCCCCTTCTGGCGGGTCTCGCTTTTTTTAAAGGTCACTCTGCTGGCATCATTAATTATTTTTTAATCGGAAGAGCCCCGCTCTGGTACGCCGGTGTCTGGTTACAAAAAGTACGCGCGTGCAGCGGATAATTACAAAAAGGGTGAAACCCGACTTGGAAAAAGGCAAAATAACAAGCGGATGMTATTTCTCTCGCTGGAAGTCTCACAGTTCCTAAAAATAGTTCCGTTCGTTTTGCCATCCTGAAATCCGCGAAACGACACGCAGCATCGCGGCTAAGCTACGTTGCCAAACTACTGAATAATTCTTTAGATGCACCTGTTTAAAAGGCTTGCAGAGTTTGAAAGTTACCAAATATCAGAAACATTTCTGTATAGTATAGTTGATCATAACTATTAAAGACATCTATTCAAAATTGAAGTCACAAGTGCAATCTGATTGCATGTTTATAAATACTCAGTTGGCACCGCTGTAGACCGAACGAGTACGGATTTCAGAATATTGCTCGGGGCTTCGTCTTGTCCGCTAGATACAGCGTCGTCTCATTTTTAATACGGCATTAAAATCATTCCCCGACTCATTTACGGATTACACAACAAAAGAGCAATGCGATAACAAAGCGTGAAGCCAACTCGAAGGTATAATGAGGCAGCGGATGTCATTAGGAAAAACAAATGAAAACGTTTCGGGGATTTTTCCGAGCCGCAAAGGAATTGAGTTTTA
Source organism: Rhyzopertha dominica (assembly GCA_025024175.1). Classification (NCBI taxonomy): domain Eukaryota; kingdom Metazoa; phylum Arthropoda; class Insecta; order Coleoptera; family Bostrichidae; genus Rhyzopertha; species Rhyzopertha dominica. The sequence goes on from QCXZ01000041.1 coordinate 47,427,083, forward strand.
TTAATAAATCGCCTGGCAGCCGGTTTGCGCTTTATGGCTGTGTCGAGAAATAAGCCAGACCTGTCGAGTCAAAGGTAAATCAAAAATTAAAAGTTTATCCCTACTACTGTAGTAATTTTTTATTTCATCCTGTTCTTTTTTATCAACAATTCGAGCCCTGAAAGTGACACATTGTGAACATAAATCTAAATACAAAATTTGGCGAGTAAGCCTTAAGTAGAAATTGGAGTAGGCGGCGCCTTAAAAACTCTAGCAGGATTTAATTCATCCACTGAAAATTTGGCAAAAAGAATATTCTCCAGTTAAATCCATCCAGAAGTTTTAAGAATGGGGTCGTCCCACATTTTTTTTATTTTATATTTAAAATGTACATAAAAATTGAAGCACAAAGACATTTTTTGCGATTTTTTCCGGTTCTTCTTTGCCGAGAAAAAAATGTGAAAGTATGGATTTTTCAATATCCGTTTCAAATGCCTCGCTATTCCGCCACGGAGATGACGTAAAAGGTTCGCATGCTGACGAAAGCGAGAAACACCAATAATAGCCAGTGCTCTAGCGGCATTGCAAGTAATATTTGTTTACAATTTTATTGAGCTGAGGCGCGCTGCCAATGTGGGCAAATTTTTGCCATACCGTGAGGATTTTACTCGTAAACTGGCATTGTGACATTGATACGTAGGTCAACTTAAGGCGTATTTGTGAAAATAACTTAAATCATCCTTCAGTCAGTTTATTCTATAATGAACAGTTCAATATAATAAGCGCATTCATTGGCCTTTTGCTGAAATACGAAAGCACTTTAACCATCGAACCTGCTTCAGAACTAATGTTTTTATTATGCGGAATTAAACGACGCTTGAAGCTTAATAATAATTAGTATGTATACTTTCGTATGACAATGATATGATAAATTTTGAAACTGTGAGGACGATCTCTGGCCGTTGTTAGGAAGAAAACTGTAAAGTACCGCTGACAACATCGCACGATCGCACGTGCTACATGTGTCACATGTGTTACGAATAACTCTAACAACGCTAGCCATGCGTTTTTGTTAACATAGTTTGGTCAAACTTTCGAGTTTCTTATTTGTCAGATTAAGTGGTGGAGCAAGATGTTGTTGAAGTATTTGGGTCATCTGTTGTTTTTTAAATGTCAGAATGGCTTACGTTAAGAAGTGTTTTGTTCCGTGTTGTAAGAATACTACTACTGCTGATATTGACGTTGACGGTTATACTTATACATTCATCCCTCTCTCTCACTCCCATTGCATTATTTGTATTTCTCTGTCTATTTATAAAACTGACAACAGTGAGCACCTAGTTACCTAGGCAGCTGTAACAGTGCGCAGGACGGAAATTAGGAACCTTTTGCGTAGTTGTTGGCGGATTTAAGAAAATGTTTGAAACAGGGTAATTTTTCTACCGCCGTTTGTTACGAGTTGAATTAATCTGAAAGCAAAATAGATGCGTGGCACTAGTATTCATGATGTAAGCAATAAAAGGCATAGGTTAAAACTATCAAATTTTAATGTGTGGAAAAATATTTATATAGAATATGGAGTATCGTCAATATGCCTCAATGGCAAAGAAAGTACACTAAGATTTTTGAAACATGAAACTGAAAGTGTACGAAGAAAGACGAAATTGCGATTATCTATAACTTCATGTCAATGTTTTCCTTCTGATTTTCGTACACTCCTCATAACCGAATTCTTTTTAGAGCAGTTTGTCGGAACAATAGAATAATGACTGAACTAAGCTAGGAAACGAGCGCAAGATTATCTGTTTACTGCACACCGGCATGGTTTCATTGCACGAAATGCACATCTAATTAACGCTTTATGATCCCTCCGTAATGGCAAGTTTAAAATTTTATGTTCCATCTTTACAGCCCGCTTGAATTTTTATGCCAACATTTTCTTCGCACATGCACCCAGTATTTCTTTTGTTGATCCTTGGCTGCTTAATAAAACCGCAAGTTACGATGCTTACGTGCTAAACTATGTTTGCGTTAAAACAGTGGTGTAGAGTGAGACCTCTGTCTTAAGATATTGGAGTATTTAAATCCTCTTGATTTATTCATATTTTGCCGCAGTTACTCCTGGAATTTATTGCTTTTGCAATTTATTTCTACAAGCAATGAAGACTATTGGAGGAAAAACGAGACCTTTATTACGAGGGAGAAAACGAAACATATAACAGTACCTATATAATGAACAGTAATACTAAAAATTAAAATAAGTATGAGTTTGACGCATCGATTGGCTCTTTCGGTGTTTACTGTTGCACCAGTTCAATTTCGTTTGTAAAATTTTGATTTCTTACGCGTTCGTCCAATAATGTTTTCAAAAATTTTTATTTGCTCATTCGCTTTAAAATGGTCAAAAACGCAAAAAAAAACAAAATTTGAGCAAAAAAAATTTCTTGTGTATGTCTGTGGTTTTGTTTGTGAACACAATATTTTTTTTGTTTTAGTATGTGATTAGTAGTAGAACTGCGAGTATTATTCGTTCTTATAAATTTACGGTGCAGCAAACTGTTTAGAAGATATTAGCAAAAAAGCGTCACCTAAAGAAAACTGTTTTTCCTAAATATCTCCGAGTATATTTAATATGTACAAATAAATTAAAATACCATGAGATAGGATATAAAATTTCTCACAAAAAGTCAAAATTTTGACATTTTTCAAATATTTCCAAAAAACCTATTTTGGACCCTGCTCGTACGATTTTTTAAATTTTGTTATTATACAGAAACTCAAATTTCTGATCAGAAAGCACTCTTATAATTTTTTTTGTTAAGTTAATAATTTTCGAGTTATTTGGAAAAAAACGATTTTAAAATTTATGTTTATCACGAGGACTGTTTATCTTACAGAAAATTATCAAAACCTGGTTACTATAGTATAGTATAAGAAATAAAAACGTAAATGTCATTTTGACAATTGGATGTGGAAGTACTGATTCAATTTGCAGCGTCTTTTTTTAAAAACTGCAAATAATTAGTGTCATTGAAATCCGACAAGCATTTTATTAATAATGGATTAACCATACGCAATTACCGATGCTTTTTAAGAATCTTCTAAATGCTTGGTTTTGCAACACGTAGGTGTAACGTTATTCCTTACTCGGCGACTATGCAGGGTCTTGCTTGACTCATCTTTTGCAAGCAGCTTACAAGGCATGGAAATAGAATAATGTGTTCTGTCGAGATTCGTAACATATTATTGAGTGAACGAGTTGGAAGAATGCGTATTTCGGACCTAACCTTCTATATTTACATACTAAGCAAAAAATGCACTAAACTGTAACATTACTAATTCAACTTACGATATATTTTTATATTTTATAATAGCTGGCTCACATTATTCGTTTGCTTCACCGCTTTTAAAATCAGACTAACATCGCGCGCTTTTTTTTAATGTTTGAATCTGGCGAATTATACTTTAGTCACGACTCAATCACATATTCATTTCGAACTAGCGAACAACTGCTCATGAGTTGAAATATAGGGGAACTGCGGTTCGCTGTTTAGATATGGTTAAAACATTGGTATTGTAAAGTTGTATAATGAGTTTATTGATTTTGAACAAAATTTTCCTGTAGTTGAAGAAATTTAGCAGTGTCGCTTTGCATTATGTGAAATTGAGAACTTGCTTAAATTCAGATTCAATCAGGTCATAATTGCTACGCTAATAGAAAAATTTTGGCACGTGGAGGGTAGGATTGAAAGACTAGTTCCTGTGAATGCATCAAATGCAGTTTAGAGTGTGTTTTAAGAGACTTAACGACTGAAACGAAAGTACAGTTCTTTAGAGATGACAGTTATAGGATAATAAGTAGTCCAATACCTGCTAACTGGTATAAAAATAATAGTTCCGCTACAGCTGATATAAATTTGTTCTTCAAATTTTCTGGTCTTGCGAAAGCATTAGCTATTTTAAAGTTATTAGAATTATTATATTTGATAGTTTCACTTTAGTGAAAAGCTTTTGCTTGAATCTTTCAAAAACTTTGGTTTCATACAGAAATTGTATAGTGGAACATCAAAGCTTTAAAATGGGATAAAATTAGAACAGTTAGAAGAAGGTGAAGAGCTTTCGGTAAAAATTGAGMACTTTTCCAAGATAGTAATGAACTATTTGTGTAACGTGTATATTTGGTTTCCAATATAGGGTTGGATCTCACCTTGGATTTAGTGGAAGTGGAATAATGTTACAATCCAAAATCCCGGTCTACAACGTTCTTGTACAAATGAATTTCCGATCTTTGTGGATAGTATCATTCTTGACTGACCGATTAAAGGAGGTCGCTCGCAAGTAGTGACTTTGTTGAGAAAGTTATTAGCTCCGACACGGTACTGCCGGGTAAATAACCCTTTACAACCGTTTCAAGCAATATCGGTTTGCTTAATGGTAAGTCAGTTGATTTAACAGATTCAAAGCATTAACTCTTACTTCGTCTTAAAGGCAAAAGGAGCTCCGTTATCCCAGGTATTAATAACGTCTTGTGACAAATAAACTGAATCCAGCCCATCAGTTGTCGAATTTGTAAGCACGTAACAGTGTCCATTAAAACAAAAACTTGTTTCGTAATCTTTTAAAGATGAAAAATTATCTGCTACCAGTGTAATTTTTTTTCAACAACAGAAGATGTTTTTTGCCCTCCGTTTCACTGGTGGTGCTACATGTTATTTGCAGAATTATACGGAATTCCGCGGACACCCGGGGCATCGAGTCTCATTTAAAATAATTATGACCACTCTCCACCGTGGAATTTCTTCCCCCACGTAAAACGCGGCCCTGCAACTCTCGCAACGACACGCCCGAACACAAGTGACATCCTCGCGCCCCATAACTCCACACTAAATGTCTCCCGACCTCGCATAGCTCAAAGATTAACCGGCGTAAATTCGGGCTCTCTTAGCGCTAGACGGTTGCAGCATAATTAATGAGTCTACGTGATTAAAATTATGTTAAATATAAAAACTCGCGGGATTAGGCGTAAATTCAGAGGGTGAGTGACGTCACCGGCAAAGCGTATCATCCGGAGATTAATGGCATTAAATTAAAATGAGCCCCGGTGCTTTATATTCTAGTCTTAGTAGTGGATGTACATGGCACGTAAATTGTTGTAACTAAACGAAAGCGGGGTATAAGCAGGTAAACCCTCTAGAGCGTCGAGCGTGCTATGCCGGCGTTGCGATTTTAATTTCCCCTAATTAATGTTGTAATAACAGCGTATCAATTTTCTTTGTGCTCATCAAAAAAGTAGGCTAGTACTTCAAAACACTTTACTGAACGCCTATACTGCAGAAAATCCTCTTTACAGAGGCGACAGAGGGCAGTGCCTACTAAAACTTGACATTGATCATCAATCGTGTTTTAGCTTGTCTTGTAAGGTATTAGAAAAGTTTCCAAAAGCTGGAACTATTATTCTAATCGTGGCGAATATTCTCTCTATTTACCGCTGGAACCTCCCAATTCCCAATTAGCAATGCCCTTGTTTGTTACTCCAAGTTGACTTTCAATGCTCTGATATCTAGATCATCGGCATTATTTCTGCCACGGATTGTCGTAACATATGCAGGTGTGTCAACAGATTACAGGCCACTCTCTGTTAGAGGAAGTAGTTTCCTTAAGGGAGGTAGGTAACTTTGTCATTTTAACTAAACCGTTTACCAATAGATGGCATCGCCATCGAAATTACCACTAATCACTCATCTTTAGCTTTCTCTATCGTGCCCTGTCTATATTATAATTTATAACGTATTCTTTTAAAAAACACGTGTCAAGTAGGCCAAAGATAGTGTTTGTCGTCGTGGGCATCAAACTAAACTGTCWCTTGTATTGTTTTTTTTAAACAATCAAGGTTATATTGTGCATGTTTGCTTACCTAACATACACCTTTATTGTTATCTGTAGTATATTGCGTAATTTGTTAACGTTTAGACAAAATCAACAACGTCCGCATTAATGACAGGTGAAGTAATAGCGGCTTATTTTTATCACTGCAATAAACTACGAATACGTCAGTTGTGCATCAAATTACACGAACTAATTTACACGAGAGATGCTACGATCGCATTAGGAAGCAAAACCCGTTTTTTATGAACGTTCGTTACTACACTGCACTGAAGAGCTTTAATAAAAGCGAATCAGTAATGATATGGTACATATTCAGTAGTTGACTGCTGACTACATGAATGTAATATTGACACCCTATTCTTAGCTAATACGCTGTTGCGGACGGGGGACGACTTCTTTGTTTAAAATAGGAAGAAAAAGCACCAATAGACATCTGCCCAGAACCTTAAGGAGCTGGTTAAATTTATACAAATCGCACTAGATATTATTTTCGGGTATTAATCCACAGATGAGGAAACAACGTGGTCCTCCCATTTAAGGAGTAAACTCTTGCTTAGGACACAATATTGCTTGTATTGCTATCATACGGTGCTGCGTGTTGTTGAAAAACGAGGTTTTCTTAATCCAAAGTAAAAAATTGTGTAGGCTTTGAAAGACAAGTACAACGGTACATTTCCTCTAGTTAAGGAACAGAAGCATGGCTATGATCAGTGCAAAAAACCATTTGTACGCATTTTACTTTTGTCTCAAACGGTTACTGATTGATTGAAACAAGTATGAAAGTCCTTTCGGGCTACTAGAAGAGGAAATGCCCCCTTTTCTTCACAAATTAAATTGAAAATGCACTAAGGAGACCTATCTTCAGAAAAAGAGCTCTCTAAGGAAGCATTTATGGACATATATACTTTCTGTTTTCTTATATTTACCGAAAGAATGACCTGGTACTACTACAACAAATGTGTTCGAATTTCAATTCTGTGACGTAATCATGCTGCTTGTTTTTATAAGAGTGGATTGCTTCAAAAGCATTTATTTCTAAATTATATACCCTGAAATAAATATTAATATTTAATTTTGACTGTTTATGCCTAGTCAAACCTACACGATGTATTTAATAAATTGGTTGTTCGTGTTATAAAAATGGGGTTATTTCCGAATTTCTGGCTGCGTTCCATTCCTTAGTAAAAAATCGGATGACACGTAAGGAGATTGTGTAACGTGCTTTAATGCTAGGGCTACCTATCGGAATCCGAAAAAAAATACAGAAATAATAACAAGCAATATATTAATTGCAACTGCAATGACATTACTTGTCATTTTGCCGTGAATTAGTTAGATGACGTTGTGCATTATTTATTACTTCGATTATTTGTACGTTTACGTCCTTAGAAATTAAAGTGGTCTGTCTCCGTTGGTTGGCAAATCGGTATTCACCGTCTGATTAGCCGAAAGATAGCGAAACTCGTGGGACACAGGGTCCGGTTTGCCAGCCAAGACTGACGACCTTTTTATTTGGATTTACTTGTCATTTTGCTAGATTATGTAATTTACGAACGCATTCTTTTTCTTTTCAGGTAAGTGTCTCCATCTATACTCACTCGAGGCCCCGACCCACCTGGCAATTTCCGTAAGTTTGTTTACCCTGAGCTACAGCGAACGCTTTCGAAAGTCATTCTGTCGTTCCAATGCTTACCACGAATCTCGACACACACACCTGATGGTCGCTCATTGGTGCACTTATCGAGAAATCGCCAGATCTTATCCGGGTTCGAATTTCCGATTTTCCGTAATCTCACTAGACGAGGGTTGACAGCTTATTATCTCCCTTTAAGGAGATGACTTGGACCCTAAGAATGTTGATGATACACACCCAGCAAACTGTGTAAATGTTTTAGGGGGATCTCAAAGCTAGGTGGGGAGATACTTGTTTGAATAGGTCTGATGGAGTGACGTCAAGTTGAAGGTTAGTCGAAAGTATTATAATCATTTATGGCGTAACAAACTCTGAAAGGCATTCGCTATTTGTTATTATTGATATGTGCAAAACTGTGTTATTAAGTTACACAGTATTAAGAATATATGTAGATACTTCCATTTACTATATACATTTCGATTTGAATGTTGTTTATATATCATGCCCGCTGTTCCTTTGAACCTTTCTTTATAAATTAATTGAAAATTATAGCTTACGCAATTCCACACTAAAAATACTAGTTATTTGATTACACACAATGTTTAGAGAGAACCTTTGGAATCATTATAACGAATATTAACGCAAATAGTTATTTCCAGAAGAAAAGTCCGCGATATCCTATAGTTTTAGATATTACCTGATATTATGAACGCCATCAAACGATAAGTTTGTGCGTATGTGTTTTAATGTGTTGGAGACATTTTAAATTCGATGCTGGTCGACTTCAGTTAATAAATCGCTTAATTTAGATACATTGCGTCTGACTTTATCTTCTAAATATACGTTGACCCTAATTTTTATACCCACTTCTTTCTGATAAACCGTGTGTCGGTTGATATCATATGGCTGGTTTAAAAGTTACGATGTTTGTTTGTTTAACGAATATAACATTGGATGTCTTCTACACTTCCTAATTAGTCACATCGTGTACAACAGTTTTTGTATCTTTGTCCCTTTGAAAAAGCTTACCAGCCCTGTACATCAGCTAATAATATCTCTTCCTACTTTTCTTCCGTTAAAGGTACATATACGGATGTTTTGCTCTGACGCTATTGTCTATATAAATTCCGCCTTATTAAGGTGATATCAGCACCTAGTCCTTTATTTTTTGCATTACATAATTTTGATATGTAAAGGTTTCTCTGTTAAGTTTACAGAAACTTGTAATAAATTCTTTAATAACCCGACGTACGTGGATCGTAGTATATTTTTCCAGACGTTATCTAAACTTCGCGAAGATTCTATTGATAGAACTGTCTGGAGAGTCTCGACATTCTCTGCCATCTCTCTGTCATGCAACAGTATTACGAATCAATGACACTAGAAAACGTGAAAAATAATAGTCTTTTTAATCTTCTTGGAAATTTAAACCATACCAAACAAATTAACGGTGTTTTATTAATGCTACATTAAAAAATATCGCATTGGATAGGTCGAAATCTTAATCAAAGTAATTTTTGCTCTTTACTATCACTTTATTGGTCCTTCATACAGGTTTTAATGAGCGTGGCATGACAATCCTGTAAGTTTCAATTTTTTACGTCAACAGATGGAATGAAATAATTTTTGTTGGTTATTGGTAATGGAAACTGTTAAATAAAGAAAATTTATTATTCACATATCGATAATATTTATATTTTTGATCGTTCAAGAGTGAACATTCAATATTGTTCATGAAGATGTCTGCTGATAATGGAGACAGCGGTGAACCCATTGCTGGACTTTTTTGTTGAGCATAAATTAGGTTATTAAATTTCCTCATACTCTGCTTGAGACATAGTTCTAGTATCAATATAACCAGAGTGTAGTTATGTGGTATTTAATATATGTTGAATGACATCTTTTACTGTTGCTGTTGGTACGTTAGAAAATAGATTTTTGATATCTAAAGAGGCTAGTACACAATCATCTGGGCAAGATGTGGGACTTAATTTTGTTAATCAGATCAAATGAATTTTTCATAATATATTGAAAGTTGTTCCCTATTGACTTCTTTAATTGCCTATTTAAATACTTAGCAAAATCATAAGTGCGAGAATTAATAGAAGCTAACACTGGTCTGATCAAGCCATATAATCTAGGAATAATAGGGCTATGTTTGCCTACCTCCGCTGGTATACCTAACAGTATTCCAATTCTTAATCGTCTTCCTAACAAGATTTGTGAATGAATTGAGATTAAACTTATTTTAGACAATACAATTTTTGTATTCAAGAAACCCTCTGCTTCTCCATAACAAACGTCCACTTCCCCTTATCCACCTTTGTAATTATCAGGTTGCCAACCTTGATTTTTCTTCTAATATTATTATTTATAATAATAATAATAATAATAGGTCTTTATTGAGTAATCATATACACAGGCGAAGTCTAGCATAACTATTCTACTTAACCTGTGTACAGAAATCAGTAAACTTAAAGGTAAGATAACAGAAAAAAAGAGAACCTATCAATGATAAACGTAAAAACTATTGCAGCTCGACAATTATATTCTTGATAGCCTTACGGAAGCTGCTGATATTGAAACGCACTAAATCCTTACAAAAGCGGTTATGTAATGTTACAGCGTTATACGTAAATGACCTGGAAAATAATGACGTACAATATTTAGGCATATCGAGTGACGAGGAGGTGAAGCGCAACCCAAGCTGGTGAATACTACTTCTAAATTTCAATTTTTCTCTTAGATATGACGGAAAATCTGTAAGCAGTACTCTATGCACCAGAGAAAGCAACTGTAAGCGGTAGACATTAGACATTTTCAGCCATTTAAGTTCATTGATCTTGGCAGAAACATGATCAAACTTTCTTAGACTGTATATAAAGCGACAACAACTGTTCTGGATCATCTGAATATGATTTTGTGTTCTTGAGTTTAAACATGGAAAGAAAATTACTAGACCATAGTTAAGCAATGACAGGACTAAGGTTTCTATAAGCTTTTTGCGAGTTTTGAAGTTAATTATATCCATGTTGCTGTATAGCAGTTTGAGAACAAAATAACATTTTCTAATGAGTAAAGAGACGTGGGTGTCAAAGCGGAGGTCTTCGTCGAAGATTAAACCAAGGTTCTTAACTTCAGAACATATATTGATGGGTACACCTTCAATAGCTAAACTCATGTGTGATTTAACCAACTGAGTTATTACAGCAGGCGCAAAGCATATGACCTTACATTTATCAGCATTTAGTTTAAGATTGTGGTCTATGCTGTATTTAGAGATGGAGTCGAGATCGCAATTAAGCTGCTCGCATGCGGTAGTTGTGTCGCACATCTTAAAGGATATGTACAGTTGGGTGTCATCAGCATATCCTAGAATATTAGAAAATTTAACACGGCTAAATATATCTGAAGTATAGATTAAATATAGAAGGGGTCCCAGTACTGACCCTTGGGGCACACCACTAGTAACTGGCACTTTATCCGAAAGAAGCCCATTAACTCGAACTACTTGGAAGCGGTCTTTAAAGTAAGACACGAAAAATCTACATGCGATTGCATCAAGTCCAAAGTAAGACAATTTGGCACACATTAGCCCATGATCGATTGTGTCAAACGCTTTAGAGAAATCAAGTAAAACGAGAGCCGTGCAGTTGCCCTTATCACGCTCTCTTATTATATCGTCCAGGACTTTCAACAGTACCATCGTAGTACTTTGATTTTTCTGAAAACCTGATTGGAACGGTGAAATTATATTATTCTCTAATGCGTAATTGTAAAGTTGCAGATGTACAACTTTCTCGATAATTTTTACAAATGTAGGTACTAAACTTATGGGACGAAGGTCACTAAAGTTAACCGGATTGTTTATTTTTGGAATGGGAATAATAACGGAGGTTTTCCATGATACTGGGAAGTAACCGCTTTTTAGGCAACAATTAACTATATGTGTGATATGAGGAGCAAATTTTGGCAAGCAAAAATGGATCATCTTCGCAGAAATGTCATCCCACCCAGGACTGGAAAGCTTAAGTTTAGATATTATATTTTTAATATCGTCTATGTCAGTAAGTACAAAAGAGAATACCGAGCCTTCCTTGTATTTAGTTGAAGTATAATGAGTAGTGGTTGGACGTCGATCATTAAGGCTTGAGAATACAGAACTAAAGTAATGATTAATGTCATTAGGATTGCGAAGCTGCAAAGGGATATCTGTACAGCGATTATTTTTAATTCCTAAGTGCTTTACAGTCCTCCAAAGCAGACCAGGGTCGCGAGATCGCTCGGCCGCACAGATGTAAGACTGTTTCTCACTCCTAATTGCTGAAACCGTCACGTTACGCATGATACAATAGTAATTCCAGTCTAGTGGGTCCTTAGTTCTTTTAAACTTTGAATGCGCCCGATTCCGTTCTGACATCATTAGTCTGATATTATAAGTTAGCCATGGAGCATATGGCTTAGTGACACGAGAAGAAATGTAGGGCGCATGAAGATCAAAAAGATTTTTAATGTTACTTGTCAAAAAATCGACTTTGCTATCAATATCATTGATGTAATAAACGTCATCCCATTTTACACTCTCCAGGTCTCTCAGAAAGTGATCATATGCGAATTGTTTGTAATTTCTATAAGTAATAGTTTTAGGTGGTAATTTAGTAACTTCATGTTTCAAAATACAAAAAGTTAAGGAATGATCAGATATTAAGTCGGCATTTAGTACTCCTGAAGATGCAACTTGCTCAGGTTTATTATAGAAAATGGCATCCAAGAGGGTCATCGAAGAGGCGGCCACCCGAGTAGGTTCAGAAATTAATTGTTCAAAGCCATAGTTGGACATGTTACGGAGCAAGGGATTATTGTAAAGTTGATCGACATTAAAATCACCCAAAATCATTACCCGGTCAAAAGGAGGCAGTGTGGCCGAAATGACATTGTCCGTATAATTAATTAACGAGTTCATACTAAAACGCGGAATAACATAAAGAACACAAAACAGTATTGACAAACGACTAAATTTAATCACCAAAAATAGGGCATCAATACCCGGAAAGGTAAGCGGTGCGTCAACTATATTCACGATAAAATCACTCCTCACGTAAATCGCCACTCCACCACCCCGTCCATCTCTATCACTACGAACTAGCTTATAGTTGGGAATAACAAACAAAGAAGAAGATATAATTAGTGGTTAGCCAAGTCTGCTGGTACCTTTCATGGGCTTTTTTCACATTGTAAGCTTATTGATAGCGACCTCTGTGTTGATAAGCAGATTTTCAAAGCTGATTGTGTACCGGGAGTGGCATTTGTAATGAAGACCCACACTTTTACTTTTTACTTTATTGAACACACGTTGGTTATTATGGACCCCAAACTATTAGTCTGATTTCTTAGTTTACTTTTCGTAATTGGCATCCTCAAGACACCCCCCCCCCCTCCGGAGTATGAAATTTGGGTTAAAATATCTACCTTTTGGATTTTGACCGCGAATTTCGAATGCTAGCGCAGAGTGCGACATAGCCAAACGAATTCACCCGATAGTTATCCCATTTGAAATGTCATTAAGTCATTGATCGCAGGGTGCGACACGTCAGATGAATAGTCGGTGTTGTAGTTCGTAGTGTGTCGTAATTATGCCGCCGGCGATACAATTAAAGCCGTGTAACAGCGCCATCATTGCAGCAGCACTTTGTCCTCCCTAATAAAAATTAATGCGCCCGCCACATTTCGCTTAGAGTGCGCCCGTTCCTGAAACCCGAGCACTGTTTCATCACTTACACACAAAACAGAGCTCGAAACAATTTCAGCGGCGCGCTCAAGTTTTGACAATAACTATAATTTGCGTCGGGCGGTCGTATGCATTATTCTCTTTGTTTCACGTTAGTTACGGCCGGCTGTATAGGCCCGGGGTGTATTTTATTGAGCGTTTGGGTTTACTTAAGCCCCCGGCATTATGCCAGTCCGCAGGAGCCTTGGTCTACACATAATATGTTAGTTTGTGGCTTCTCGTGTGAAATATATTCCTAAATCATGTCTTAATCTCGAACCTTGCGACCCACGGGTGGTGTCAGCCCACATAATACGTTCGCATTGTAACGAGGTTAGTGGTTATAGCGGCTGTAATAATGAAGAACAAGGGTTGGAACAGGCCGCCATGAATAAGACAATCTCCTTCGAGCACGTCGTCGACACGAGAACATGTGCTGTAGATAGGCGCTGCCGAGTGCTGGTTGGGGAATTGCCTGCTTATAACCGACGAAAATCTTAATTCCGGGCAGTAACATCTTCAGGAACCAGCTGATCGTTTGCTTTACATCTGGAGTTAATTCCATGTTATTTTACTTCTCGTAACAAAACATGCTTGCACAATAACCGTGAAATAATAATGTCTTTGGAAACCGTACAGTCAAAATAATTGCGCACTCTTCTTGTCCTGGATTGTCATAACACCTACAGAAAGGCGGATGGTTGCAACTTTGGCAAAACCAACCTTTTCCTGGTGTAACTACCATTGCAGCGGTGCAAGTATTTATCTTTCACAAGAACCGACAGGTTAACTGCCATGTTTGATAAAGCTTGTCTCTGTCGTGGTTTAGTTTGCTGCTCTGATGAATGTTATTATAACCACTTCTTCCACATGGCTGCAACATTTGTTATAGCCTTTGGTAACTGTCAGTGGCGTCGCCAGACTTCCAAATGTGGGTGGGCACCCTAAAATCCGAAGGGGCACTCGGAGAGGACTCACAATAGCCACAATACTATAGGATTCCTTTGAAAAAAAGAGCGTTTAATGCGTCAATGTAATTGAAGTGATCCGCTATATTGGAGAGGTAGCAAGAGCAACTGCGGTGCTCACCAGAATCACTTAAAATGATAAAACGAATGGGCGTAATGTGGTATCGTGAATTGTATTCTCGAAATTCGAAATATATTATATCAAATCAATTGCTGTCCAAAAATACATCTGTAAAGTAAGAGTACCAAGCTCATAATCTGTTTGTTGAAAATAATGCTTAAATATTATGTGGGGCGATATTTATAATCAAAAATTTTGTGTATATTTTAAAAACAAGACAATAGACTTCAGTAAATTTAACTATGCCTTACGGCCCAGCTCTGCCGAGGGCGGGAAGCCCACGGCTTCGCTCCGTCACTTTTTTCAAGTGGGTGCATATATATTTTTACCTCAAAGCCATTTGTTTTTATCTTTTAGCTTCCCCTTTAATCCTCTTTCTGCTTCCCGTACTGCTTACAGATACCAATACATTAGATTCCATCTTTTTTAAGTAAAATATTGCATTTTGAAACACATTAATTATTCCAAAGCCTTCGTTTGATTGGAACGTCCTACAACGAGTGTACTTTTAAAGGGGAAATACAGCGTTTTCAGCTCAAACACAAATACCATCTGCTTACAATCATGTTCAAGTATCGAGTGCCATCTATAACTCAAAAACTGAGTTTTGGTCGAAAAGTGCGTTTTGATTTGGAGCTCTTCATATGAGCTGTCTATGAATTTTACTACCTGAGTTATGAATTTTTATTCGCGTACAATCGACTACTATCAACGCCATCTTAAACAACACTCTATCAAGGGTTATTCTGTCGATTGAACTTAGGTGCTTTGCGTTTTGTACCCGCAACATTGATTATATCTTATAAACTTTATGGTCGGCTGTCCTAAACTATTGGGATTAGTGGCACGCTTCAAAGTTCCTAAATGGGCCGTATTCAAAAAAAATCTTGTTGGTTAAAATTTTAACTTTTCCATTATAAATTTTTGAAATTTGTTAGTTGTGATAATAAAACATAGAAACTTATATAACAAATTTAATGCGCGACTGCGATCTATTTTTATGTGATACTTTACTGAGATTAAATTTTCCGACGTATAAAATAAAAGCCTTCGCATGTCATAACGAATTTATACAAATTTAATATAAAAACATGCCAATTAGTAAGTAGAAAATTATTTGCATTTGTTAGAAAAAATTTATAATAGTGCACAATAAAATGCATATACGGTATCGATTATATTCAATACAGCTTGCTAATAAGCACATTACAAGAGTCACAAACTAAAAAAATTACTCACTATCACTTTCACTGCTAAAATCATGATTAACTTCAATTATTAATTATTGTACATGATTCGCTCTGTACCCATTTTCAATTTCCAGTACATGCCGCATTGAATTTCTCCATGCAATGATATGGGGGTAATCGTAGAATGGTGTGTCCACAATCAGAAGCGAGAATGTCAATTTTAAATTTCTTTGAAATTTTTTTTGTGCCAAGCACTTCCAACAATTGTTTTTTTTGTGTAGTCCGCTTCGAAAAATAAGTCTTCTTTTCTTAAAAACTCTTGAATGGTTGCCTTATTAGTTGTTGTTGGAATTTTATCCAGTTGCTCCGAACGGCAACTAGCGTAGTCCATTAGTAGGACGCTGTTTGGTTTTGGGCAGAGGACAGTTACGCACCGCGATCAAAAATTAGAAAGTATGGGCTGCCGCATTGAAATTGGAATAGATACTACTATTCAATTAGGAAAGAATACGATTTAGTCATACATTAAAAGCTATTAGATGAGAAATATTTGTAATTCAAATAATAATACCAAATAATGCTCATTGATTTATGTGTACGGAAAAAAATTCTAAAAAAGCCTAAACACAATTTTTGGATACGGTCCACTCCGCTGCAAAACAGTGGAATCTGTCCAACCCGTCTGTTATGTACGACAGCTTCAGGTAATACTTGTAAACCATTGTGAGTGGTAATCGGCTGTTCGTATAGTAAGTCTCATATATTGTTGCTTGCAAGTGTATGAAGATATTGCCCGCTTCCTGTCCTTTGTTTAACAGCTGAATGTTTATTTTAATCATGAATTGACAATGACATGAAAAAAATTAGATGGCAACGCGGTCTGTTAGGATTATACTATGACATGATGACAAGCCTTTGGTATATAGACAAAAGCAGTTCTACGCCATGCTGTCTGTACTAGACCTAAACTATATTGACGAGCTGCGACAAAAGAGAAACAGATCTGTCTGCAGTTGGTTGCGGTGCAGACAACATAGCACAGACATGCATTTTAATGAGGTAATAAATAGAAGTTTATTTCCGAGGAGCAAGTTTCGAGTGAGTAGCCAAAAAAGTAGACAATGCGAAGCTGTTAAAAAGATTCTTCCACCAAGTGAGGAGTTAAATTCGATAACTCTCTAAAAGCGCATTCGTATAATTGTACTCATCAGTCGTTAGCCACTTAAACACAAGCATATCTGTATCGTACTATAATGTTTATTACACATTAAACGGCAATTTTATCGCGGCCATTAGAAACACTTTGGGTCAGTTCGATCGCTTTAATAATCGAGGGCAGAGCTTATATTAATTGCCTCGTTGGCAACAGCGTTCTTTTGTCCATACACTTTTTGAAGCCGGGGTCTCCTTTTACGGCACACGCCATKAATGGAGTAATCCSAACCACTTGCGCTTCCCATTCCTACGCCCGATAAAAAAACCAAATGGTCTCTTTGTTTCTACGATAACCTTATTTAGATAATTCAACGTATCGGCATCTCGCTGCCGTGGGAATCTGGTGAAGTAGTCGACGATAAGCGAAACCAAATGTTGTGGAAGACGTGTGTAGTATTTGCAGCTGGCGAATTCTACACGTGTTTAGCAAGGAAGAAATAATTACCGGCCGCCGAGGTATTTGTAAACAGCCACTTTGTTGGGCAACAATCTCCGGGTACGGTTAGGTGCATGTGCAGTGAAGCCTGCAAATTTAGGCCTTCGAACTGTAATCTTTTGTGCTCTTGAGGGAGATTAAGCTTTTGACATTTCGGCATGAAGGAAGTTGAGTGTGTATGGGGTTTAAAATACCTGGAGCACAGTAACGGAACTGGGATAGCATTGAAATCAGTTGCATTAACATGAGAAGTGCATTGATTTAATCTATATATTCACCTACCCTTTTTGGTGTAGGATTTCTTTGCATGCAATTCTATCTAATGCACTTATATGTATGTTGTTCTTTTTTCTGTCGGCACTGCTATTTTATTTTTTCCTATAATCTACTGTGCAATTTTCTCTTCCTCTACCATCATTATAGGTATTTTTCCACTGTGTCTCATAATAATTTCTTTCATTTTCTCTAAAAAAATCTCATTTCCACCCGATAGCTTGTGCAGTAAGCTGATGAGGCTGGTGAAACAAGGCACATTCAAACAATCTGTTCGTCTTGTGTTTGAACACTGTTTTGACTCAATCTCACCTTACGTGAAACACACTTCTGTGGCAAACCTTCAAAATAGCAGAAATTTCCTCTTTTTTTATTGTGCGTTACAAGTTTTTGACTTGTAACAAAATAAAAAGCACAGAATTTAAATGTCGAAATAAATACACATTTATAGTGAAAAGGTTCTCTCCTTAGCTATGAGTTTGCCATATTCCTCTTTATAAAAATATTTAATCGAGAATTTGTACTGGCCCTGAACTTTAATTAAGTTATCAGCAGTTAGCGCAGTCATTATACTTATACCTAGAAATACAGACACTCAATCATACATGGGCTTATATTTTAACACTTGCTGCATAAAGCCGGACTCAGACGACTGGTATATTTGCCCAATATTTATCACTTGGGTATACTTGCCATGCCGGATGACATGTACAATTATTTGTCACTGGTCAGTTTTCCATCGTCTGTTTGGTAAAAATGGCACAAGTCAAAGGGATTACAATTATTGGCGCATTTGACAGGGAAGAACTTGTCTACATTTGCAGTGACGTTCGCACGAGCCGTACATATGCTTGTAACCTTTCTGCGCTACTATTCAGTCCGCATTTTAGTTTGCAACGAATAAGGTGTTATTTTGGCTTGATCTCTGTTTAATTACTGGCTAATTTTATTTATTTACTAATCTTTTTCTTCTTTTTTAATTTTAAATAATATCCACTCATCAAAACAAAAGCTGCACAAGCAACAATGTTTTCAGATTGTGCGCTATCCATATTGGTCAACTGCCTTCTGTTTATTTCGCCAAGTTACTGGCGTATTTTACAAAGAATATTGTACACATCGTGTGAGTCCTTTGCTTGTCCATTGCCTGGTGCATTTGGCAAATATACAAATATTGGCGTATTTGTCAAATGTACCAGTCGTCTGAGTCCGGCTTAAAGTTGTATTAATGATAACGATGACTTTATTAGGAAACATGTATAATGAGTAATATTTCTGGTATAATTCAAGTTTCTTTGTTTTTATCAGTATTTTGGCTATTAGTTTTCCGCAACATTTCTCATTAGGTGATAATAATTGGAAATTAAGAGTGTTTCTCACATGTCTCTGTGGAAAACGCATACGCATTGCCTACCTTTGCGTACATAAGGGAAGCCACATCTGTTGCCTGCCATGCTGAAGGCGCTCTATAAGCCGAAACAGCCGAAATTTTTGTAGCTATCTGGCAAACTTAGTAATATGCTTTATACTCTGTTCTTTCACATCACAACCTTCTATTAGAGTTTTCTTTATAAGAAGGCTCTTTCTATATGTTGACTTTTTGTGGTAATTCTTTAGTGCTTGTTTTGCAGCCTTTATTTTACAAATTTAAAAACTTGACTGTCTTTTATGGGCTTTATATTTTATTGTTCTTGCTTTACCATGCACCACTCAACAAGTACATGCTTGTATAGGATGTGCTATATTTCACAAGCCTGCTTTAAATTGTAGCAATTCTAGTTCGCATTTTCCATAAATGATACTTACGTGTTTGAAAGCTTGTAGTTTTTAGCTATGCGTATGTGAAGTATTGCTTGGATTTTATAGGTATCTAAGCTACTAGCTATACTTTATTAATTTTAGCAAATCTAATATATGTTAGGTTGTTGAAAGCATCCCTTAAGTAAGCATAAAAGCTTATACTGCCAAGTTATTCGATGGGACCTAACCTCTAACGGGATAATAGCATATTTTCTGAATACTGAATGGCACAATAATATATGATTTTTGACTGCAAGCATTTTAATATTATTATCCCGCATTTATATTTATTTAACAATCAGCTTGGCCTTCGTACATAAAAATAATAGTGTGTACGTTAAAACGAAATGAAAGGCAGAAACACTCATCAAATTGTGGATACATTGTTTCTTCAAAAAAATCTTCCTCGTCTGACTGTCTTCTTCTTCACAATTACTAATATTGCCTTTTTTCTTCATTTTACAAATTAAATTCTAAAAATTGATAATAAACTATTATGAAATTAGTGAAATTTTTTTTATTAAAAAACTTCGAAAATGTGGAAAAACGTTGAAATAGTTGATCGTCTTGAAGCCATCGGAGTTGGAATTAGTTTTTCATCTACATTTTTGAGGCATCAACAAAGTTGTTTTTTTTGTTGCCAAATTCTCTTTAATGTCATTACTTTGAAATATTTTCATGGACAGAATCAGTCTTGACTCTTCTATTTGTTTAATCCTCTGCAACCATACATATTTTTAATGCTATAATCTACATCAATGTCTAGATGGCTTGGCATTTTTTTAAAGATTTGTGTGTAGTTTTTCTTAACTTGTGAAAGGTGTGTTGCGTTTCTTGAAAAAAGAAGAGTTGGAATCCGATATTTGAGTAAAGCTTCACCTTAGAAGCACGAAAAGTAACGTTTGTGTCCGGATTCTTCATGTGAAGAATGTATTACTTAATCCTCTTACTTTGTTGCTTGCAATTTCTTAAAATCGAAAGCCCGACTTGTGAATTATATGAACTATTTTTTTTAATGAACAGAATTGTGCCGTTTCAGAATTTATCCAATAATTTTCATCTGTAATCATTTGTGGCAGTAGTAGGAATTTATGTTACAACTAAACAAGATCTCTTTAAATAATAGACAACTTTTAACACCTGTAAGGGCGTTACAATATTCATAGATGACTCTTTACCACTAGATTGTATGTCCAACAAAGTGGTGTACATACATTTTCCAATTATTTATTAAACAGTATTGAGGCATCACTAGCTACATATTATGTAATTTACCATATAAACATTCTTGTTTTTTGGACATCTCTTACTAGACTATCAGGGAAAGATGCCCAAGCGTTATGGCACAGATGCCGGTGTTGAATTCATTTCTTTTTGCAATGACCTTTAGCACAGATCTCACAGATGTTAGCTTACTTCGAAAGGCATTCATGCATCCATTGATTGGAATGACTAAAACTCGAGATATTTAAAATCGACATCTCTATGTAAATCGAGTTTTTTTTATATTTGTGACCAGTGTCAATTTGTTGAGATAAATGTGCAATGCTAGGGTTTTAGTCAGGTGCTAAAGTGACGTAATTACATTCCAGGAACGAACAATTTGGTAACAATATGAATATTATTGGTGACCTCCGGCCCTTATGTTTTAAAATAAGAAGCTAAGTATTGCTATTTTGAATAAGAGTAAATTACGGATTCAGCTCCGTCATGCTTATATTTACAATATTAACCACACTTCGCTGCATTCTCTGGGCCCATAACCTATAAAAATTATATTATTCCTTGGCGTAATGTAAATCCGTTTCACTCTAAAATAGATTTTACAAGTATAAACAAAATGTGCTTCTTTCTTGTTTGAATACTCATAGAGAATCGATAGGTACAATGATTTAGCTTGAACTACCAACCCTTCAGTCGTTTCAACTCGCGTACCACATGATATTTGCATCAMGCAGCGTGTCGCTTGCGTTATCTTCGTCGGCAGTTACGTCCTAATTGAATTTGTTGGTGAACAAATGAACGGGGACCGTCCGCACACACACAAACTGTGGAAACGTTATGAAAGACTTAAATATTCGTTTGCACGTGCAGCAAGTGGATGCAAGCGCCGTGGGTTAGCCCGCATTTAGTATGCTAAACTAAACAAAGGCTTCCGCTTGTCTCACTTGTTTATTCTCACAGGGGATGCGGMGTGCTTGCACGTTCTGAGGTGTGCGACTTGCACTGACAGATATGGCAGTTGCTGCGACGTCTCGGGACGAGCGTAATTTTAGAATAGGGGCGCGGGCAACGGCGCATATAATAAGGAAACTAAAGACCCTTCTTATACGGAAAACTAATTTGAAATAAGATTAATAGCGTCGCTTTTAATGGCAGCACGCGGAATTAACGCAACGCTGGTTGTTTTCGTTTTGGACATCAGGCTGAGCATGACTCTGATGATATCAGCTATGCCTTATCGTTATGCACAGGAGTTGGGATCCCCCCCCCCCCCCCCCATTGCTAATTATTGTACTAACGCGATTGTCACATGCAATAGAAAGCCGAACTGGGAAACATCAACCTAATGGCATCAAAAATTTTCTGTTCGAAAGCAAAACTGTTCCAAGTTTCCTGCCTTTTGATTTTATCCCAATTTTATCCTCCAATCTTCCTATTTAAAATTTTTGAGTTGGTAGAAACTGTGGCGGCATATTGGATTTAGAGAAAGAACACATCACTTGTAAATGAAAGTCCTTACCCGCATTTCGTCAGAACCTTTTAACTTAACATATCCAAAAGTTAACATGAACGGGAAGACTTTATACTATCACTGTATACGAGTATCATCATAGTGACAAGAAACTACAAGAGGCTCATATCATTTTAATATGTTCTAGTACCCACTACCAAAGCCAGGTACTGGAACACCTGGTAGTGGTGTGCTTTGAACAACGTCAAATTGTCAAATGTAGTATAGTAATGAAACTCTCTTACCGTTATTACAACCTTGCAATAAAATTTATCTTTCATCTCGAACAGCAGGCGGCCCCTCACAAGTTACCGCAAATAACCGGATTACCATAAAATTAGGTCCGATTTTCGGAAGGTGGTTAAGCAGGGTCGGATTATTTAAAGTTCACTACCGGTCAAACCAAAACTAGCATTCAGTCTTAGTATTTCTGTGCGCAAGACAAGAGAAGCGAAAAATGTTCCGTCCTTGGGAAAAAGCTGCTCCAAGTACCGCTCAGAATGAAGTTGCTGAAGCTGAGATGGAAATGCAAATTGAAGAAAACAGGAAGAATCCTCGTTACCTTACCCAAGATGCCAAAGAAATTATAAAAAATGTATACAATTTTTTGATAGAAAAAGAGTGCAGTGCTCCGTTAAAAGTGACAAGTGAAATGGTTGGTGTCCCCTACACGACTGTGAGAGATATTATTGAAAATAAAGGCAATTCCAGAAAATCACGCAATTCGGAGAAATTTCTAAATATATCAAAAGAACTTGGGATAGAAATTAAAAAAGCGATTTACCAAATGTATAAAGAAAATAAAGTTCCAACTACGGCAAGTCCGAAATTAAAACTTTTGGAATTAGGATATGACATAAGTTATTGCGAAGAGTGGTTCAGAAAATACCCGACTAAAAAGAATGAGATGGGATTATATAAACGAAATCAGAAGGTACCGCCAAGAAAATCGTAATATCGTATATTTGGATGAAACGTGGTACGACACCCACGACTTGATAAAAAAGGTCTGACAGATGGGACAAATAACTGAGTTCTGCAAGCACCATGTTCGAGATGAAAAAGAATTCTAATTCTTCATGCGGGAGGAAGTGATGGATGGGTGGAAAATGGCTTATTACTGTCAGCAAAACAGATCCAAAATTGTTCTGCCGACTACCATTGCGGCATGGACTTTTTTAAACTTGGTTTCAGCAGCAGTTACTGCCAGAGCTTCCACCAGGATCTGTTATAGTCATGGATAGTTATGTCGGTGTAAACTTGTTAGACTTTTTTGTAAAAATATAATAGATGTATGGAATAATTTTTTTTTGTATTTAGAGCTTTAGATAAAAAATATATTATTTTCTTTTAAAATATTTTATTTACATATTTAGTTATGTTAACCGTTAACCGCATGTTTGCAATAGTTAAAAGATTATAGAAATATTAAAATGTATMGCTTATAATTTTCGGCTAGCACAGCATTCAACATATTCACAGGATATAAATATTACAGGAATGTTAAAAATCAAAATAAAAATATTTAGGAATGCGAGATTTCTCTTTGCATATTAAAAAATGCTCAGATGTGCATGTTGTCTYGTTATATTACAAATTTCATTATGACTAGATATACTTTGCTTGTGCAAWATAATGTTGCTACTCATCTAAAACTACGTACAATTCATTTTGAGACGTAAATAAAAACGATCGATGTAAAACCTCTTATTAACCGAATGATTAAAAACTACTTAGAATAATATACACTACGCAAACAAAAAACGAGTTTTAAAACTGCTTAAAGCCGGCACTGGAAATTCACAGAATCACAAAGGGAGGGTTTGACTTATGAGGGGTCGCGTGCCGTTCCAATTGTGCCTGTAAATGAAAGGTAAATAGTATTGCAGGGTTGTAAAAACGGTAAGAGAGTTGCATTACTATACCTTAAAGCGTTTCATAATGGTTGAAAATCGCCCTATAATTGTTTATACTACCAACAAAGTTGGAGAAAATGGTCAGACCGCATAGGTGTTCAAAATGGCGGTCATCATATCGCGATAATCAAATCGATACAAGAGTTTAGTAAAAACTGAAAATGTATTTATTACTTAATTTTTACATATAATTAGCGAAAACAGCAGACCTTAGTAAATGGTACATACGCAGGATGCAGTCAAGCGTACTAGGCTGTTCGCTGCACCACTACCATAGTTGTTACACTTCCTGATTTTGCGAGTGTACACCCTGAGTATTAAAATATGAGCTATAAGTGAACTTTTGCAGTTTTTTGTCACCCTTCTCTCGAACCAATATATTTAGTTAAATCATATCACATAATCGCACTAAACGAACGCCTTATAGCAGTAGCGAAACTATATCGGCGACAACGCCGATAGCGCTATCTTTTAGCTTGAAGTGGGCGATTTAAAAGATGCTAAACATAAATAACATAATAATAAACAAAGTAGTTATAAAATTAACACGGCTAGACCATACTCATTGAGCTCCTTTATTTCGTACACTAATTTGTAACATCTCGGGGTAATGTCACTCCGCTTTGCGATCAGAAAATTCCTGATCGATAATAAAAACGTTATGTATTAGGTGCGGCTACCCTTTTAATCTTGCCTGCAGTTGCATCTGCATAATTTTTTTGTGTTCTCTGTATCAAGGAATACGTCTTAGGCAATGACCAGGTTACTTATTCTACGGCGTATTATGTTTAAATTAGGGTAAAAAAGAAATAATTATTTGTATTTTAATGTAAGCTATATGTAAACAGACTAATGTGAAAGATATGCATGGCCTTCTTTTTGTATTTGACGATGCTGAGCTAGTTCTAGAGAAAAATAATCTTAAATGAGCTAATCCGTTTAATACATGACGTTGAAGGGTGATGTAGAAGTATTGATCAAATTTGCAGGGGTTTTAGCTCAGTTTTAGTAATTCTTCAATTGTCAATACAAAATTATCATGTATATGTCGTGTTGAACTGGCGCGATCGTCTTTGAAAGCCCTGAAGAAACCAATGTCTTTTTGCACTTTTCTGTCTTCTGACATCCTCACTTCCTAGTGTAGTGTTTTCCTAAAATTTACTGCTATTTTAAAGCATACCTTGCGTAACGCAAATAAAATGTATAGTCTTGAAAGAAACTGTTTTGTTGAAAATTATACAACTAATAACAGGCAACAAACTAAAAACAAGGGAAAATGCAAGAACTC
Organism: Rhyzopertha dominica; assembly: GCA_025024175.1. Taxonomy (NCBI): domain Eukaryota; kingdom Metazoa; phylum Arthropoda; class Insecta; order Coleoptera; family Bostrichidae; genus Rhyzopertha; species Rhyzopertha dominica. The sequence continues at coordinate 47,452,289 of QCXZ01000041.1, forward strand.
TACTGGTTGACACACTAGAAGAGATTAGAAGAGATTTAGTAGCTTGACAGGCAAATATTTCAGAGTAAGTTGGCAGGTGCATTTCAATGAATTAAAGCAGTTTACACATATTTTCTTAGAACGTAATTAAAAGCAAGTTGCAAGTACCTGCTTAAATAGATAATGTGTATTAATGTTAACATAGAGTAAGACATATCCCCACAGATATTGTTCAAATCTATTCTAATCGTCTGGGCGTCATTACTGTTATGGGAAATACGGTCCGAAAGTACCATATTCGCACAATATTTCTGGGCAGTCTCTCACCATCTATTCGTTAACCCATGAATAGATAAGTTACGAGTAACTATCCGATGATCGATCTAAAAAGCACTTCATTATTTCTAAAATGCTCATGACCAATTAATTTCGTAAATTCACAAACGAAACACTTCCTTTATCCACGTGATCCACCCGGAAACACGCCGCACGTATATAACCCCGTTTCCCTAAAAAAGAACGACGAAACAATAGACAGCTGCGTTTAGCGGAAGGGTCAAAACCGAACCCCATTAAAAATTAAGCGGGCCGGCCGGCCAGTTTAAATTCCACCCGAAAGAAATATAGTTTTTCCGCTTTCCCGTTCGGTATTGTTCCGATTTTTCCACGGACCCGCTGAATTATGGACGGCGGTCGGTTGCCTCGACCTCGCGACAAAGCGTACAAAAAATAAAGTGGGACAAAGAGAGTATAAATGAAAAGATCGCCGCATAATCGCGTGGCACGCCGGATGAATGGTTGTGCATTCGGTTAGAATAAGATATTGTGGGGTGCACAAAGGAACCTCCTCGACCGACGTAACTTTTATAACATTTTTGTGCTTTCGCCATGCTGACAGCGAAAGCGTATTGCGTTTGCACGGGTATAAATCCCTGAGAAGGACGACAGTATACGCATACGCGCGAGCTTTTTTTGCCTAAATATGAAACCTTTTGTTAGCTCAATGGTGCTTTCAGCTGCATTATGTTTGGGAAATATACATAGCCCATGAATACACCATTTAGAAGTATTATAATAACATATTGCTCCTTTTAAGTTCGTGTGACCAGAGACTAATGTCTAGCATGCTATGGATGTATTTATTTGTATCTATGTATCTTGTTCTAATTAGCTTTCACTCGGTTACTCTTCTTCAACCTCTCTACCGATAAAATGTTCCCAATCCATTGTGGTTTACTTTATTCTGCAGTTTTTATTTAATTGGATCTATTTCCATCTCCTTTTAGATTTTGTCATTTCCTATTCTGTCTGTTGAACAGAAAAGAACAGATACGTGCTCATGGTAGCAGTAATTACATAATTTGTTACGCTAACCGCACAATGGTTGGAAACCATCAAAAAGCTGGCCAAAAGTAAAAAAAACTGTTTTTTATTTTGACACAAAACTGTATGAAATCCGGTAGCGGTTACTTTTCTGTATTTAGAACCGGAAAACAGTGTGCTATGTTCAATATCAGCGGCTATCTAGTACTCTGATGTGAGCGGTATCCATGCTATACACACAACGTCTAATTGTCAAAAAAAATTGTTGGCGCTTCAAAAGTGTAACTTTTGTTCTGACTGTGTAATTTAAATTCTGCAAAATGGAGGATAAATCGGAAGATACATAGAATTATATTATGTATAACAACTTTACTGTATATCTATTATTTATTGTTTGCTACTACGATGAACAACCATGTACTAAATATAAAAGTGGTAAAGTTTATAAATGTTTAAGTACAAATTTAATTACTCACACCACGAGGCACCGCTATGCCGTTATGCCGTTAATGTTTAAACGTTTAGGAAACCTAACTAAATAAAATTCTTCAAGAATTGGGCACCACTGTGACTGTCGGTGGGTTTTAGTATTAACATGCGTTGGTTTTATTACAAAAATATACAGGCATTATCAGCAGGTTTTTCGGATCAGGGACAAGAAACCTGAAATAAAGTTATCAGAAAACAAAATGGTGGGAGCAAAAGGACCTATAGTTCTTAAAATAATAAATGATAGACACTGGGTGGCAAAATTATGGATTAAGTTTATATTAGGTCTGAAAAAAAATTGTTTTTACGTTTCTGATACAAATTTTAAATTCTGTGCTCAGATTCCAGTTCAATGTTAAAGGTTTTTGCGGTATGCCAAATTTTGTTTTAGTGTAAAGGGTTTCAAAAATAATTAAGAAAACCCGTCTTCAGGGTGCCCCTTTTGAAAGGGCTTATCTCCCTTAGAAAGCATTTTTAACAAATGCTTATATGAACTTTTTCTCATAAAAATACCTCAGAAACCATACCTGGAACTTTAGATAAATGTTTACGAAACATGCTGTATATTGTAATTACTGTTGTCTTTTTAATAAAAATCTGTTAAAATTTTACTTTATTACATGAGATATATTGCTTTGCGTTTTGGTCGAGTTTTCAAAAAACCTTTCTGCAATTTTAGGTCTGGCATTTTGAAATTTTAAATTCCAACTCTTAGGTCGAAATCAGTAACCCAAAAAGAACTTCTATACTAATTTTCGTTTAAATCCCGTCAGTTTTTTAGACACCTTAGWCCGCCATGTTAAATAAATCACTTTGAATTTTTCTAATTCCAACTCTGAGGTCGGGATCAGCAATCCAAAAAGTATTTGTTACTGATTTTCGTCTAAATCAAATTAATGTCTACCCACCCTGTCTGCCATGTTAGATACGTTATGCATTTTTCATTTTCTAATGTTAAGGTCATTATTGGCAACCTAAAAAATTCTGTACACTGATTTTCATTTAAATCAAATTAGTTTTCAGAAAATCTGTCAGTCATTTTGGATCCACCATTTTGATTTTTTTACTTCAAACTTTAAAGTCGTACTTGGCGACCAAAAAAGACTTTCTATACTAATTTTCGTTCGAATCGATTTAGTTTTCAGATAATCTATCCGCCATATTGGATCGGCCATTTTGAATTTTTTAGTTTCAGTTTTAAAATTGTAATCAGCGACCCAAAATACGCTCGTATGTTGAATTTCAAGTTTGCACAAAAATACGTCTACTTTTGACCAACTTTTACGTGAATTTCGACCACTGAACTGGTCTAAATTCTATTTGGACTGAACCTAGTTTAAAAATATTACAACTGAACGTTGGTGGTATTTCTAAGAATAAATGTCTATACCTTGTTTATTTGTCTGAGAAATTGAGATGGTTGTCATTCTATTACCAGAAACCCATACTACCACAGAACAAAAACTTATAACTTGAAGACATATAACAGATTTCAATGTAGCTGCTTTGGATATCCCGATTTAAGCATTAGGTACTTATGTCAGGCAAGGTACAAAATCAAAAACTATTTAAAAAAATATAGCATTCATATTATTGCAATTATTGAAGTTCGAAATTTGCATCTCATCATTCGTCATCGTTGTCATCAAACCAATCATATCCATATATTTATTGGTGATTTCCACTGTCATCACAATTAGTAGTGTTATGTAAATAGCAACTAAAGTTAAATATCTGATAAATTGGATAGAACTGGGAAATATACACCCCATATACGTGCTGCTGAAGGTGGAAAGCCTTGTACTCTGTCTGATGGCGGAAAGGTTATAATTCATTGTTTTTTGCGAAAAAGCATTATGGCAGTCAGTCAACATCGTTTTTGAATAAACTTCCACACGGTGAAGATAGACCTTCCACGTATAGATAAAGTTGGTTCTAGATTCCACTCGTTGAAACATTACGATAACCTGGATGAAATTTTAAATAAGGTAATCGTTCAGCAGATAAATTGCTGGTAATCTTCGATGAATCGCTGCTATAAGTGATGATTTAAAAAAAAGAACTGATTTAGTTAAAATTTGCTTCGCAAACTTGGCACTGCAATGCGATCCTTATACCCAATACTACAAATAATCACGACTTGTAGATGTGCAAATACAGTGCACTGCACCTTTAGAAACTAACTGAAAGCCTTTTGATATGACGGAACTAAAACAAGCTTATTTCCTGGACGAGAGACTGTCGGTTTTGCTTTATCAAATACCTGAAGAGTTTGACGTTAATCGTTATCACTTTTTAATGACATTCTTATTTCTCATTCCATCCGAATTGCACAACCAAAAGTCATCGCCATTTTGAAACCGGGATAGCCTGCGAACGAAGCTACGAGTTTTCGTCCCATTTCGCGCCGACCACAAGTTGATTTTTTCTCTAGGGAGACTTCTGGGTCAACCCGTGTATACTAATCAAAAATCGTCAGATGAATTAATGTGTATTGAGCAACTTAAGTTGGAACAATTAGTGGCAATTTCGCATATACACAAGCAAAAGTTGTGTACCATCTACAAACAAACATTCAGCAATAATTTTTTTAACAAATAATTCACATACGCAGATGGAGACCACTCAGCTGTTACGCAATTCGCTAGGTAATGATGAATCAGAAATGGAACTTATGCTAGCGAATACTTCTTACTTACCCGAGTCGTCTTAGCTAAAAATGTTGCTTCCGCTTGTACTACTTGACGTTATTATAAAATAAAGACATCTGCCATAATGTATTGCCAAAACCAATGTGACAAATGCTTAGCTTTCAAGCAAGCGATTCTTTGGGTATTCTTACATCAACGTCCTTTGGATGTTGAATACTCGCTGCTGTTGCATCTGTTAACACTAGAAACGATTTTTCACTCGTGCCAAATATTTTTAGATCAATGACACTACTTCGATGCAGTGTGCCAAGTATACAACTAACCCGAACAAAATAACAATGTAGAGTTTTCTGAGTCAGTTTAGTTGTTCCAGACAAATCCATGATTGTAATGATACATGCAAGACTGAAATTTGAGCAGCTTTATGTTATGTTGAATGGTAGGTGAGTAGAATCTTATCATGCGATGACAAATTTTAATTCTTCGTTCACTGTTTGCTATAAAAATTTTGCACAAACAGGCGTGTCATTCTTTCTCTTTCGGTTTTGCTAGAAGTCATCTACAACTTTTTTTTTAAGATTGGTCATTTCTGTTTTGTAAATAAGTATCATCCTCTACATGAAATGAAGCTTCTGCATAGCAAATGCTGACATGTGTGGAGTAACTTCACATATTGCGTGTTTCATATGGTAGACCGTTGTTGGTATATTGAATTTTGTACGTAATTCCTCAAAAGACTGTCTATTAGAGTTAAAACCCGTGTCGCATTCATCTGTGTTAAAATGTAAGTATTAAGAGACAATTATTGGTACCAATAATAATGATACTTCTTTTCCTTAGACCAACGGGCATGGAAAAAGTCAAATACATATCACCTGCATAGATGTACAGTACATTAATAATAAAGAATTTCTGACAAAAACTGAAACAAACTAGATACAACACAATAATAGTAACTGCATGATAATAATAAACCACAATGCTCTAAATGAAAAGATCTTAGTGTTCTACTACAATTTTTTGTCAGTATACATCTAAACGATCGTAACTAATACAGTAATCGTTCATATGTGGCGTATTGAACGAGGGGAAGTCCCCATTCCACAGTTCTAATTCTACAGGATTGAGATTATGCATCGAATGAATTTATTAGGTAATCTGTTTTTTGCAATTTAAATGTAATTCATTTGAATTTAACGAGATGTTCAATTTTTCTAGGGTTAAATTTGCCTTTGATTTTAGAGCTACGTGATCTCTGGAAGAAACCAGAGCAGAGTGTCCGCTGCTTCAAGTGTAATTTCATTGTAACAGAGCTAAACTTTAGGCTAACAAAAAAAAAAGCAAAAATTGTTTTTATGTTACAGTTAAGCTCAGGTATTTTAAATAAATTATGTAACTCAATATAAAAATACCAATATACTACACATATAGAATGTATTTGCATTATTATGCAAGTATTTACACAAATTTCACATCAATCTTTATTCACCTAAAATGTGTCACTAGTTTTCAAGATTATTTAAGAAACGAATGACTTAGAACTTGTAAACTTAAAAGACAAGAAATTACTGCGTGGTTTAGACAGATTGTTTCAGATGTGCATATAACCTAGCTTTAGCTATAAGAGCAGGCGTCGTTGCCATTACGACCTTGCCATATGGAAACTCCAGTCCTTAATGGGTTAAGTACTCCTAATCGAATCAGCATGTTCCAGTAATCTTATCACTAGCTGCTGGCAGATATCTACTCCTATATTATTTTTACTTCCTCTAAATCCTATTTACTGATTTACAACTGCTAAACCACTACATCTGATTTGGGAATGAACTCTCGACGATTGATATATTACAATGAAAACGGAATATTTCAAGCAAAATAAATCGATTTGGTGCTGCACACAGCCTTTCAGGATATTTTTGTCTATAAGGCTGTGCTGCTTCAAAGAGCCACAAATTAAAATAGAATTAAAATAGTGTAAGGCACAGACAGTAGCAAGTATCACAGTTCGCTGCCTTACTAATTGATTTAAACCAGGACTTTCCAGAAAATAATCTCATTTTGTTGACCGAGAATATAGTGATTACGATTTTAATACAACTTGCGCGAAATGATTTGTAATTGGACAATTTTTGGTATAGGTACAGAAAAATTATAAAACAGCGAGGTATTTCTAGTGAAACAGTTTATTTGGTATATTTAAATGTAAAATACATCATCTCTGAAGCAACAATAAATAATATAATCTGATATGCCAAACAGTTTGCTAAGATTTCCTGAGACGTTAAGACATGTACGTATCAAGGGAGAAGCTAAAAATATATTTAGATAAGTATTTCTAAAAATAGTATTTATATTTCTTAGATTTAAATCTGAGGCTACAGTTTATTTGAACGTACCTTGATATAATTATTTAACAAAGCATTATTAACAATTGTACATTTTACACCATAATTGCATAAGTAGCAATATAGTTGATTTAAAATATTTAACAACAACATTTAAAATAACCTTCTGTTCTGTAGGTACTTGCCGACATAAACAAATTTTTCAGATATTCACATCTGCATCGCGCACACGTTCAACAACAATTTTATATGGCACTCCACCATTTATTAAATGGTAATAAGGACCTAGTCAATGATCATTACCTTTCATTAATTTAAATTTACGCATTCAAAATCAATGAAATTTTCGTCCAAGTTTGAATGCAACAGAATCGCTAATATAAAATATACTTGATTCGTCAAACTTCTAGGTAGTTGTAGTTAAATCTCACAAAAATACCAGCTGATGCAGTGTCTTCTGAATTTGACAAAACAGTGATTGGCCTTTTAATAGTACTTCACAGACTTGCACGAAGTGGAAAGTTGTAAATTCAGCACTGAGTAGATTGTAATGCAAATATATATTATTATTATTATTATTAATCCGCAGTTTTGATTCTGACTCGAAAATTTCATTTGCAATTATATAAAAATTTCTGCCGACCATTTGCCAGTAACAACCTTATCTATCTAGATTACAAATTATGGGTCTGAACACTCTACTAGTGCAAGGAGTACATCATGTATCAATCCATTCGATTTAAACAGAATCGGCCTTGGGAGCGCTGTTGCCAAATTTATCAGTCCGCGGCCTTCTTAAAGGTGGCCATGGTTAAGTACTCCTAATGAAATCAGCATGTCCCAGTAGTCTTATCACTAGCTGCTGGCAGATATTAAATTATATTTAACAATTCACGACTTGAGCAGCTAAACCACTACGACTCGTTTGGGAATGAAGTTTCGACGACTGATATTATCCAATGAAATCTGAATATTTCAAGCAAAATAAATCGATATTTTTGTCTATAAAGTTGGGCTGCTTCAAAGAGCCACAAATAAAACTAGAATAAAAATAGTGTAAGACACAGGCAGTTGCAAGGATGACAGTTCGCTGCCTTACTAATTGATTTAAGCTTTCCAGAAAACAACCTTATATAGTTGAACGAGAACATAGTGATTAAGATTTTCATACAATTTGCGCGAAATGATATATATTGGGACATCTTTTTTGGGATAGCTACAGAAAAATGTACAGTAATGTTGTGTCTTGAGAGTTACAGATTTTATCTCGTTTTGTGTTATACAGAAACATGGTTCTGACCTGAATGGTACTGACGGTGAAAAATCACTTTGCCAATTTATTTCTAATATCTTATTGGCTATCGTCGAATGCTTAACGGGCTCGCTCTTGATACACATGTATTTGTATCTAGAAAGACACAACCTCTAACTTTTCTAGCATCCTTCAAGGGTCCATTACCACGCACAGTAGGCGCTTTGTTATCCCGGAGCCCCTTCGACAAAAGGCAGCCTAAGCAATTTGGTGGAACGGAAGAAGGAGCGCCCAAGATATCCAACACCACAGCTTTGGAGACCTCCTAACATATGGCGGTTGTTCGGGCGGAAATCTCTCAAATTACCCATTGAATGTGTAACACGGGCCCGCCGAAACGTTAGTCGGACCCGGTCGGAATTAATGATTTTCCGAAAGTTTCCGGGAATAAGCCGTATAAAACTCATCTCCGTCGGCCCGTGTAATAAAATGAAAACGTTCGAGTTTAGCAGTTTTATAGGTGCTATAGGATATGCTGATCTCCCGGGCGGGTCGGGGATTCGAGCGCAAAGTAGCTCAACTTACTTTAGTAGTCCCAGATATCCGTTAATATAAAGTTTCGCTGGGCTTGCCACAATTTTCGGCGCAAGTTTCACGAGCGATTTTACACATCGAACTTCGGGATCCGCAAGCTCTTCCTTATTAGGGAAATGCAGAGCTCACCGGAGCGTGAATACGACGCCGTCTTAATTTATACGCATCTGCGGACCAAAAACGGCGCCTTCTGACCTTTGCATGCTCCAAGTGTTTCGCGCGTAGCCTCACGGTTAGAGCCAGACACGATATGTAGGTCTAACCGACACGACAGACACATTTAGATACGACTGAATGCTAAATCTTGTATCTTTAAATATATTTTACGGGTCTGTACTTTAGTCTCACTAACAGTAATCGCCAAAATAATTAGTATACAGAGGCTTTCAGGAAAACTGTTGAAAGTAGCGAGTGACCTTGCTAAAAACATTGACCACTCCCTTGAAAGCTTTTTGGTTCTCTTGGATTATAGTAAATAAATTATGGTGCTGATGAGCTCACTGTTAAGTAGTTCAGCAGGTTTTTGTAAACAAAAGTGAAAAATGTCATATCTAAAGAAGTAAATATAATAAGAGGAGTACTACAAGGAGGCAGTTTAAGTGCTTTATTACTTACTATATTTATTAGCGACTTACTTGACGAACTGGCACCCAATTGCGGTGTCCACATGTATGCTGACGACACAGCTATAGCATTTTCGCTTGACTTTGGGTGATCAAGCAATAAAAAGGGGGACGACCTCTTCATACGAGCTTATAAAATATACGATACACATTTTTAGATAAGCGCAAAACTAGTGCCGTTAGAAATGCGTTTTCTACCGTAATATAATTTGCTATATTGTGCCAATGACCCTTAACTAATCATAGATAAGTTTTTTTTTGCAGTTACTTGTTGGGTTGGGTTGGGTTTAAAGATAAGCGTTCGGATTCCTTTGAAACCAGCGGCTCTGAATCTGGTTACATTTCAGTCCTTGTTCGTTTACTCGTATAACAGATTTAAAAAAATGAATTTATACAAACTCTCTAAAGGCTACTCTGAGTGCTCAGAAAATACTGTCGGATAGAGGCAAATTTGTGTTAGTTTTGTTCAGAATAATTTGGAAATCATTATCTAACCTTTACAGCGAATTTATGTATGATGAAAAAGTATCGACATTTTAATTGCAACTGATGTACATATATAACAAATATTTACGTAATATATATTTTCATGATTCTGAGGAAGAAATAAGTTTGTTTGCATTGCTGGCTAGTACTCCTAATCTATTTCTTATAAAGCATGAATTTTGCTTAAGAGGGGAGTTTACCTAGAGCGAAGCGGGTCATTTTAATCACCTACCGCTTTACATTTTACCGAGTATTCGAAACTTTTTCGAAGTGAAATTTCGACATGGCAATGACAAAAGATGTAGCTACAACGTAGAGTTCGAGTTTTTTCTGAATTTGGTACGGTAATGTAAATATTTGTTGTTATATTTTGCTTAAAAATGCGTATTTTTGGCGAGCTATTTCTCGAAAACTAAGGCACATAAACGAAAAATTCGAACTCCAAGTTGTAGCTACATATTTCTTTGTACACCACCAAAAACATGAGCACGATCAATGAGTAAAAACATTCAAAAAAATCTAAAACCGCAAACCCTTTCGCACGAGTCCGTCACAAGAGCGGAATGCGAATGCCCATCCCCACCAGGTCCGTCGCGTGGTATCCAGTGAACAGTGAGGCTAAGATACAAACCTGTCGGGAATGATCGAGCGATATACGATCTATTCCGATATGACTGGATTTCTAAGATTGTATGTCTAAATACACGTGACAAGTTTAATGTTAAGAGCTCTTTCACATTAATTTACTGTCTGCCGAAGCAATGGGGAAGCGGAAGGAAAATTATAAATGTTCCTCCAGAAATCATAATCGACATGCAGTTAGAATGAAATGTTATATAGTTCATATTTACATATTTTGAATAACCTGGTATAATATCATAATAAGTTACTAATATCATGCTTACTTTTTTATGCACACACCACAGTCAGCAATTTTCCGAATATTAGTTTAGCCCATCTGTTGCTCGTAGGATCTTTGCGTGATTTCAACCTATCGGCTACCCTCTTACGTCCCATGTCCCGCTGGTAATACGAGTTGCATAGTTTACATTTCTGCCCGATCGCTCCAAGTAAATGCCCCTCTTAAACTATATTCATTTTAAGAGAGGGCCTATAAGAATAAAAACATTTCGTTTAATATGTTTTATGATCAAAAACTGATACAAAAATTTTAATTTAACTTAAGTAACCCACAGGATCATTTAAAGTTTCAAATTCAAGGCCTAGGTATCTACAAAATCATTAACATAAAACTTTTTCAAAGAGATCTGAAATAAGTTTTAAAAGAGAATTATAGTTATATAAATGGCCATATCTTATACTTTGTTGAGTCGTAATGTAGAAATATCTAAATAATTACGCGTATAATATAAATTTGCAACAATAATTGTTTATTTCTTTCAAATGTAATTGCCAGAATTGATAAAGAAACTGTAGGTGAAATTTAATAAAAACTCAGTGTATTTAATAAAAAAAACATATCCTTTTAAAAGATTTTAAAGTTATTGATTATGCAAAAATAAGCCTTGTATACAAGTGAGCTAAGAGGCATTGTAACAATATAGCAAATTATAATTATTATATCACGGTAGACCTTTCTTGGAGGCCGGCTTACAGTTTTGGCAGAATATTACTTAAAAACGCATTTCTAACGGCACTAGTTTTCCTTGTACCTAAAAATGTGTATCGTACATTTTACAAGCTCGTATTAAAAAGGCCTCTCCCTTTTATTGCTTGATCACTCAAAGTCAAAGTCAAGTGAATATGTGTCAAGAAAATATCTGAACCTGATTGTGTTATAAGAAATTTGAATGTAAAACTTGAAAAAGTTGCTGTATGATGTAGCAAATAATGGTTTACTGCCAGACTCATGTAAATTGGTTGCAATGTGTATCAATTCTCAGTGGTATATGGTAAACTAAAAACAATATATGTGTTGTTAATCGTCGATCTTCGCGCAAGCTACCCGCTTTTGCAAACACCGACAAGGAGGACTTCCACAACAGCACGTATTTACAATGGATTTATAATACAGTTTTATTCCAAAGGAAAATGGGAATGGTACAAATAATTCAATGACTAATAATAATGACTTTTACAAAATTTGCTACCTGCCTACTACTTATCTCTATATATCAAACGTTCAGTGATTCCAACAATATGGACGGAAACAAACGTTACCATCAGAAACAAAATGGTTCCTGGTCAATGCACTTGTCTTCTCACATTTAGTCTACTATAATTTCATAACACAATAGTTTAAACTTCAGGTGACTCAAAATACCTGCCTTTGATATGAAGATAGGCAAAACATAAGTATTTTCCAACCCATTTTAAAAATTATCTTGAGGGGGAAAGATTTTATAGACGCACTGTATATGAATTAACCAGACTCGGTAGTAAAATAGGAATGTCGTATTTGCAGAAAAAAATCATGCGAAACGCAGTTATTAAAACGTTGCAGTTGCATATTTAATAGACTTTAATTCAGTAGTGTTTGATTACATATCAATATCCTGCAGCATTTTGAAATTATACGGGAAATATTGGAATGAAAAATGATAGCAGGACAAGTTTTCCAAACATAACCGCAATTAGCGAAATGAGTGCTCGCTTTTTTGTTGCACATTTCCCTTTTAATTTTACCACATACTAACATTTCCTGCCTGTGGACGTAAATATTGACATAGTTTTTTCATTATCACGTGTATTAGATGCCAAGGTCTTGAGCTTTGGAAAATCCATCATATTTAAAAGCCACAGCCTATAATAATAAATAACCTTGATCCAAAATCACACAGACCTACCTAAGTGATACTTAAATGCAGCTCGAAATCTCGAAATGCCAAACACGAAATCGTCATTTGTCCTTATTATCCAGTTCTTCAATCTTGAATTGTTAAAATCACACGCTACGGTAGCTATATCCACTTTGTGGCCGTTCTAGATAGTCAACAGCGATACGTTTCAGCAACTACATGAATACACGGAAAATTAAAACAAATCGTTCGATTCCATGACATTAACTCCTTTTAATATCGTTTTGATTAATGACCTCCTTGCGTTACTTCCATCAATAAAAATGAGATGTGTACACATTGCATGTAAACACGTCACTTTACGGCACTGGACTAATAATTTCAGGGGTTGCACAAGGACTGGAGCGCGAAGATTAGAATGACTGGTTTCGTGCAGTTTTGCAGTATATAATCAAGATCTTAGATTGCTCAAAATATATGAAATATGGATATTGAGGAAAAATGTTATTTGTGAGATAGCTGTATTGTTTTGGAACCAGAGGTGTGCGGTGAAGTTTGAAAGGGAAGCAGTTTTAAAAGACTTACCACTAATTAAGAACCAGAATTTTTCTTGTAACACTATTTTGCTTCATCTGTTGCAAATGAGTTCTCAAGTCTTCCTCTCCTTTTTCTTAACAATTCTTCTCCTTTCGAAAAAATGTACCTTCCCTGTTATCACAATGCTTCTAGGTCTTTAAAGTGGTGTCTGGTCGTATTGAACATTTGTGAAAGAAGTTGTGGAACAACTAGGATGTTTTGTTTTCCAATGACATAATAAACCTTTGAACACTAAAAGCATAATCTTGTGAAATAGGCTAGCTGCGTGAAGTTTTATTCTTTGCTTCATATCAAGCCACGGGATTAATGTTGACAGCTTCGTATACTATGTATTAGTCTTAGACTGGAGTTTTGAACCGTTTGAATTCTTTGCGACGTGACAAAATCGAAGCAGGGTCCATATACAGAATCGGCATGATTAAGTATTGATAAAATTAATGTTTACACATAAAAAGTTTTTGTGGCCAACATTTTACGCACATTAACAATTGTTTTTAAATTCACAACAGCTTTAGGAATTGAATGAGCTTCATGTAAACGATCAGTAAATTTCAGAATTTCATTATCAACAGAAATATTTCAGTTTTGCAATAACTGCTCACGTATCTTGGGTTCTGATAGCTTATCAAGAAGTATTAGTTTAGATTTTTCGGGAATTGATAACTAACTCAATGGTAATTTTATGATTGATATAGTCCACCTCGTATTTATTGAATAGTACATTATGTGTGTATCTTCCGAATAAAGATGGTAATCTTAGATAAGCCATGATCCCACATCATCGTCCATTCTTTCAACCATCATACCAAGTTTGTAGTAATGGACGTGGCAGGCAAAAGTCCACAACTACGTAGATTTTGTAAATGAATTCCATAATTCGGTTTGCTATAGTATTCTCTATGATTTTAGATATCACCCCTATTGTAAAATTTGTTATTTGATAAGCAATTATTTGAAATTTAAGAATGTTGTTTGTATTTTTTACCATTACCTATTTAACTTGATATACCATCCAACTTTGTTTGGTTTTAATTTAGTATTTTTCAATATCTTGTTGGCGCTTTTTAAAAAAATTTCGTGAAGTTGTCTTAACTCCTACCTAACGCGTGTCCATTTTCTTCAACTGTTAACAAGACATCCAGTTGTTGTTCTTAGACGTCCACTTCTAAGTAGATATTTTATTTGACGAAACACTTTACATCTTTAACATCATATCTGACTGCGTTTATATTATTTGGTTGTAGTTTTTTTTATTCTGGGCCCAGCAACGCAAAAATATACTGGGCGTTCTATATAAAAACAAAGTTTAATTATTTATTTGTTTATATACAGAAGCACAAACAGGACGAACTTAAAACAGTGCTTACAACTTATTCAATAATGAAATTAACATAGTATAGAATAAACCACACCGGAAAACAGAAACTATTAAGATGTAAAATTAATACCTAATTAACACCTAATTTATGATTATAACATTATGTAATAAGTACCAAGATACAAAAGGAAAAGAACGAACTTATTGGTGAAGCACATTAAAAATTTTTCTCCTAAATGAGTATACAGAATCACTAAATATATCAACTTCAAGTGATGGATTAGTTAGCCTGCTTAATGAATTGTAGGACTTTATACTTCTAAGAAGTGGGGAGTTTGCATATGCATTAGTGACATGTACTGGTACATAAAACAAATTATGAGACCTAGTGTTATACATAGAAGGCACCGAAATATTCAACATACCCAAAAGTGTTCATGTATAAGATCAGTACTCTGCAGATTCAGATGTTCTGAATCCTTTCAAGGCTATTAACGTACACAATATATTGGAGATTCCAAATAACCGAAGCATAGTTCAGAATGCTATTGACGTAACCCATGAACAAAGAATTAAAAGATTTCCATTTTCAAAATTCAAAACAAACTCTAAAAATAAATCCTAGACTATTATTTGACTTCCTTACAATATGAGAAATATGTTCACTAAATAGCATCTTTGAATCAAATACAACACACACGTCTCTAATTAAATTTACCCTATTTAACAAGCTACTGTTTATACTATAATCAAATTTTATAATGCTCTTATTCCTGGTAAATGATATCGTGCAACATTTATCAATGTTAAAAAAGGCTATTACTCTGGCAGTACGATTTCAGCCTTTCAGTATCCTCCTGGAGAAGCCTGCAGTTGTCTATAGAAGAAACGCAACGATAGATTTTTAAATCATCAGCATACATTAAAAATTTGAATGTTTGAAACAATATGTCAAACAAAACAAATATGATTCAAATCACGCAAGAAGAGAATCACATACACCAATGTTTTCGTTTATTATACGCAAACGACCAGAATTGTTTTGGCTCCACGCCAATTTTTCGTTCAACGTTTTCAATGTAATTCCTATAGTCATTGTTAAGCTGGACGATATTTCCAGTATCATTATTAAGTTCTTTATTTTTCCCTATACATATACCACCATAGCCAATTTAGAAACCAAATTTAGGAACGTTATTAGAAAAGACCCTGTATAATTAGCTGCATTTAGTTGGTAAATCAGAGTAATCCTTATAGCTTTCTTATGAAAGGCAAATGATTAGCACAAATGGGGCTAAGACGGCGTGAACGCTGTTGTTGATAAGTCTTAAAATATCAATAATAGTCAGTTATAGTTTTTATTCTTATGTCTCAATAATAAAAATGAATCAAGTGCAGTCCAAAATGTAACGTTATTATAGATTTACTCTTTGTTGACGTAATGAAGCTATGCCTTATTGTTGGGATTGCTTGAAGAAATAATCGATACGATTAGTTGACTGTAGTTTAATAAATGTAATGGAATACAAACTGCTACGATATATAAACTATGCACTGTTCGCTTGATGGCTGACCATTGACAGACGAGCGACGACTCTTCTATCGCGTCGGCACCAGCTAGAGTTGACCACRTCGTGTACGTTCGCCACTTTCCGACCAGTATTTAAAACTAATTTATTATTCGACCACACTTCCCGCCTTGAACGAATGTTCAATACCATGACATGAAATTAGCATACATAGAGGTGAGTTAATTTACATACATATACAAGGTAAGTATAATACATTCATAGTATAAGTAATCAGTATAACAAGAACATAGTATATATTGCATAGAATTAATATTTGTATTTATTTGTTTCTTAGTTATCGTCTGTGATAGGAAGTGGACATAACTTGGACACCGCTCGTTTGTACACCCCCTTGTTCGTTCTCACGCTGACCACACGCACCACTCCGTCACCACCTGGATGTAGGTCTTCGATGCGTCCCAGAAGCCATCGATATGTTGGAATGTTGTCCTGCTTGATGAGCACCAGTTCACCAAGCTGGAGGTTCCTGTTGCCGGTTCTCCATTTGCCCCTCTGTTGCAGGGTGTTGAGGTAGTCCTTGGACCACCTTGTCCAAAAATTTTGATGAAGAGCTTGTAGTAGTTCGAATCGGGATTGTCGATTAGTTGGGGTAGTCCGCCGGTCTACATCTGGCAAACTGGTTAATGGCCTTCCAATTAGAAAATGGGCAGGAGTCAAAGGTTGAAAGTCATTAGGATCTGATGACATAGGATATAATGGTCTGGAATTAAGGGTTGCCTCAATTTGGATAAGAATTGTATAAAATTCTTCATATGTAAGTTTAGTGTCTTTTAAAACTCTATATAAATGAAACTTTACTTGTTTAACAGCGGATTCCCACAAACCACCGAAGTGTGGTGAGTTGGGAGGAATAAATTTCCATGAAATAGATTCTTTTGAGCACCAATCAATAATAGAATTTTCCTGCATAGTTAAGAAATTTTGTAATTCTTGTAAATAATTTTTTGCACCTTGAAAATTGGTGCCATTGTCTGACCAAATTTGGGAGGGCTTACCTCTCCTTGAAATAAATCGTCTCAATAATGCTAGGAATGATTCAGTGCTTAAATCTGTAGCTAACTCTAAATGAATGGCCTTACTTGTAAAACAAATGAAAACACAGATGTACCCTTTTTGTAATTTACATCCACGGCCTTTCCTATCTTTCAAAAGAAATGGACCTGCATAATCGATTCCAATAATGTTAAATGGGCTTGTAATATTGACCCTTTCTGATGGAAGATCAGCCATAATAGGAGAATTGGATTTTGGATTTAATTTAAAACAAGTTATGCAAGAACGGGTGATCTTCTTTGCAATGCCCATTCCTGCAGTGGGCCAAAAATTCTGACGCACAGTGGCTAGCAACAATTGAGGACCTGCATGTTGCAACTCAAGATGAAGGTGTTCAAAAATCAATTTTGTTAAGACATGTTTACCATCAATCAGTAGTGGATGTTGTGAATCATATGTTAATTTTGCATTTTTTAACCTGCCTCCTACCCTTATTAAACCATCTTTATCAATAAAAGGAGATAAGGCAGTTAAACGATTCGCTCTGTTTAAAGAATCACTCTTTAATTTTGATATTTCTGGGGAATAACATTCATACTGAGCAATTTTGACAAGTCTTTTCATGCTTTGATCTAGCTCAATAGGTGATAGTGCACCAGAAATTCTTGCATTTTTGTTTGCCTTTGCATTTGAAATAAACCTGAGGCAGTAAGCCATAACACGTTTAATTTTGTGGAATTTTGAAAATTTATGAAATGGAAATGACATTGGTTTTGAACTGATAGTAGTCAAACAGTGTTTTTTGAGTTCAGGTATGTCATCTGTCTTCTTGAAATTGGATTTATTAGAAAAATTGTAATTTGAAGCTTGCAAGTATTCCGGACCGTGCCACCAAAGATTAGAATCTAAAATTTGCTTGGGAAGTACTCCTCGAGATGCAAGATCGGCTGGATTCTGACTTGTAGGCACGTAAAACCAATCAGATACTGAACTTGAAGTTTGAATCTGACTCACTCTATTTGCAACAAATGTTTGTAACCGACTGGGTTCTGTGTTTAACCAGCACAATACTACCTGAGAATCAGTCCAGTAAAAATATTTTGCTGATTTTATCATGCAATTAATTACTTGTTGCATGAGTTTGATTAATAAAAGTGCTGCGCAAAGCTCTAATCTAGGAATAGAGATTGTTTTAATAGGAGCAACTTTTGTTTTTGCACACAACAAATTTACTGCAACGTTATTTTCTGAATTGATACTCTTTACATAAATACATGCTGCATATGCGTCCTTGGAAGCGTCACAATAACCATGTATTTCAATACTAGTGTGGTTCTTGCAACTAACATGTCTGGGAATTTGAAGAAGGTTTAATACCACCAATTGAGATCTTAGTTGAAACCACTTTTCTTTTATTTTATCTGGCACTGGTTCATCCCAGGCCAACTTTTGCAACCATAATGATTGTATCATAATTTTTGCAATAATGGTACATGCGCTTACCATGCCAAGAGGATCGTATATCTGTGCAATTTCAGAAAGAATTTGACGTTTTGTGATTTTGTTTGATATGTTGCTTTCGCTGATTTTATAAGAAAGTATGTCTTGATTGCTATCCCATAAAATTCCTAAAGTCCTACAAGTTTGATCTTTCCCTATTGAGAGAATACCATTACTTGTTTTTGATGAGCCACCAACTACATCCACAATTTTAGGATTACTTGATATCCATTTGCGAAGATTGAAACAACCCTGCTTCAACATGGTGTCTAATTCTTGGCATGTATTGGCGAGTTCTTCTAGACTGTCTGAACCAGTGAGAACATCATCTACATAGGTGTCATGTAGAATTATTGATGAAGCCTTCGGGTGTTTGTTTTGGTTTTGAATTGCCAATTCATTGAGACATCGAATTGCTAAGTATGGGGCTGAGCTTGTACCAAAAGTAACTGTATTCAATTGGTATGTTTGCAGAGAATCTTCAGGATTGTCTCTCCAAATGATGTTTTGCAAATGTCTATCATTGGGGTGAACTAGGATTTGTCGATACATTTTTTCTATGTCTGCTGAAACGACATAGGAATGTTGTCGAAAGCGAATTAGAATGCCAATTAGATCATTTTGTATTTTGGGGCCTATGTATTGAATGTCGTTCAATGAAATTCCTGAACTGGTAGGACAAGAAGCGTCAAAGACTACACGCAACCTGGTAGTGATGCTGCTGTCTTTTATTACTGCATGATGAGGTAAGTAATTGCTTATGAATTTGCCTGTAGATTCTGGAATTTTGGACATGTGACCCAACAGTTCATATTCATGGATGAATTCAGTGTATTGAGTTTTAAACTCAGGATTGTCTTTGAATTTCCTTTCTAGATTGAGAAATCGACGAATGGCTGTTTCTCTTGAATCACCTAGAGAACTCGAAGGAACTTTGAGAGGAAGTTTTACTACAAATCTGCCTTCCACTGTACGAGTGGTGTTGGCCTTGAAATGATCTTCACATAAACGTTCTTCCTTGGTAAATTGAGGAACGTAAGGAATCTCTTCAATTTCCCAAAATCTTTTTAATTCATCATTGTTTGACTGAATCACCTTTGAAAAATGACAAGATGAACGTTTAGCCGGAGCAGGTATGATACCTGAAATTATCCACCCTAGTTTTGTGTTCTGTAATGATGGCATGCATTTCCCTAGTTTGATACTACCGCTCTGAATGAGATCCCAGAACAGACTAGCTCCTATTAGGATGTCTATGTCTCTGGATTCATTGAAATCTGGATCAGCCAGCTGGATATGGTCTGGCATATTCCAATCGGATTTCGAAAAGGATTGATTGGGTAAGTAATCTGTGATTTTATTTAGAACATAACAATTTAGTCCTGCCTTGTAATTTGTACTGGATGAATAAATCGTTATATAACAACTTTTGTCTAGGTTAAATGGAACATTATTGATGCCGATGATGGATAATTTGGAATCTGTGCAATTCAATTGTAATCTATTGCAAAGATCAGCCGTAATGAAATTGGATTGTGCACCGCTGTCGAGAAGAGCTCTACATGAATGCTTATTACCTTGTGAATCCACGACCAGAATCATTGCTGTTGATAATAAAACGTCATTGTAATATCGCACGTGATTTGACAGATTTACTTGTTTGTTAGTGCTAGCACTAGCACCCTCTTGGACGGAATCAATTGAAGAGCTAACCTTTGTATCTACATGAATTAAAGTGTTATGTTTTGAGTTGCAGACCTTACATGGTCCAGATTTGCATTGTGACACTTCATGACCACTCTTCAGACAATTTAGACATAATTTAGAAACCTTAACCTTTTCCATTCTGCCAGGAATGTTTAGTTTTATAAATTCATTACAGAAATATATTAGATGGTTACCCTTACAAACGGGGCATTTACTGTTTGCAATTGTTGCTGTAAATTGTTTTTTGTGAATTGGTTTATGATGAGAAATTACCTGTTTCTCTTTTAGTATAGCTGAATTTTTGTCTCTCGTTTCAAGACTTTCTAGTAACTCTGCTTTGTTCTGTATGAATTTTTTGAAGTCGTTGAGGGTAGGAACATTATATTTGATGTTAAATTCTTGCCATTCTCTGGCTGTGGTTTTATCTAGCTTCTCACTCATGACATAAATTATGATGGTGTCCCAATGTGAAACCGGTTGTTTTAGAATTTCTAAAGCTCGCATATGTTTAGACATAATATCTAGCATTTTTCGTAAATCATTTGCCGATTCGCGAGAAATCTGATTGACACTAAACAATGCCTTTAAATGATTGTTAATCAAAACTTGCTCGTTATCATACCTTTCACACAAGAGTTGCCACGCTACCTCATAATTTTGAGCTGAGAATTCCAATGAATGGATCACTTGCCTTGCATCACCCTCAAGGCTTGATCGCAAATAATGAAATTTGCTTATGTTATCTAGATGGTGACGTCTGCCAACCAAACTTTGAAACATATCTTTGAATTCCAACCAATTGTCATATAGGCCGGTAAATTTAGGCAAATTAATTTGTGGTAATTTGACATTATCTGAAAACTGTATGTCTTCTAATTGCACGGGCCTTTTTGAGTAGGCTTCGTTTAAAATTTGTTTAGCCATTGCTACAAATTTGAAATGTTCGTTTTCAAACTCAAACCTTGCTGCTAGATGCTGATCAATATCGCTTTCGTTATTGATTTCTAGGAAGGTTTGAATTTCATTAAATTCTACCGACAGAGAATTTTGATTTTCTATTCGGCTCTCGAGTTCAAGCACGATCGTTTCATTTATAGCATTATCTTTGATTTTGTTCACGAAATCTGTAAATGACATCAAGCGTCTTTTAAAGACCTCGCGTTTTTGTATTGCTGTTTTTATATCATTGATTGGTGGTTCAATGTCTGAATTGCTAGGCTTTGCTTTGACTTTACTCATTTTGATAAGTAAACTTGAATGAAATATTTGAATCGAATGATATGATTAGAAAATGCAACTGACAAAATGTGCAATGCAACACATAGGCAAGAACGGATATAAGTATGTAGGAATTGGAATGACTCACTACCCGCTGTCCTTGTCTTGCACGCTTGTTTGATTGCCCAGCTCTGCAGTACGTATCGTCTGTTGGCCTGTTGTTACGGGCGATCTGGCACCGCTGCAGCTGGTCGCGCTTGGAATGGCACCTGCTTTCGCTAATCGCTGGTTGACCTTCCAACGCCGATCTGCTATTCTTCTGTAAGCTTATTTGGTAACACCAATTACCAATCCAGGCTCAAAGGACCAAAAACTTTGTTGGGATTGCTTGAAGAAATAATCGATACGATTAGTTGACTGTAGTTTAATAAATGTAATGGAATACAAACTGCTACGATATATAAACTATGCACTGTTCGCTTGATGGCTGACCATTGACAGACGAGCGACGACTCTTCTATCGCGTCGGCACCAGCTAGAGTTGACCACTTCGTGTACGTTCGCCACTTTCCGACCAGTATTTAAAACTAATTTATTATTCGACCACTTATAGTGCTGTTTAATTTTAGACCGAAACCACACTATCTTGTCCAGTGTGCCTCTAATTCCGGCCCCAGCAGCTGCCACGTCCCGTTTGATGTATAGAAACGGCCGAGTGGCCACTGGATCGCACGCCAGGTCGAGTGTGTCGTGTGTATCGGCCTGCTTTGATTCGGTATTTTCCAAGTTTGCATAGTTCCAAGTCGAGCCATCGGCAAATGGAGTCTGTGATGTGGTGCGTTAGTGAATTACTATCGATTGTGTACCTTATAAAGCAAACACAATGCCGCTGTTGATTCCGTCAGATAGTTGATTTGCTATAAACTTATCATTGCATGTTCAAACATGACATGTCAATTGTAGTACGCAGCTGCACTGTGCCGCACTGCTGAAAGCAAACATGCAATCTGTGTGCGAGCGATAATGAGGAAAACTCATCCATGAAAGCCCCGATGGAAAGCGACGCACTCGAACGGCTAAACAGGGATTGTTAATTTAATTAAAAGAACTGATGCTCGTAAACGAACGTTCATCAGGCGCTGAACAATGATGCAGATCCGAAAACCGTTAACGATGCGCGCTCTCTACGGCCGAAAAGTTTGTCGCGGAAGTTTTTTTTTTATTCGATAAATCCTACGAGGCGGAAAAATGCTGATTGTGTCAAAAGCATACACCATACAACTTTAAAAATGACAACAAAATATGCAGTATTCAGTACCGAATATACAACACTTTCAACAGAAACACATAAAATCTAATTATAGCACGATCAAAATGTATCCAATTTTCAGACTTCTTGGTGGCGTCAATCAGCTTCTGAGGAAACCATTTCATTGGGCACAACTTGCAGATGACGAGGTGATTCATAGTTTGTTAACAAAGTGTGGAGTCGCTACCGCATCCCACATTTTCCTTTTGATAATCATACGTGAGTCCTTTAGGTAGGTCTTGGATCAGGAATGAAACATTGTTTTAACAATGCTATGTTGTCTGCATCAAAACAGTCTGTGGGGACCTCTGTCGGTTTTTAAATGCTCACTACAGGGTGGGCTATCGTTCAGAGTACAGGCTCCCTTCAAAGACGGGTGGCTGGCACTGTTAATAGTCAATAAATGGCACAGTGTCGACCACAATAATAATTCTCGCAAAACATTGTTCCGGTCCACAGAATTTGTTTAAGTTCTATAGATGGGTAAATTACCAAAAGTTTTTATTAAAAGAATGTCAGAAACCCACTTGTTTGGAAGTATTTTCTTGCTTCCTCTCCGCTCCACAAATAGGTTTCTATAATAATTCTGTTCTTATAGGTAACGTTACGCAGGATATTTAACAAACGCCCGGGAAATTTCAAGGGGTTATTTTAAGTATACTTTCCTTCGGTGATTTTTTGAAATCCTTACAGGGTGATACAAATACAAATTCTAGCATTACACTTTTTGGTACTCATATTGAAACGAAGTGGAATTATGATTAGGAAGAAATTTCGAGGGTTCATTTTTTGTATCCGGAAATATACCACATACTACGCATTGAAGTAGGCACTTCTTCCCCTTAATTTTCTACCTCTTACTGTTTTTTATCAGTGCCTTTTTCTCACTTTGGTACAAATCTGTGAACTACTGCTGCTGATGCTTTTTAACCGATGAGGAACGCTCAAGAAATGAAGGAATTTTCAATATCTCTTTTCGCTAATGCTTTTGCATTAGAGGGAAGACTGGATTCTTGCATTCTAGCTGACGGTAGCAATTTTCAACAGTTCTTATAGATTAAATAGCTTTATACGCGATATATAGATGATAGGATATTGTCATTAATTGATTGATTACAGCGTACGGTAGCCGAGCCGGCTCGTCTACGCTGGGTTGCAGGGATGACAAATTCGTTGCTAGTTGTCTTCCACGTAGCGCATGTTATTACAGAAAGCTAATGATTGGAACGGTGAGATTTGTGGGGTAGATCTTTTCTTCAACCTCAGAAGGATTGCTCTCTGGAATTAAGATCAGATTTAGAATCTCCTTCTCTATGATTCTCACCTCACTTGTTCTCTAACTATAGCACGGTCCTTCTGCTCGTACTTAGAGCTGGCAGCCCTCTATTTCTCAAGCTTTTTGTAGTATATGGTCTCCCTTTGAATGTGTCCCCAGTATTTCGTTAACTATTTTTCTTTGACCAGCATCTGTACAATATTCCTTTTAGGGTTTCTTGAGCATGTTTGGCTCCAAATGTCATGGTCATGATGGACAAGACTACTGACATGTACCTTTATATCCTTTAAGATGCTCCTACCTGGTTTATGTATGGCGGTATAGCTTTGTGCGCATTATTGTCCCCTATAATTATGAGCATTCGTGGATGTTGAACAAATTTGTTTTACATCTGTAATTTGCCGAAACATTGTATCGTTGTGTTTTCTTGTAAACTGTCCGATCGAGTACAGGCGGTTAGAATCGATGGCGTGACATCAGACTGGATTACGACAGCATATGGGGTGCCTCAGGGTAGTGTGCTAGGCCCTTTGGCTCATAGCGTATATATTGCCGACTTTCCTCGAATGATGCCTGGGAATTGGGGAGTGCATTGCTATGCGGACGACATTCAATGTTACGTGTCGTGCTTTCCGGAGGAAGCCAATCAGGCTATAGGTGTAATTAACGAGACTCTTCAATCGATCGTTGACTGGTCGGACATTCTGAAAATGCCACGGTGTCTTAGTGCGATTCTACTGAACTCTGAAGTGATTCCTTTCTCCAAGGAAGTGAAAAACCTGGGTGTAGTAATAGACCCTCATCTGTCCTTTGAGCAACATGCTGTGCGTAAGTCATCAATAGGGTGGTGGAAATTAAAATGTCTGTGGAAATACAAGAACACATTATCACCGGAAATAAAATGGAAACTTGCCAATGCACTGATACTCTGTCACATAGATTATTGTAACACAGTATACTACAAATTTCTGAGTAATTCAGTGAGGGACAAACTTCATTTATTGCAAAATGCATGTCTACGGTTCTCATTTTTAACAGGTTTCAGGGACCATGTCACCCCATATTACAGACAGTTTAAAATACTAAAACTTAATGAGAGATATATACTGCCGCTTTGTGTGTTTTTGCGGAGGATTATTTCTAGWGGGTTGAACTGACTTTGCCCTTCAAGGCGTCTGCATAATCCTCAACATCAAATAGTCCTTATCCAACGCGTTGCTAATTAACCTATCCGCATCCATCGGTTTCGCAGCCTGGCATTCTCACGTTCCTTCTGCCCGCCACCACGTGTTCTCCGTCTGATTTCTGTGTTAATACAAAGCCGAAAGTACGTTTTCCTCGATTCTCGAAGTATTTAAAGCGCTATTCACGTGGCCCGTTAATTAAGAGGAACAAAACGAATAGATTTCCAATTAAAACAAACAAACAAGAGGTTAATCCCGGCACCTATTCATCACAGCAACAAGCAGCACGCGCGTTTCGGCCGGTGAACTTGCGATTGCCAGCGGCGTACGTTGAAAAAGGTATTTTTGGATGAACAATTGTCAGAAATTGCGTTACCGTTCATTACGTTTCAAAATGATAAAATTAGGACACGTGAAAGTGAAATGCAGAAAATACATCCAGAGCCTCTTCTAAAAATGCAATCTAGTTTACTTGGCGCATACCTGTATGACGCTAGAGTGAGCCAAAATATTTTAATGCGGAAGGAATGACTGGAATGTTGGCAAGCAAGCACTCTAACTTAGAATGTGTCAATGAGATTCTACATAAGAAAAAATCTACTAATTTACAGTCGAACCGAGTCACGGAGTAATGTTTTTGAAGTTAACGCATCCGTTTTCCCCCAGCAGCTGTTGACTTTAATTGGTTACGAGACATTAAAATTGTTATAAAATCCAGACTCTCTGTTTTCTACCTCCGCTTCTGTATGTAGAAATTCGTTTTTACTTTTCTGTCCTTTCTTTCCATATCAAGCGTTTATAACTTAGGCCGCGGTCTAAGAACTAAATTTGCAGCATAAATCTAATCCGTTTTCGATGATGTTTTAATGGCTTGTACCTTTCAGTTTGTAAACCACTAACAAGTTGGTCTTCAACAGAGATTCAACATATCTTTAGGTCGGCATGATTAAAGACTACACTTACCACAGGCAATGTGTAATTTTTCTTTCCTGCGAGTTTTTAAGCGCATGTAAAAGCTGATTAATAATTCATGCTCTTGTAGAACTATCCATTCTTCAGTCGTAAGGGCATACAGATGTAAATCTACAATATTCTAACACAATAAGTCAAGAGGTACATAGATACGCATCTAGCACAGATGTAAGTCATCGTAAATTATAGGTTGTATCATATACACTTCGGAACTTTATTAAAGATTGCTCTGGCCCCTGAAATTTTAGGGAAACAAACCTTATTTTACATATTGCATTAGACTTATTGTTGATGTTCTCAATTTAACCATCAATCTCCATATCAATGCAATCGATACACATTTCTTCATTTATTTCAAAACGTAGTTTCTCAGCAACTCAAACAAATCATACACGACTAAATTTATTAGACACTGAAATACTGAAACTTATATATTTAATTCATGAAATAAACGCTTAGACCTATTCCAAACATTTAAAAAATGTTTGAGAATCGTTACCGTCTTTTTCATGCTTCACATGTAGACAACAACATAATCAAGGGTAATTTGCAGTTTCAATTCCCAATCGTCATCTGTAAAATTGTGCTTATCCTAAAACACAGTCTGCGCTAAAAGATGAAGTAGTATTTGAGGAGATTCATTCAGAAACTCTTCTTATCCGTATTACTTAGTTTTGTTTAAAAGCTGAGTATATAAATACATACATTATCCCTTTTATAGATTAGATTATAAAGTTCTGTTGCAGCATTACCTTTTCTTTAAATAAAATTAGATAAAGCGAGCTTTGACAAGTTTTGTTGGATCAGATAGGTTTTGGAATACAAGGGACATTATCTTCATCTGAGAAAACAGTGATTACGAATACCACAATATTTTTAGGGTGTGTAGTTATACAAACTTTTTTTATAAATCACTCCTTAAATTATAATATATATACTTGATCGCCAGTGTCTCCATTTTCATTTGGTTGCTTTCTTTTCAGGAAGGAAGATTGTGAAAAATTCTAGCTCTTTCATTTTCAACCAATTTTCTCCAAAATAAGCAATTAATGACTTTTTGTGTCTTCAAATTTATTTGCTTATATGATCACTCCTTTTTTTATTTGCATTTCATTATGATCCACTCTCCCCACTCGTTTTCCTCGGTTAAAAACTGATCTATCTCCAACATGCGCCGAATAATATTCTTCTTCGGCTACCAGTATAACTCCCTTGGTTGTCTTTTTCAAAGTACAAAAACTGGACACTTGCAGTTTTTGTCAAATTTTTCGCTGCACGTTATTCTAATAGTTTTACCATCCCGGCTTCTCCAAATGTTCCTAAAACTCGGTCAGAAGGTAAAAGGGAATATCGTCTTAGTGAAAATGCTAATTCATTTTAATTAATATTTGGTGAGAAATATTTCACTAAAAAGAATATAAGTAATCATAGCCATCATCGTAGCAATAATTATCGATCGTACTATTGTCAAACAGAGAATATTTTCCAAATTTATTTCTATTCAATTCAACTATAATTCTTAGTTCACTTCATGATTAACGTCAGCATCAGCATTTTTATGTTCAATGCACTTCCCGTGAACGGCGGATTATGCGCTAGTTCAGCAGTTTACGCGTCGTACGATCTATGTGACATATGCGCTTATTCTAGTATAAATAGTGAAAATAATCAATCATAAATCAGTCTAATACTTAGACTCGAAGACCCTCAGGCAGGAGCTGACCCTCAAGCAACAATGTAAGTTTCAGCAATCTTTACTCAAACATTTTTGTCTTTATTAATGTTTTATTACTTACTTTATGTACCTGCGTTTATTTTACAAATTTAGTTTTATGTTGTTAATAAATGTTTATATTAAAACGACCTAGGTCGTATCACTCCTGCCCTTGTCCCAAGTTCTGTTACAGGTTCCAATCTTCGGCAACGCAAACAGCGCGCACCCTAAACCTCAGGGTGCAACACTATACAGTCACAGATTGACAATAACACTGTAGACTGTAATACTCAATCAACTGGTGCTCTTTTCCATTAACCAGAATTTCTGGCAATCAAATGAGAATGTTATCATTTCAGAACGTTCTTCTCGCAATTTTGTATAAAATACTTTACCTACTTTTCAGAACCTGTCCCACTTTCCGATTTACAGCGTTTCGCATAGATCATTTTCCTTTTCTTGTTTTATACGTTCAGAGGTTTAAAAACAATCAGAATTAATCGGTTTGGAATTGGCCACACAGCGTTTGCCTTCGCAGGGACAGAGTTATGTCCGCAATAAAAACTCGACCCTGATGATGCTCACCACAGCAGTGGGCGAAACATCAGCGAAGAGATCGCCACGAACACGGCCAGCTAATACTCTTCTACCCGTATGGCTGTAAGGTTCCGTTATATTGAAAATGAAAAGTTGCATTATGATCCTGATTTTTTTTTATTTTCTTACGTTGGTATCAGTAAATAACTCTGATGGAACAATACGCAAACTTGAGCTCGTAACGTCGTAATTGTCATATGTCTTGTCAAAACTAACTAAACATGAGAGATTAATATTACAAAAAATTGTTATTTTAGTCTATTTTTTTCATATTTTCTTGTATAGAAGACGGAATACATGCATAATGGAATAGATTTGTTGCACTCAACCATTACAAACGACAAAATAGCGCCCTATGAAAGTAGTTTTTTAATATACAATTTTGACATCATTATTGGCGAAGCATAACTTTTAAAGAATGCGCCTTTTTAGGAGATAAGAACTAAAATACTTCGTAGATGTGGAGGCATTGCACCTGCTAGTTTCTTGACTGTCGTCAAATCATGAATACCGACTTTCTTGGTGGTCCACCCAAGTACTTTAAATAATGTCGCTTCCCATTCTCTCACATCACGTACGAATCAACAATAGGCAATACCTGCGATGTTTAGGAACGGAAGTTAAGCCAACGTTGAGAATCCGAAACACAGGCGATAATGTCCTCCTTGCAGCTTCTTACAAGGAACAGAAACAAATTTCCTTAGTAATAGGGTTAAAACCTTTCATACTTTTACATGCATGAAACTGGTTATATCACGGGTGAACTCAATTTGCATCTCGTGATAGGGTTTGAATATTCAAAGTTTCCAGCACGGTAAAAACTAGAGCGACGTTAATAAATGAAAGAAACGTCGTCTCTGGAGTTAACGACCAATATTTGATGCATGGCTTGCGTAATTCATTACATTATTTTTACAAGTTACTCGACAAGACTAATATTGGCCGTATAATTTAAACAAAGTTGGTAAATACTCTCGAAGCCAGTTCAAAGAAACTGTTTAACACGTACAAACACCTTTCTCCTGAGCCAAAGCTATTACTCACAAGATAAGCCATCTAATTTGTGTGCTTACACGTAGCTACTTCGGATACCGCTGCAGAAGCCTTAGAATATGATAAACGACGTATTGCGTTACATGGATTCTAGTTTTAACTGCTGCCGGATCCCATCTAAATTGCCATCTCAATTTTAATAACTTGTTGTGGCTGTGTCTTCCCGGAATCCCGCAATGAAATGATTATACTTCTGTTTTAGTGACTGATGGATGTAATGTCATTTTACCGTTTTTGGTAACTCCGAATAGAGATGTGTTTAGATTGCTTGGAGTTATGTAAATGCATGGAGCTTAAACGTTGAAATATTTATAGCAAGTGTTTGTGCTGTCGTGTTGCTGATAGGGCACATATTTTTGTTTAACTAAAATAAATAGAATCTTTATCTTCCATAAATTTTATGGTTGTATAGCCTTTTCTATGCTGGAATTCAAAGGCAAAAGCGTTGTCGTGTTTGTTGCTGAATTAAGCCACATCTACAAGCTGTTGCATAGCTTCTGAGTTCCGATTTTTCATTGTCATATCATTACTGCTGATACAATCATTGCAAGCATCAGAATTATTAGCAGCCTGATATTCCTTCAATAACGTTTAGTTATAAAGCTACCCTTATAGCTAGCTTCCCTTCGCACAACAGCTCGTATTTGCCCGTATACAGTATATATCAGTTTATAATGCAGAGATCCGCGAAATGCCTTTGGGCGTTAGCCAGTTAACTGGCGTTTCCTAGAGTTAGCAGTTTTAAAGCTTAATGGTGACGTTCCCGCAAATTGCAGTTCGAAAATTATGCTCACGCCGACGATTTGCATCGACTGTAATATTCGTGGGGTGCTGCGCTCGCGGAAGATTGTTGTTGTCGCTTATTTAGCAAAACGGGAGCTGCAAGTATGTATACGCGATCGGGTTAAATGCTGAGGAGACGCTGCGGTGGGTTTTGAGCGTAGCTGCGTGTTTCTAAGATTAATAACTAAAATTGATTTAAGGTTTTGAAATCATCAGACTAAAACCGTGATGACATTAAGATATTCTAGACTGATTGATCTTGGCTACCGCAAGGTTCTCACTTAGGCCCTATCTAATTTTTACTTAAATTGATGTCGTTAATGTTCTCGTTTCATATTTGCGTATGACTTTAAATTGATCAGAAGAAATGCTGCCGCCTACCTACTTATAGTGTGGAGGTATCTACTCTACAGCTGGTTTGCAGTTTTAGAGGTTTAGGTGTAATATTAAACTCACATCTCCCTTTTGTTCTTCACATGGATGAAATAATTAGCCGTTACAATAAAATTGTTGGTTTCATTAAAAGGCAGTCCGATGGTACATTCAATTTTAGAATATTGTACACTAGTATGGAACCTGATGTATTTTACTTTTAAAGATAAATGTGAATCAATACAGAGGGAATTTGTTAAATATTCATTTTGTATTGCTCTTCTTAAAAGCAGAAGACAACATATTCTATAACGAATTTTAAGCCAAGTTTACTGCTTTAATTTGCTTATGTGCAAAATTGAACCCTTAAACAGTTATACTTCAGAGCTGTGACAACCCTTATGGAAACTGACTTAAAATTTTTAATTGGGTGACGACTATAAAAGATGTCTGCACATTTTGAAATCAAAATGGCTTAAGCAACCTACTCGTTTAGAGCCACCAGTTGCAAAGATTTATATGAAGTGAATTACAAATATCAAATTTCATTGTCTATGTCAAATACGAGGGGAGATCATTATTTACGGTCCCTGATATAGTAGGAGTTGACTGACAGTGATATTCTTTGTCATATTAAAAGTTTATTTATTTGTTGCGACACTTGTTGAATACCAGTCTTGTCATTCGTTGTTTGTTAAAATAATTTAGAATTTACGCGAAGATGTTTGAATAATTTTCAACAATGAAAAAATCTGAACCAAATCTTACCAAGTGGTAAGAGAATTTAAATTGGGAAGACAAACATGTGAACATGCAAAGGCTGCTAGATGACCAGTAACTGTCACTATTCAGGAAAATGTTAATCGTGTACATGACATGGTAATGGCGAATGACCATTCGTCGGATAGCTGAAATTACAGACTTATCATATGGCACAATAGAAAAAATATTAACAGATATTTTAGGTCTTAAAAAGTTATCTGCACGTTGGGTCCCTAGAATGTTGACGCCTGATCAGAAACGTTCGAGAGTCCCTGCATTCTAAAGCCAGTCTAGCAGAGTTTTCAACAGACCCGGATGAGTTTCTCTCTCGATTTGTAACTGCTGATGAAACATGGGTCCACCACTTTGACCCAAAGTCAGAACAACAGAGTATGGAGTGGCATCACAAAGGTTCTCCTCCACCACACAAATTTCGAGTTGTTGATTTTTGGAACGTGGACACACAATAACAGGTTTTTACTATGCCAAGTTAATTTCAAACTTGCACGAGCGCATCAAAGAAAAAAGACGGGGAAAATTGAGGAAAGGAACAAAAGAAAAAAGGAAAACGCTCCTGTACACAAAAGCCGTGCTGTTCACGGCGCAGGATTTTAGTTGCATGCGTATTGACCAGGCCTAGCGCCCAGCGATTTCTTATTTCCGAAATTGAAAGAATATCTACGTGGGACCAAATATGACGATGATTATCGAGTGATGACGGCAGTAAACGACTGGTTGGAGCACCAACCACAGGAATTCTTTTGTAAAGGAATCAGAGCATTGGAACATCGTTGGACCAAATGCATCGAAGTTCAAGGAGACTATGTCGAAAAATAAACCTATAATTAATTTCACGTTTTGCGTCCTTCTATGTCAGGGACCGTAATTAATGATCTTCCCTCGTATATAACCTTGTTACTGATTCTGGTCATTTGGTGGTTTTAATTATATTATTAACATTTTTTTCTTGGTTTGGCAATTAGAGATCATATTGTTAAAACAGCTTACATCAAGTCATAAACAAAAAACGTGAGTGGACCACTACTAACAAAACTAAAACTGGTGAAGTGAGTTCACCATTTGATTGATTGAAATAGTGGTCAAATAAGAAATAAATTTACCACTTCAGAGTGCTATAATCCCATAAAAACTACGGAGGAAATTAGTTTATTTTATTGGTTGGATGAAAAAGTGTGAAAAGTATCTGTTGTAAATGAACACCATTACTATCGAGCCCTTTAAAAGGTGATTTACTTTTAATCATTCTTAGCCCTAATTTACCCACATACCTCGCATAAAGGTAACTCTCATGCAGAAGCATCCGCAGGGTTAGTTTTATTAATAACGAAAGGACGAAGGGGCAGCCGTCATTACAACGGAGCGAAAAAGGAATATAATGTTGAACCAGGGCCAAAGCCAAGTAGAATTATTGCTAAGCTCTAGCCGGCGGGGTAATACCTCTAAAGATAACAATGACCGGAAATTCGTTTATTTCCGGATTAAAAATATTACCGCGTCCGTCTCTTTCTGAGCGCCAAAGTACGACGCCCCAAAGTCGTCTGACATGGTTGCCAGATATTTCAATTTGTTAACATCATACCATCCATTACGAGTTAAATTTAGAGCTGGAACTCAAGATTTCAATTAAAGTGTGTATCTAATGTATCTATCTATTTATGAGTTGTGTCATCATTTAGTAAGTGCAGCTGAATTGGTTTGGTGGCCTTCGTATTATCTGGGCCATTTCTTAGAGGAAGCTTTGCAATGTGCTTAAACAAAATGTTAGTTAAATATGTACTGTTCTTTTCAATTCACTTCTTATTATTATAATTATGTTGCCCTTAGTTTTTTACGCTTTATTTGATCCACCATCCAGTCTCCATAGGTAATAACAATATTTCACAGATGCATAATATTCTATTGATAAAGTCCTTGACTCATTTTGCCTAATTACATGAGATCAAAATTGGCAACAGTGGACTTCCGCCGCTCACAACCCTGAATTGATAACCCTTCGTCGGTGGAAAAAGTATCAGCTCGATGGAACTAGCTTAATTCTTTCTCTTATAGGGAAATCAGGCTTTATACCCAGTTTAGAAACAAATTAATTCCTCTCTCCCTCCTTCCATAGTCATTGGGTAAAAGGAAATCGCTGAACCTACCATTTTGCTAATGTAATTGCTGTTCTTTACAAACGAATCCTTTAGGTTTACGATTTCGTAGATTCGTTTTAAATAGTGTTGAAAGAAAATGAAGGAAGTATGATCCGTGCTTTACCATCAATTTTAAAAAGATCTCTTGGTTTGGAGAATTAGATATGGGCATTAGCATCAAGATGAACAATGCATGCACTACATTTATTGTTCTCAATATAGTAGGCGTTGAAATACAATTTCTACAACAACCCAACCTTAATATTTATCTGCCAAACAAAGCGCCAAAACTGTAGCTTTTATATATTATATATTATTCACAAAATTCGAGAGGCTTTTATTAAATATATGCAAAAAAGGTTTCTACGCCAAAACAAATACATGAAGATATGGTTAATGCACTTGGAGGTGATTCTTCTTATTAAATACTGAAGAAACAAGTCTTCCGTTACTGTGCACCATTTTCTTTCTATCCGTTGACTTTTTACATGTAAATCTGTTGGAACATTTCGTCAAATTATGAAGTTGTTTCCATTTGTGTTGACTATTCAAAACCTACTGAGGCAGCAGATGAATTCGGGAGTTACTCCGTTTTTGGGTTTTGTAATGCAGATATTTTAATATTTCTCTGATATCACGTGACCAGAATAACGGGACTTACCGTTAATCTTATACTCTAGAATTTGCTGCTTAAATCTTTTACCTTTACTGAGATTCTTCCATTGTTTTAACTTTGCGATTATTACGACATTTTATGGTGGGAAGAATGCATTTAATCTTGTATTTGTTATATATTAATTAAGTAATGCGCGTGTAATCTGCCGTTGCCATATCCAACCAAAAATGTAATTCTTTTTTAATAAAAGTCTTCTGCAAATGCGTTCTTTTGAATGCACCCGAGTCGAGAAGGGATTATAAAAGGAGCAAAAAGACTAAAACTTTCTTGCTGAACTTCCCGCAACATTAGTGCCATCTAGAGTAAAGTAACCCAAATCAGCAGAAATGTTTCAAATTAGCTTTATCCTATTTTTTGTAACTAAATTTTCCTCACTGTATCTTTGTCTTCCTTTAAAATCCTTATATAAATATTCACGGGTAACCTCGATTTTCTTTCAAATTTTTAATATGGATGCCCAATTTTCACAACTGCTTTCTATAACAACTTATGTTCTCTTCTTCATTGGAATCTTCCACCGCCCTGAACACAATTTAGGGCGATTTTTTTACGTTTTTTAATGTTTTATACTTGTCAATTAGTGATTTGCGTGTATTTCGTCTCTTCCTAGGACTACAAAAAATTTAGGCTGACACACTAACCTGTGCTTAGACATTAGGGATTAAAACAGACAGTAACGGTAGCCCCACTAGCAATAATGACCACAATTTACACATCATTTTCCTGATTTTTTGTTGACATACCGTTACTTTCTTGAGCTTAACTTTTATTCATTGGACGTCTATCGCCGATACGCCATCAGAAGTTAGAAATTGATTTACTTGTATATTTATACCTTACAGAAGTGCAATATAGAAACTGTAGTTTATATAGAAATTTTTTGTAGTTAAAAGCAAATAAGTTATAACAAGTGTAGATTTCAAAAGTTTTCAAGTAACTTGTGGGAGTTAAGAGAAAGAAAGCCTTGATTTTTTACTGGACTCGATGCAAGGCATGCTAGTTGGTAAATTCCTTTACTTTAAGCGGTTGATTTGAAAGCAGCAATACTAGTGGACTTTATCAAGCCTTTTGTCTAAGGAGGAGGAACGTCATAATAGAATAATTTTTCCTCGACGGTTCAACATTTAAAATGTTATCGAATTTCAGTGAATAACATTGACAGTTAAGATTAGGCGTAACCAATAGATGGCATCCCTTTTTTGTGCCATCTTTGTCCGTCTACAAATTGTAGAGGACTTGATCACCTGTTTAATTGTTTACCTTCTTTTCATTTTAGGTTAAGGAACCCAGCTGAATATTCTTGATTATTTTTTCAAGAGCATCGTACGTACTTACCGTACCAACATATGGCTTAACGCTTGTTAAGGAGATATAAGCACTGCAAAGGGAAGGTTATGCATGTACTTTCAAATACTTTGAATGATTTCTTGGTGCTGTTGACGTCATTGGTCCATTTCATAGTCGCTTGATTAATTTCTTGTTCCTTGCCAATTCTAGCCATTATTCCTCGTACTTCCCTGGCTTCTGAATTATCTTCTCTATAGTTGTTTTCCGTGTAAAGCACGGTCTTCTTCTCTTTTGTTGGTCTCCTGTTAGTTACCAAGTCTTCCTTATTCTGCTTTAGATGTATTCCTAATACTTTATCGTTATATATGTCTCTATCCTTTTGTGATTGTTATGCCACCCAAGGGTTCCGCTGCTTCCGCACGGGTTGAAGGATATTTTTGCCTTAGATTGTCATTTTATTATTTCTTGAGTTATTTACCTAAGCCACTGCCTTCGCCCTTCTGTCGGTTGAGACATGTGCATCTACTATGCATACTGTATGACTTTTAATTATTATTATCACTACATTTTCGCTAATCGCCCATGATTGATTGATTAAAGCTGCGAGCGGTAGGAGTTTCTGCCTTTCCCGGATATACCGCAGGGCCGGCTATGTATTCGCTGGGTTGGAGGGGTTTTACATTGTTCGTAGTTCTTGAACAGTTTTTTCCGAGCTACTTCTGAGTTTCCATGTGTTTCATCTAGAGTGATCCACACTTTTTCTACTTATTTCTCTTGAATAGTGTTTGTGTTCTTTTGTATATTTTGTGAGCCAGTTTGCTTCGAGGACAGCTTTCGTCTTCTAGGATTACATGTACCACTACTGTGTAATTTCTTGTATACACTTAACTAGAAACGCGGATCTACTTCACTATAGCGACAGCAACAATAATTATAGTTACGCAAACATAAGTACATAACATTAGGACCCATTGTGAATTTTAGCCCCAACTTAAGCTAAAAATTAATACGGGAAGTGATTAGCGAATAAGATTTTGTTGGTAATAAAGTGTTTTGTATAGCCCACATGTGTCGCTATTAATTAAACAGTTCGTGTTACTTAACAAAAAGCATCCCGTAATGTTTTGAGAGCAATGTTGACAAACATTATGTCACGTATTTTGTCACGAGGGGGTCATTCACAGCGGATGTTTTTATTTGTGTTTGACGGACTTAATTACTGCAGCCTGCGGCC
Organism: Rhyzopertha dominica; assembly: GCA_025024175.1. Classification (NCBI taxonomy): domain Eukaryota; kingdom Metazoa; phylum Arthropoda; class Insecta; order Coleoptera; family Bostrichidae; genus Rhyzopertha; species Rhyzopertha dominica. Next base: position 47,489,087 of record QCXZ01000041.1, read on the forward strand.
TCTATTCCTGTGTCTTCCATCAACAAAGGTGACGACAAAGTACGACGGTCACGCGAATTTTTCACATACTTCGCGCAGAAAGCTTTGAAGGCGCCTTCCTAAAAATTCATTTCTCCAGCTGCCCACCGCGTTATTTATCATCCCCAGCGCTGGGTGTATATGTGCCGTTGCCGAATTAAACCGCGCATAAGGGGGGATTCCCGCTGATCCCCCTCGGAGGAACGCAGGGCACCGTTATTGATATGCGAGGTCAGGTTTGTTTCGTGGAAAATCCATTTTAACTAAGCACGGTTAATATACATGCACACGCGGAGAAAGAGGGCAGCTTGTCGTATTTGCGCGTTCGATGCGAGCTCCCACGCGGATCGTAATGTACGGATTCCATTACATACCCTTCTCCCTTTTCAGAGAGGACACAGTTGGAGACGGATTCCCGCAGTGGCGTCCGCTGGGCACTTTAAATCGCTGCGTTTTTTCTACTTCTTTTTTGGAGTGACGGCGCTCCAGATAGCGTTTGAAGCGTGCGGGACGGATTTGATTGGGAATTATTAAATCTAGATCGGTTGCCTTTTTCGGATCGGTTACTCTGAGCGATTTTATTTCCAGATGGAGTAATGGAAAAATTAAATTTTAGAGATTTTCGACACGAATATTGAAGTATTTGTGTTGTGTACGTTCAACATACAATCGCGTTTAGTCCATTCACTATCTCTGTTCCAGAAGAGGAAGATAATATAGTCATTGTCGACAAAAAAATCACGGGTTTTTATAGTCCGGCTTCAGCTTTTGTTTTTCTTTCGAAACAGTTTTTACCTACCTATTTTTTACCTATTTACCTACATAAATATGGCTCTTCCTTTTCCTATAATTTCAAGAGATAACTTGGAAACCATAACGTAAATGTTTATCACTTGCATATATTTCGTTAAATGCATTTGCCATTGGTCTAATATATTTGCCATTAAAAAAGTTGTAAATTGATTTAAAAGGTTAGACGCTCTGGACTAAGCAGTAAAAGCTTTATTTCACCTACGTTTCGGCACCTAAACGGTTGCCTTCTTCAGTGGTAATGAAGGACTGACATCAGGAAAATAACAGTGCACTTTTATATTGCTTGACCTTTTCCAAAATATTGAAGCTGAGGCCATTGTGTTAGATCTTGTTCTTATTATTGCAGACAGCATTTCTTCAAAGTCAATACGCTAAAATGAGAGCGCAGCTTTCACCTAAAATATTGCAAAAATGGTCATTTATTAATTCATCACGTGCTATTTTCGTTAGTCTTAGTTTGTAAAAACTTTTGGGGCTTTCTCTAAAGAAGTATATATAAATGGTATCATTTCCTATCAGTGTGATATTTACTACAATCAATTCTATATCTATAATATCGCAGAAGCGATACTTGCTGCTAATGAAGCATATGTATAGGCATGTGGGGTACAATACTTTGTTTCCTTTTTTCATTAAGGCCTAACGTACTAGATTGGACTCCGGAGAAAAATTGTCACAAATCGACGCAAAAATTCGGGTTTATTACGATGGAACAGTTCCAAACACTGCTCAGAGTCATCGATTCCTTGTCGTTTTTGATCGAATGTAGCTCGCGCGGTACCTACTTTGCATAGAGCTTTCATATACCCAAGTGTTCATGAAATGTACGTCCAACACGTTCCTTTGATACCTTTAGAGTGTCAGCTGTCTCGATCAGCTTCACTTTACGTTCATCCAAAATCATTTCTTTGATTTCTTTATGGTTTTGACCGTAACAGCCTCTTTTGGACATCTATTGTGTTAAGACCCTAAACAAAGATCCCGATAATTTTCCTAATCTAGTTACTATATGCTGCACTTATATCGCACTTCACTAATATTAATTTTGTTAAAAGACAGCAAAGACGACACTCACAGTTTATCGCTGATTTCCTCAAGACAGCAAGGCCAATTGGTTCTTGAGCGGGAGCCTGMCAGTCTACTCCAGGGGGGGGGGCKAGKATTGTCGCCGAGAAACTATCAAAAATTGTCTTATGAGTACCTAGCACACGTTCACTAACAACAGTATGTCAACATCTACATACGCTGTTTGAATATCCTGTTATTTATACTCACAGAAGGAATATGCATCCATAACTACTAGGAAGCTCAATAAAACTCGACTACCTACTAATGTAGCAACTCAATAGCTTAGCATCGCTACTTCCTTATGGTTTAATAATCGAACTGACTGTTGCGCAGAACACATACAGTCGACTACCTCTGCAGGCAATATGGCCAACTACACCAATGTAGCATCTGACTCAACAGTCTGCACCGAAGTGCTAGGTAGCCTCCCTATCTAATCCTTTATAGAACTGACTGTTATGCAGAACACATACAGCCGACTACCTCTGCAGGCAATATGGCCAACTACACCAATGTAGCATCTGACTCAACAGTCTGCACCGAAGTGCTAGGTAGCCTCCCTATCTAATAATATCTCTTAATTCATATTTTTACTCTTGAGCTCATTACTGTCAACACATCAATGTTCTAATCGTTTACACAGACTGTAGCAAGAAGCAAAGCAGAACTAAGCATGCATAGGTACTCAGTGATAACTCACCTGATAAGATATAAACAAACACTCCGTATTCTTTAATATTTTAATATAAACCAAACTATCACAACACTATACCTACACCTGACATATGTCTAGAGGTTTTTTTTAAATAATTCTATCCAGTCACCTTATTGCTGGCACACGCGCAGTCGGCAACTTCAACTAATAAAACAAATAGTATAAATTTAACATGCATCTTACAATRCGTTTCATCGTTTTCAGTGCTTAGAACATGGCCTGTACGAAATTTTGCAAACCACTTACGAATGGTTGCTTTTCGCCTAGCGCAGAATCCTAATAACACTCATCAAACCACCTTTTGGTATCAGCAGCATTTATTTRCATCAAAAAATTAACACACGAAGTTCTTTTTTATGTTTTTWTTTCAAAACAACAAAAGTTGCTTCACTTAAAATGGTATATCTGACAAACTAATAATCCGAAAARTGTCAAATRTATACACGTATCGTTGAAGGCTGGTACTAATAAAATAATAAAATCTTTATCGAACTCGTTTTAATTTTAAATAAAAAAATACAGACGAAATAATACACAATTAACATTTAAGTTAATGACGACGGCCTGATATCTTCAGTGGCGCTCTGTTTTCCTTGCTTTGTCATGCATCTTCTGGACAAGAGCAAGGCAGCATTATACAATTCAAAAATTGGCGACGCCATAATTCGTCTTCTTTTGCAGCTTCCCAACCCTTATATATTTTTCTGCTTACTATTCGTAAAAGATTGGTCAAGCTTGCGCTACTTTGGAAAGATTATCTAATTTAGGGACAACATTTGTGTGATTTGCATAATGCCAGTTACTCTTACAGAATGGCATGAGGCGGGATCAGGCTAAATCATTATGTTTTATAACTTTAATTGACTTGTTTGACGGCGCTAAATGAAACATTTTATTAATAATATAATAATTATAACACTTGGTAATGTTTCAGATTTTATTGAGTTTAACCTCTTACATGTTTCGGCTTATTAGGCCTTTCTCAAAGAGTTTACAAAACGAAACTGTTGCTTAAAGTTAGATGCAGATCCCACGAGCCTCTATACCTACGAGCGGGTGACATTTATGGCAGCGTTGATAAACAAACTAGGGAATTCCACTTGATCGTTACAGATATTTTTGTGGGGGTTGTTAAGTGTTCTGTTTATGTGTAGCTGTTCCAGTAATCCTAACCTGATCCCGTTTTGAACGTTATGTAATATTTTAAATCTTTTTTCGTCAAATGTATGATTGAGAGTTACACAATGTTTTGAAAAGCCAGTTAAGGTCCTGTTATTTAATAGGGATTTTTTATGTTCTTTAATTCTTTCCTTAAAACTACGACCTGTGCAACCTATATAACTAATATTACATTCTTCACAATTAATTTCGTATAGGCACACCACTTTTGTTACCGTTGTCCGTCTTATCTTTATTGTTTACTAACAATGCTCCTAAGTTGCTTCTATTCACAGAAATAAACTTTCTATTGTCATTGGAGAGGTATCTTGACATTTTTTCACTAACATTGCCTATGTAATTTATTGACTGCCATATTTTAACTTCATTTGAGCTTTGCGAATGGTAAAATTGTGACATTATTAGTTTTGATTGCTTAATACTGATCATCTTTTCAATCATTTTTGGTTCGTACCTATTTCTTATTGCCAGTTGTTTAACAATGTGTGATTCCTTTTCAAAATCTGCTGTACTTAGTGGAACCTGTAGTAGTCTGTGAATTAAACTATGAAAAGGTGACAATTTTATACTTACTGATTGTTTAGATTCAGCATGAATTAATGTATCGGTAGTGGTTGGTTTTCTATAAATGCTAAAATTTAGTTTTCCTGAATTCTTTGTTATGGTAAGGTCTAAAAAGTTTATGCTGTTGTTGTTTTCTTTTTCTATAGTAAATTGTATTTTTTCATGAATACTGTTTATGTAATTCAAAAATTGATCCAAGTTTCTGTCTGTACCTGTCCAAATACAAAATATGTCGTCCACATAACGTGCCCAGAACTGAATGCAATTGACTAGATTACTATTTGATTTGAATATGATTAATATAATCACAGACTACTACAGGTTCCACTAAGTACAGCAGATTTTGAAAAGGAATCACACATTATTAAGCAACTGGCAATAAGAAATTGGTACGAACCAAAAATGATTGAAAAGATGATCAGTATTAAGCAATCAAAACTAATAATGTCACAATTTTACCATTCGCAAAGCTCAAATGAAGTTAAAATATGGCAGTCAATAAATTACATAGGTAATGTTAGTGAAAAAATGTCAAGATACCTCTCCAATGACAATAGAAAGTTTATTTTCGTGAATAGAAGCAACTTAGGAGCATTGTTAGTAAACAATAAAGATAAGACGAACAACGGTAACAAAAGTGGTGTATACGAAATTAATTGTGAAGAATGTAATATTAGTTATATAGGTTGCACAGGTCGTAGTTTTAAGGAAAGAATTAAAGAACATAAAAAATCCATATTAAATAATAGGACCTTAACTGGCTTTTCAAAACATTGTGTAACTCTCAATCATACATTTGACGAAAAAAGATTTAAAATATTACATAACGTTCAAAACGGCATCAGGTTAGGATTACTGGAACAGCTACACATAAACAGAACACTTAACAACCCCCACAAAAATATCTGTAACGATCAAGTGGAATTCCCTAGTTTGTTTATCAACTGTTTATCAATAGAGGCTCGTGGGATCTGCATCTAACTTTAAGCAACAGTTTCGTTTTGTAAACTCTTTGAGAAAGGCCTAATAAGCCGAAACATGTAAGAGGTTAAACTCAATAAAATCTGAAACATTACCAAGTGTTATAATTATTATATCATTACGTTTTAGTTCACCATGGGCATGATATGTTTTTCTTATCTAAGCAGTTTAGATAGACATCTTGGTGTGTAAAGTTTTGCAGATAAGGACATTCTCCAAACACTACCATACGAACGTTTGATATAAATACGTTTTGTGCTGAAGCTTGAATTTACCTGTAAACTGTGTCATCTAAATAAAATCCATCGTTTTCCTTCATTTCTGACTCCTCTTCTGAGGAGACAATAAAACAGATTATAAAAAGTAATGCATTTTTGCTATTTTGCTTGTTATTCTCCACAGTCGTTTTTCTCCAGAGAGTAGAGATTAATTATTTTGCAATTATACAAAGTGTTTTAGCTGATTACAAAGGTACTCGTAACTTTAAAGGACAACGCTTAAATTTTATGAATGAATCTTCATGAATGAATGCCAGAATCCAACCGCTGACTGACGTGTCCCACTCTTAATGCATCCAAACAACTTTTGTTAAGCCCCTTCTCCTAACGAACCGTCTCTGTCCGCACTTGGGGAAGCTGGCTACAAACCCATTTCCAGGGCGAAATCTAAACAAGCCGTGTTGTCGCAGTTGGTCTGCGTTTATGTAGCAGAAGACGATGCTTATCTGCCTAAACCAGGGGTCGCTTTTTTCAAGACACTCTATACCTGAGTCAACAGCTGCCTGTGTGTATTGTTAACATTTGAAAACGATTCTCGCTAATTTCGTTACACTACCCCGCGAGTACACAATGGAATTTTTTCTAGAGGCAATGTCGGCTATTGTGTCGGGGTGGAAAAAAATATGTAAGGCACGTTCGCAGGTATAGAGATCTCGAATTACGCTAATGTAGAGGCTGTGAATGAGATTGATATTTAATATAACGTATCAGTAAGATGGTGACAAAAGGGCTGTGCAACTTGAATAACACAAATTGACGTCATTGTTAAAAAATATTATATCTTGTTTTGTACCACACAAAGAACTAATAAGGCTGCATTCTACGAGTTAGTAATTTTACTACTTGTATTAATGCATTTTTGCCCTACTGAAAACTTATATTAAAAAAGGGCAAAGGGCGTATACAGGGTGGGCCAAGTGAACGTATGTCTTCCATAACTCCACAACTATTGAAAATATGAAAAACTTTTTTATATAAAAGTGATCCAGTTTTTATGCTGCATATTGTAAAAATATTTTTGAAAACAGTTCACTTCCGCTTAAACCGGAAACGCATACCAGCTTCCTTATTTTAAATAGAATACCTCTAAAATGTACAGTTTTCGAGAAGATACCTAGAAGACTGCGGTTTGTGCGCCGCGTAAGCTAAGAAAATGGCCTATCATTTGCGTCTTCAAGCAGGTTTATTACTTTTAAATTGAAAGTAATACATCAGTTGCCATATGAAATATTTCAAACTGCGATAAGTCATTTTTTTAATGGAACATGCAACTTCTTTTTACACCATCGGAAGCAAAATTAAATTATCTTTAAAATGCATGTCTATGCTGTGCTGTCTACACCTCAACTAACTGCAGATAGTACTATTTCGCTGTCATTACAGCTCATCGGTGCAGTTTAGGTCTAGTGTAGACAACACGGCACTTTCTTAAATTATCTTTAATTTGATATCAGGTTGTCACTATCTATTACTAACAGTTTTGCAACAATTTGCGTTTTTCTGATTTTTTAGATTAAAACCGGTTATATCAGGTACGCCTTGACAAGKCCTGGCGGGCGGCAAAATATCGGCTCAGGCTCCGAAATGTGGGCTTCTTCAACCTTAAAGTTAATTATCCCACAAAACACTACAGAATATGTGGAAAATACACACTCACTTTTCGGAGCTGTGGGGTGACATTGATCTGCAACCTTCACTACTATCGCCGTGCATATTGTAGCCTGGCAGCAGTTACAATAAGGCGGCAAAAAGAATTGAACAATTAACGCCGCCTGCGTTGCATGAATTATTTATAGAAACCCTGTATTTGAATAAACTGTGCTAAAACTCACCAAGGGCCAGCGCTGACATTTTGCCGCCTCCCAGGTCTTGTCAAGGCGTACCTGATATAAGCGGTTTTAATCTAAAAAATCAGAAAAACGCAAATTGTTGCAAAACTGTTAGTAATAGATAGTGATAACCTCATATCAAATTAGGGATAATTTAATTTTGCATCCGATGGTGTAAAAAAGTTGCATGTTCCATTTAAAAAATTGACTTATCGCAGTTTGAAATATTTCATATGGCAACTGATGTATTACTTTCATTTTAAAAGTAATAAACCTGCTTGAAGACGCAAATGATATGCCATTTTCATAGCTTACGCGGCGCGCAAACCGCAGTCTTCTAGGTATCTCATATTGGAAGATATTTAAAATGGCGGGGAGCGCTGCAAACGACGATTTTTTGCTTTAGCGCTTATTTTCTCGAAAACTGTACATTTTAGAGGTATGGTACAAAATAACCTTAGAATTAAAAAAAGAATGCAAAAGTGTAAAAATATACGGGGTGTTCTATTTAAAATAAGAAGGTTTGTATGCGTTTCTGGTATAACCGAAGTGAACGGTTTTCAAAAATATTTTTACAATATGCACCATATAAAACTGGATGACTTTTATATAAAAAAGTTTTTCATATTTTCAATAGTTGTGGAGTTATGGAAGAAATACGTTCATTTGGCCCACCCTGTATATGGAACAAGGATAGGAAATTCGTTTTTGGACCATTTTCATGTATAATTTTTCCAAGTTAGCTCTCGTACGTTTGACACCAACTTCTTTAAATACCCCATATAATTAATGAATATAACATATAAATATAAATCATGCACAATCATGCTATTGTGGCTCTACATCTTTCTTTTGATGAACTTCTTTACAAAGGATCTTTTTAGTAAACATTATTTATGTTTAAAGATAATACGTGAATGCAATCATTTAGCTCAATGCAGGTATGTTTTCTCCCTCTAGCTGTTCTTCTTACGTCTACAAATTGTCAGAATATAACCTTGCTCATTCTCACGCTATATAAACCTAAGGTGTGCTATAAAATGTCTAGCGCTTTGTGTGAGACCATAGAAATCTGTGTATAATGCAAGCATAAATTTTCTCTATAGAGTACAGTGCTAACTGACTCCGTTAAACAACGTTATTAGGCATTATACCACTGTTGTCACGGTTTATTGTGCTTTGTGCCTTAGATGATAATGTAAGCTATTAGATATAATAATTTAACTACGTAATCCATTTGAACGAACTATCTTGTACTGTGGAGCTAAAGGTCATACTTCTGCATACCACATCTCTTGACATACATTGCCTGTCAATCAAGTTCTTTATTAATCAGGAACAAGGCATTGATCTGGTACGTTTTTGTTATAAAGGATAATGAGATGGCTTGTTTAAATTGCTACAATGTCCTCACTATTCCAATTATGTTGAATATCGGCAGTACATCATTTTCTACTTCTTGCAACCTTTATATGTCAGATCAGTGTAATATTTAATAATTGCAGCATTGGGCGATAACAAGCACATCAATGAATACTGACAGAAGTAAATTTATTATTGTCAGTGGCTACGACGTTGATTCAAGTACACTATCTCATTAAGCGTAAATTATTATCGTGAAAGGAATGTGGTTACCAACTATTACAACATAAAAAAGACTTCATAAAACAGAAGAAACAGATAAAGTGAACGTTATTATATTATAGTTTAAAAGAATTTAAGTTAACTTCCTCTGGTGGAAGCTACAAAAGGTCTATTTTTCGGTGAAACTCTAATAGTACAACTTCACATAAAAATTTGACCCTTTTACCAGCAGTATTGTTAGAAGCATCTAGTTATTTCAAGATTTTTACTTAATACCTACTAAATTCACGTAAATTGTTCGCTAGATAATATCAGATTAAAACTTTACCCTCTTTTCCAGACTTTGGGTTAAATCAAATTTTTTATACGAAATTCGGGGAGGATGCAGCATATCTGGATATTTGGATCTGGCTTAAAAAGCAAATTTAATCGATTTATACTGAATAGTGATTGATCTAATTTTTATAGAAAACAATTTGTAAACAGAGCATGCGATCTATTTTAGAATACGTTAAAATCGAAAAGAATAATAAGCATTATAACATCTAATCATTCTTCTACCTAGAACGAAATCAGATCTGAAGTTAAAAACCTATATTAGTACTCCTTATTATTTAGTTTTTAATATCTAGTTAAAATCTGGTTGAACCGTTGTACTGTCTAATAATTCTAATATTAAAATTTAAATTTTATCGATTCTCTTAGAAATTGTACTATTCTTAAGTCTGGGAAGGAGTCATTTAAAAAAAATACAGAGCTGTCACCCTTTTATGCAAGTTTTCCAAAATCTTTGTATCCAGTTTGGCAGAATTATTATTTTTCGATGTATCTAGTACTGACGTTAATGTAAGTTAACGTGGATTTGTATTAGGAGGGTCTATTCCATAAATAATTTATGTAAATTCATTCAATTAATCTTGAAATACCTTGAAAACAAGTAACAGCCTGACATAGTATTCAAGAATTTGTTAAAAGGTTTCAATATTATAAACCAGGAACTGTTAAAGTACGTTGATGAAATATCAACTATTATTAAGAATTTTTGTATCTAATCCATACTTTTAAAGCTGGGTACATTGTGTAATATTGGGTTTTGAAGTGTTTCAAGGCTATCCTTAATTTCCGCCGACAGTTTAAATATACTGATTGATAGAAATAAGAACACCAAGTAATACCTGTTTTACTTGAACAAATTTTGATACACATGCTTATTTAAATTGACTTGAGTCCAAAATTTGCCGGATAATTGATTCCACTTATTGCCTTTGGTGTTTGGATTGTTTACCAACATTTCTTTAGAATAGAATAGAATGGGACAGAATCACACCTCACGCTAATATTAGTATAAATTTCTTTAAGAAAATTCGTCTCTTACTTAACCCAATTGCCTTCTCTTTCATGGTAGTTACTTTGCACACTCCAACGTAAGTCCAATTTTGGCCAACTTTTTCAATATTTTGATGATATACTACTAGATAAAGCAGATTTTGTTGTTAGGGTCTCTAACTCTTTTGATAATCATTTATCCTTCACTATTGAACTAGAGTCTAATGTCTCTGTCACATTTCTAGATACCAGGGTAATTCGAACTGACAACAATTACTGTAATTCTAGATTGGTATCAAATACCTACCAATTTGGGTAGATACATACATTTTAACTGCCATCACAACTTCGAAATGATAATCAATGTCATACCGGGCTTGAAAAGTAGGATTTAAAAAATATTTCACCATGCCTTACGCAATCAGGCCTTAGGAAGACTTATGATATCTTACGTACTAATGGCTATACCCACAAACTTGTGAGCAAATTACTTTTCATCTTCCCAATGTCCCATGTCCACATCATCAAATGGCAGTTTGGCTACCTGAAGCCAGTTCAACTTGTAAGCCAGTCCAAAGGTATTATGCCTCGCTTGCATACACTGATCAACTTGACCTGTAAGCTACTTAAAGTGTTTCAAGAATTCCATAATTAAAAAAATGCTTCTTACAACTTAAAAACTGGGATAAGGACAATGTTCTCTACTCTATACATTGTCGACGTTATCCCAATGTATACGTGGAACAAAGGACTTCCTCGCGTAAGAGTGAATACGGTCTTAGGAAACAGTAAATGCGTTCTTTCCCAGCATACGTTAACCATGGGACATCGTTTTGATTATGAAAACACCTATATCTTTAACACTGAAACAAATTACAAAAAAAGACTATTCCTGGAAATGTGCTTTATTAATGAAAATGCGAACAATGTTTAGCGGCTCTGTGGCTTATTGTGCCTTTTTAAAAAATGGTTTGACTTACTTAATATAAATGTTTTCAATGTCTGTGTCCCCAGTCAGGAAAATGCAGTGGCATTAATTGATGTGATTTTCACCACAACGTATTTTTCGAATTTTTGTTCTAAATTGAGCGATTGACTGCATGTATTTACGGTTTGTAGATTTATATGTTTCTAAAACTGTATTACTTTATCAAAGCCCTGATAGAGAGCCAGTTTGTACCAGAAATATTTTAAATGATTGAATTAAGACAAAGAACAATCAAATTTATCTCGTTTTTCGTTTAATAAAATGTTAAAATTATACTTTGCAGCGTGCTGCACTGGATGCTTTGCTTACTTTGTTCGAATAACATTTGCTATCCCTGTCAGTCAGTGTATATTTGTAAAAATGTGAAGAAATAGTTAACAGTGTACCCAAACCACGTATGCTCTTCCGACCGTTTCGTTTTGCAGCATTTAGTTTAACGGCGGTGTCTGTATTGCTCTTCCCCAACCTATCCATCGGGATAAATTATCCAGAATCTGGCGTCATCCTCAACAGCTCGCGACGCGCAAATGCCTGTTTAATATTTCCTTTTCCAGCGTCTCGCCGTCACCTTGTCAATACGGTTTTAACTAACACCAGGGAATATATTAGGTGAGCGTAACAAATTCTCGAGTTTCTTTTGCATTTATTTTTGGGGGTGGTGAGATTGGAGCAACGCAATCACCCCATATCTCCATCACCGGCAGACGTTGAGTAATTGCCAACTCTCAACTCGAATCCCCGGGTGCGTTTCCTCACTTTCAGGGGGATTTCAAAGGAGTTAGCTCAGTGGGCTTCTGGGGCAATCCTTACACGGGGCAGCCGGAAAAAAATTACCAGCGTCTTAATAACAATACAAGCCGGGAGTAATAAATGAACGTGCGAATGAAAGTGTTCCGTGACGGTTAAATTTCGTTAAAAATTGCGATGATATTTTCTGACCGAAATACGTCGCTGATCGATCCTTAAATGGAGAATTCTGCCTACAGCGACGATAATGATCTATGGTTTGGTTTTGTAATTCACATTAAGGAATGTTCACCAGCACAACTGTCTCAGGCGCATGCTGTTTTAACTAGTGAACATGAGTATAAAATAATCTCAAAGCATCTCTAAAATTAGCGACTGGTATCGCTTTTCCTCGCTTAATGATAGTTGTCTGTTCCCATAGAAATTCTTGGGAACAAATAATCCAACGCGTTTATTTTCGAAACTGTCCCGTAAGGATTTAAAATAGATGCAGTTTACTTGTGCTGTCAATAAATCACCGATCGAAAACAAATGTTGGGTCGTATTTCCCCCAAATGTTAAATGCGATGGCATTTGGAAACACATCTTTGTTATTTAAAGAGCGTGACTACATCGGAGGCCTACTACGAACAACTTGAAAGAATTTTATGCTACTACCCGGCATTTGCTGTAGAAGTAACCTGAATTCGGAGAAAACTTGGATTTATACTAAAAGGTGAATTTTATTAAGTAAGCCAGTGACAATGTATGCGTATGATCTTGTCTTTGTCCGTACCCTCAACACATTTTTGTGTAGATGCTATTCTATGCACTACAATATAAGAAGTTAGAAGGAAAAGGTAAATATCTAAGGAGAACAGAAGTAATGGTCAGCAAACAGTTCATTGTAAAATAGGTTATTTATTCTCATTTCGTCACTCATTAGTTTTCCTGTTGTGTCATCAAACGAAAATGCCGACGGAATAGGCAAAACAGGTTAATAAAGGAATCTACAGAAGTCACTAGAAAATACTGTGACTCTAACATTGGTAATAGATAGATGCATAATGAATGTATAATGAAATTATGAACTAGGTAACATGCATTTAGAAGACAATATTCTAGGCTCCTTTACAAGGGTTTTCATTTACATCTAGTTGGTAAGCTTTTTTGATCAGATCAAATCAGGTAGGCAGGTTGCTTGCTTGGTGATTTGTTTACTTACCATTAAAAGTTTGTTTGAAGACTATTTTTATCTTTGACAGGATTACATGAGTAGTTCAAATTTGATGATTTATGAGCACACCTTTTTTTTCGAAAACTTTAAATTACTCCCTTAAAAATTTGCCTAGGCGCTTATATAGAATTCAGCTGTCAGTTCTGTTACTCTTCTAAGCATATCTAATCTATTTATCCAATCTACTAACCCACCATCTTATTAATAATTGTTGTTGAAAACAACAAATGTCAATACAGTATACAAATGTCGATACATGGAATATCCAGATTTCGATATTAGAAGCATTTTTATTTTGGTTTTGCCAGATGTCCTTTGTTAACAGAATAATCTACTGTTTTTACGCTTAGCGTACCATTCTCCTGTATTTATTTATTTATTATACTTACAATTGTACAAAATGTAACTATCAGAACTAACAGATTATGAAGCAGAATAAACTACTTTTATCTTTGTATATCCATGTTTTATGATTTATGGCTTTCAATATATAGTTTTATTTTGTTTATAAAAACACTGCTTTTTCCATCTTATAGATGGTATCGATGAGGACGCCATCTGGCGAATGGTACACGAACTGCTGCCAAAGGCGGCCATATTGTAAAAGCCGAAAGACACCTAAACCAAAGTTTGCTTTGTAGACTCCCCATAATTATGGCTATACTTTAGCTAATCCGCAATTATTATGTGGTGGTGACGCACATAAGTATAAAACTAAAGTAGCATTATGTGGTGAGTTGAGTTGAAGTGAGGTTCAGAGATTTGCTGACTAATTTTATCAAAGCTAGCCTTCATATGTTACCATTTGCCGGAAATAAAGTGTTTGTTGCACACTTTCATGTCTTTAGCGTTTGTTAATTTAAACAGTTAGGGTCGATTTATTCGTTATAGCCAACTCCGCCTTCTCGTGGAAAGATCTCTGGTTTTGTCGCACTAATTTCGAATCATAGACTGCAAGCTTCATTATGTTGCCAAACAACCAACAACGCCACAAATGACTTTTTTTACAGGACTACAGTACCAAGAACGGTTCTAAGTCGGCTGTCGAACAGAGTTTCCAAATCCTTAACCTTATAGAGCCCCAGGATATAATAGCTTGCGACAGCAACTCGTGCTTTGACACTTGAAGACATTAAGTTCAAGGAAATTTGCAGAACACCATAGGGCTCCTAGAGTCGGGTCAGTCATATAGTGTTAGGGATGTTTACATAAATCTTTAAGTCGCTGGCAAATAAAAGTTTGCTGCATTTCAAGATGTCATAAATATCATTTATGAAAGTTAAGAATACCAGCGGCCCGAGGTTTGAACCCTGCGGGACACCTAAACCAGCGGAGAACTCGTATAACTCGTACACTATTTCAAATACTTTTGCAAAGTTTGAAAGAATAGGTTTGGGACGATAATTTTTTTTATATTTGACACATCACCACCCTTATGCATTGTATAGGGAAACAAACTTGAACATAGTGAACTATTGAATATTGTAGCAAGAGGCTCAACAAGAATGAAACCTCAGTCCCTGATGAAAATAGCCTGAACTTTATCAGGTCCTTGCGCCATATTCATATTCATTCATATCAATTGCTTCAGCGCCATCACCATGACCTCCTCAGCAACTTCAAAGGTGGAAAATAAGCTGAAGTACACCGGAGTGCATGATTTTCACTTGTTTGGAACAAAAAGAAACTATGCCATTAAAGAAAAGCTATATATGAGGCATGTTTTTTAAGTAAGTACCGTTTTGCGATTCCGCCGCCGCAGCGCTACGGTCGGCGTTCGGCGCATGCGCGCTGGTTACCTACATCTCTTGTCTACGCACTGACGCCATTACAGTTTGATTCTTCATTGTATACGTTGTTTACTGAGTGTTTAAGATGCCTCCGACAATCCTGAGTCCCGCCGATTGTGAAGTGCTAAAGGCGTAAAACCGATCGATATTCATCGTGAGATCTGTGAAGTTTACGGACAAAACATTATGAGTGATGGAATGGTAAGGAAGTGGGTGACAGCATTTAAAGATGGCCGCACAAATGTGCATGATGAACTTGACCGAGAACTTGAATTACCGGAAATTGTGTTCACGTTGGGTTCCGAAAATGTTGACGGATTAGCACAAAATCCAACGTTTAGGCAGTGCATTGACTTTCCTTGAGCGGTACCACAATGAAGGTGAAGATTTTTTAGACCAAATTGTTACTGGTAACGAAACATGGGTGGCCTACGTCACATCAGAATCGAAACAACAATCCATGGAATGGCGACATTCATCATCACCCAAAAAAGTGAAGTTTAAGCAAACAATTTCTGTCCGGAAAATCATGTGCACAGTTTTTTGGGACAGAAAAGGAGTATTGCTAGTGGAGTTTCTGCCTCGTAATGAGACAATCAATGCAGCGTCTTATTGTAAAACATTGAACAATCTGCGTCGTGCAATCCAGAACAAAAGACGTGGCAAGTTGAGTAAGGGTATCGTTTTGCTGCATGACAATGCCCGTCCACATGTGGCTAATCGGACCAAAGATCTCATCAAATCTTTTAAATGGGAAACTCTAGATCATCCTCCATACAGCCCTGATCTGGCGCCCAGCGACTACCATTTGTTCCTGCACTTGAAGAAGCACCTGGGTGGTCAGCGTCTTCAAGACGATAACGAAGTCGAAACATTTGTGATACAGTGGTTAACAAGTCAGGCGGCAGAATTTTATGAGGAGGGTAATCAAAAACTGGTGCCACGTTATGACAAGTGCCTCAATATTCACGGAAATTATGTAGAAAAGTAGATTAAGGTACAGGCTTTCATGTAAGATAAAATTATTGCGATATCTTTGCACGTCTTTTTTTAATTCCAAAACGGTACTTACTTAAAAAAACATGCCTCGTAGATAACATCAAAATTCCAGCTAATAAAAATTTAAAGAATCCTGTACCTCGCATAACTCAGACATGTAAACACAATAGCATGCGTGCTGCACCCAGTTCACCCTTTGATATAGTCACCGCTTAAATCGGACCCGGTCATGCGGTATTCATTAGCTTCGAAAACATAAATCGTTCGTTTTCGTGTCTGTGTGCCCCTCGGTGAGCACACGGCCATGACAGTGTTAAGGCGAATAAATCGGCGATAACGTCAAGTGCTCGGGGGGCGAGACAGGTATTCGTTGACAACCGGACATTCAAATGTATGCGCTCGTTTGACGACATCGCGTGACAAGCCGGCACAACCCTCCTGTACGCGGACGTGATTATCATTCGGATCGTGCTAACTGCACATAAAACCTCTGCCCTCACTAAATGATGCTAAATGCAGGTTGTTAGCGTAAAGTATTTTATTAAGATTTAGGGCCAGATTGAACGGGAGATACATGGAAGTTATCGCCTTCCTCTTGMTTACGGGTCTATTTGTAATGTTTGCTAATTGAGTGGTGCTACTTTGTTTTTGAGGAGCACCTGGTTGCTGTAGTTATCTCACGTTTTCGGTGGTTGGCATAATTGGTCACCATGAAACGTTTTCAGTGTATAGACAGAATAAAGTAGCGAAATGTGGGATGCCATTTTGTTTTAGTATTGTTTTAAAAGCGGAAAGTGATAATTCTTGTTTATAAACCTTTGGAACAGTGATGGTAACTCGTAGGAATATCCCTTCATGTAGGAGAAAAAGCACATAAATTGCGAGTGTAAGGAAATGGGACAGAAACGTTCTATTAACCTTTTTAAGTTATATGTGTGTGACAACGTAGTAAACCAGTCTATTACTTTGTCAAGTCAGTTGTTACTTCCTCCTCTGCTTCCTCGTAACATAATAGACTCGCGTCGTAGGTGTCATTCTGTCAATATGACAATATGTCACTGTTCATTGGTTACTGTTCAAACTGGTAATAATGGTACTCTTTATTGTTGCGCGATTTTATGCTTTTAATGTAATGTAATCATTAAAAAAATCTGTATTTATGTCGTTACTGCTCGCACTTTTTAGTTAGTTTTTAACAGGTTAGTTTGTTAGTTTGTTTGGTTGCTAGGTACACTAAAATAACAGTAATATGACATGATCATAATCAGTAAGTTTTATTTGGCAATAAGGTGATCGAAAAGTTATAAAGCAATGAAAACAGGTGAATTTACAGATAGTAATACGCTTACATAGGCCCCACGAGGCCTGTGCATATCGTGCTTTGGGACGAAGCAAAGGATATATCATGGCGCCACTGAGAGTCCACCTCAATCAAAGGACACCTAGTTGTTTATCAGTTATCAAAGTGGAACAGGGGAAATAATCAGTTGTCTTATCCGAAAATAGAGAAAAACAATGAATATTGAAACGGAGCAGTAATGTTCTCAAGACAAACTGGCTGCAGATCGCAGACCATCCGCTAATTACAAATGGTGGGAAGAAAATAGGGAAGTAGGATATTCCAACAATCCTGCCGCTACAGCTAACAAAAATGCAGCAGCAGTAAGCAATGAGGTCACGACCTGCAAATACCCTGGATTAACTAACACTTCGGCAATGATCGAACCTCACGGATCCTTCTCGAGAATCGTACTGCTCGGAATCCGTATGGATTTTTATACACTTAAGAACTTGTGTTCATTTGATAACACTTCAATTTGCTATTGCAGAGGCCCATCAGAACAAATTGTTTAATAACAATTGCTAAATTGATTTATATTTTATAATACTTGCCTCAACAAAGGATGGATTCAGTTGAACTAAATTCAATTTAAGGGTAATAAAATACAAACAATATGTAGGCAAATACCTTAAACTTACTCTCGTTATTATTTGCACGTTTGCAGTTACCACGTATCTGCAGATTGCTATGTACAGAATACACTGAACCTCACTCCTCGAAATTCAAGACTAAAATGACCAATGTGGCAGATTCGAGGTGGTTATGATGTTGTGTGAATTCCAGTATTTGCCTTCTGACAGGTGTACGGGGATCAATAAACAATTATGTAATAGTCAAGTTCTAAGGTAAATCAAATACAATACCCAAATCCGATAAATGGAGGGTCCCTAAGTAACCAAAATCGATAGGGTTAGTGGATTTTAAATCACTAATTTTTAAAGTAATCTCTTGTTATGATGATTTTAACCAAACAATCACGTTTCTGATTGTGCTTTTAATATAAAATATAGTTTGTTAGTCATTCTACAAATTTTCAACGGAATCCTCCTATGAAAGATGATCTTGCGGGTGCAAAAGCTCCGCTGGCACTCATTCTTACTAAAATAGTTATCACGACCCGCCGCTGATCTGTGGGATGGAATCTGGTGATTGCATTTCAAAGTCAACACCCATGGATTGTACTTCACAATACAAATTCTGCGCTCATTCTTATTCAAGTATGACGGGTATTTTTTTTTGTTTCAAACCTAAAGTAGTCAACTCATTGATGCTTGCTAACGACCAATGTGCCCGTCGATTTTCTTATGACGATTCTGTCTACATTCTTTCTGTCTTATAGTATCTTTACTCCTTGTGCATTGTTTTGTACTTCTTTTGGGCACACTAAATATTTAATCAATGGACATTAACGTGTAATGTAAAGCTAATTTTTCTCATGTGAACGCCCTAAATTATTCCAACAATAAAGCTTGACGATATTGTCAMAATTAAGATGGAGCATATATGTACTTCTGTCAAAACAGTATAGTCTWTCATATTTATGTTCCTATTCCTCGATCGCCTACTCTACCATTTTCCTTGGCGGGACTAGATAAGGATAAGGATCTATACATTTCGCCATTAGTTTTGTATCTGTTTTCAACCCATCATTTAGTAGTTGTCTCATTTTCCTTAGTTTCTTTTATGTATATCGTTTGAACAATACTGATATATTTTTTTTTGTTTACAGGTAAGTCTCGCATATACTGATGATTGTACATCGTTGAACTGTCAAAGCGTAAGTACATATAATTTGAAATCCAATACGAGTACACAAACCTTTAATAAACACCTTTTTAACCTATAAATGAACTGATGAATAACTTATAGAAAGTTAAGCACTCTCTATTTTCTCTCTGTTTAAACAAAATTTAAAAAATCGGTCCTCTCTACCTTTCAGGAGCTTGTGGGGGTGCTCCTGGCATCTTCGGTGACAATACACAAATAGAATATAAAATTATTTTAAACAAGCGTTTTGATCAATATATTCAGCAGTTTTCAATATTAACCTAACGTGTAAAAATGGTAATCTAGATCAAAACTATATACACGTAAAAGCTATGGAAATAAATAATTCTGCAGACCTGTAAATTGCCATACTTCGTAAATTAGTTATATTTTGAAAACGCAGAAACCAACTGGTATGTCTACAGATGTGTCAATAATTTACAAATTGAAAAGTATTATTGCAAGGGTCATTTACACATACAAGCAGTTTGACTGATAAAGCATATCGTGTGAAAATATCCCATTGTTATTGTTACGTAATTGAATGTTGGAAGTTCAATTTCAATTATTTCGACTTTTACAAATGTACTCGTATTTGCCTAACAAAATTAATTGCAATGTTAAATGAATTGCTATCTAACGTTTCCACGTTTCATCCATAATTCAAAAAAATCCACCAACCAATAGTGACCTAATTCTTATTATTCCCGTGTATCACCTCTGTCATTGAACCTCGATAACTGGCTTCATTTGCGACGCGCACAATGGGTCACTAAAAAAACTGCATAAAAACGCCAAAGCCAACTGTTTTTGTCTTCCCTACGTGCGTATGTCTCGCTATCGGTTTCAGTAGGTACAGCTCGCTTGGCGATGAGTGACGCGTTGACGAACTTAGATTTTAATTGTTCGCGATTATTCTCAAAACTCAAAACTGCAATTTGGTGTTTGAGTGTATATTGTGTGCATAATGACAGTTGATATGTTGGAGGGCGTTCTGGAAAAGCTGAACAAGCTGTTAATGCAAAGTAAGGTTTTCTTTACTGGTCGGTTGTTAACTGTTTTAATAACTATAATGACATGCCGATATTTTATTGTTCAGTAAGGGACATGCTCTCAAAATCATCAGTTTCACATCATTGAACGTTAGGCATTACAGTACGTGTAGGTAGGTCGTATTTAGATACTTGTTTATAACAATTTACATTCACGTATACCCGTGGCTATACAACAGTTATTGAACATTATTAGCGATACAATTCGACACAACAAAGCAGCTAGCAAATGCGGTTATTACGTAGACTAAACACTAATCTCTGGCACATTTATTTGATTTTCAAATCACTTCATGCTCTTCACATATATTATTAGCAATCTGATAACGCATACCACTGCAATTGTTCTTGTTCAATTCAGTTCCAACTCGATTAAATTGTATTTTCTACAAAATTGTGATTATATTTGCTGTTCAACACCACATCGAACCTCATTTATTACTAATTCACGTCGTTTTCGCTTTCCTACTGCGAGCATCCGGGAATAGCAGACACAGCACGGATAAAACAGGAGACTGCGGTTATCTGTAAAAGTTTCAGGAAGTGACGCTACCACACTTCGCACTTAACGGTGTTTTTAGCAGTTTCTAAAGGGCAGAACTGCAACGTCGGCGACTGAACGTTTGGTTCACACGTACAAGGTTGATTAGGTGGTCTGAAAGTTCTTAATGCTGCCTTAGATTGTGTTCAGAGTGTAAATGGAATGGATGCGGGGTTTTGACCAGCAATGCGTAGAAATATACTCTGGACTGATTTGGCGTAAAGGGATGTTAAGGCTACTACGTTGATTAAAGTTGATTAAAAATACTTTACTTATGTAAATATACAACAAATATCTCTTTCAGATATTTGCATGATCTGACTATAATACTACAAGATGATAGCACATAAGGGTGACATGCTCACCAACCTAAATACATGACTTATATTGAGAAGGACTTGTAGCATGGTGTGTCGGAGGCTGTCTCGTGGGGCCATTTTTGTTTTTCACTTATAAACCGACTGGGGTTACTTTTGTGAATATTGCTCATTTTCTCTTGAACTTTAAGAGGTATCCAATTATGCCTTTTGCATCTGATAGGGCTCGACAGACTAGGTCCAAAGTTGTGCAAGTTTTTGAGCCAAAAAAGCTTAGAAAGGAGGGTTTTTCATGTTTTCCCCGTTAGCTTTGGAATTATAAGATCTATCCAAATATGTCCATTTTATAGGTCTCGACATTCTGCAACTATTTTCAGTATATACCCACATGCAAAACTGTGCAAATGATTAACAAAAAAAAAACAAAATTTAGGGTTATTTTTACTTTATTACTCGTACATACATTATATTTCTATGTAACCCTCTCTTTTTCAGCAACTGGTAAACTTCACTATTTGTCTATATGTGTATTTTTGTGTTAGTTTTTTCCTTATACATTTTTAGCACTAAATAAGATTACATCGAATCGAAAACGCACCGCTTCTTTGCAATAAAGACAGTGGAATTAGACTTTGCTTTCCTTGCCTTTTTTAATTCCATTTAATATATCTTTTAAAATCAGAGTTACTTTTATGTTTTTTTAAATTTCCAATGACTCTAACAAATATTCAACATCTGCTTTCGTATCTGACATTTTGCATCATATACATGTCTCAATTTTTATTTTTTTTTCAGTTCATATCTTCCAGGAAAAACAATAAAATTGTAATATTCAGTTTGAGACGCTTAATTGTTGATGAGTACTGCAGTGTCGATAAAGTATAGTAGATAAAGTATAAAGTAGTGTTTAAAAAAATTAAACAACTAATTTTCGATTTAAGAAGAGCTTTATTTTGACTTCGTTGAATTCGAGCTACCTTTTATTATAACAAAGATATGACGTCTTCAGATGTTTTTGAACATCGAATCATATGGTTATAGTTCATTGGAGCCCTTATTATTAAAGGATTCAACCATTATGTTAGTTGGCATAAAAAACAATGAAAATTGGAGTAATTAGAAAAATCGGTATTATACGCATGCATAAATATGGAGTTCACGTACAAAGTACGTCTTTGGTCTCCACATGTAATGAATTAGCAATGTATTTGAGAATTATCACTGTCACTGTCGTATTTCTACAAAGCTCGCTTTTCTTAACTTTAGTATTTACATTATTTGAATATTAACAATTACTAAATGCGATGGGTATATCGACAGACAGAAAGCTATCATCTGCAGATTCTGATCTGAAACTGAAAGAATACTAATCGACGATTTTTGTTATTTTATAACTGTTAAATAATAATTTTCCCAATTGTGTCCATTTTGATTGCTTTTATGCCATATGATATAATGGTTGAATTCCTTAAATAATAAGGGCTCGAATGACACCTAAAATTCATATGGTTCCATAAAAAATTGATGATGTACATATCTTATCTGATCTGTATTAATAGACTCAAAATAAAAAATTAACAAATTATATTGGGTTGCTTTTTCAGCGTTTTCTTCAGATTTACTCTAATTAGCATCTATGCAAGGATGATAAATTGGAGAGTAACCATTGTTTAAACTTTTTTATATCACAGGTTATTATTGCACTATTTCATTTTTATTTTTGCCAGAATACAATAGTAGAATATCATCAGCATATACTGTATAGTACGCTGCAATACCCACCTCAGTCAGGGTTTGTATATACAGTCGGTCCCAGCACCGAACCCTGTGGTGCTCCTTCTTGATGTTTCGGTAGTACGAGCTCAGTCTCCTCATTACTTACCACTGTCTTTATCTTTCCATTCAACAAGTAAGATTTTATAAGCGCATTTAATATGTTCTTAATACCCAGGATGTAGATTCGCTATCAATATCTGGTGGTCCACCATATCCTATGTCTTCTTCAAATCAGCAGCGGCTGCCACCAAATAACGAACCTTATTGATATTATTCAATATGCACTGCGTTACATCTACAAAGACTGTAAATGCGTTACTATTGCTTTGAAAACTGACTTGAAAAGGACCATTCAAGTATGTACAGTCAAATTCATAGATTTCTGAAGAGACAATAAGCAGGGTTATTGGTGAATAGTGGTATAACTGGGCAGGAGCTCCTTATTTGTAGATTATGTTCAATCTTCAAATCTTCGGCAAAAAAATATGCCTTTCATTAGGCCAGATTATTGTTGCAATGATATTTACAGACTATAATGTTATGTTGATTTGCTTTCAAGTTCCTTTTTTTACTTTTACAGAGTATTTTCAGAGTATTTTACATCGTGACAGAAAACCAGTTTTCATTATACTTTCTCAACAATGTCACAATCATTTACAGTCTACATTGAAAATATTTAAATAATGATTAGTGCTTAAGTTTACTCGTCAGTACTCTCGATTCTAGATTTTACTGACAAAAGCATGTAGATCGATTGGGATCTAGACTGGCTAGTAGCTTCACAGTAAGAATTCCAAGTTAGGTTTATTTTATAGGAATATGACATCTTTCCTCAATAAATATCAAGTCCCCCTTTATAGGAAGTTACAGTTGTTAAAGAAGCTCTGAAGTGGTCAGCTTTAGCTTATAAGCAAATGGAGTGGAGTCATTAAATATCATGCGTATAACACCTCGTTGCTTTTTTTCACATATAATCTCGCGTTTGTTATTCTAGGCGCCAACAATTTCCCTTCTCATTAAAAAAATATATGTATTTATAAACACAGAATTCCGAGTATGACACTTTATTTCCTGAGTTGTTTTATTTATTCTCAAGAATACGCCAATCAACGTTTCAGGTTATTATTTACTTCAAATTTCTTTAATAATATGAAGTAAAATTTACCTTGCCATGCAGTGATACTCAAGCTCTAGTGCAACGAATAGTATCCAGAAATGTATCCGCTAAGTTCCAATTGCAAGGTTTTATTGTGGGCCACACAAATACCGAACAGCTCTTCGCTCTTGAAGGTTTCGACGTAATAACACATCTGCGGTAGCGCCCCCTTACGACAGGGATTTTATTTTAAGAAAATAGTTAGCATATTACCAATGTACAGGGTGATCAATTAAGAGATGTGACCGATGTTATACCATATACGATAAGTTCCAGAGCTTTGGCGAAAATAATCAACTTAAGTGGCAAAGCGAAATTGACAGAAATTACTTTCGGAGTGGAGTTACCAAACTGACCTCCGAGAATTTACGTCTAGTTCTTTTCATTTCCCCAGTCGATCAGAGTGTAGCGGCGTTTATGTTCTTAACGACGTATTTAGACTGAGGCTGTAGCGTTTCTCCGTGCAACCGCGGCTTTACAAACTTCGACACACATTTGCCTAATGCAACATCTTAAACTCCCATCCCCTTCAGCTCATACATTAACCCCAAACCTCCTCGGCTGGCGCGTTCATGTAAGGTCTATATCCCTCGTCACATTTTTCCGACGTTCATTAATAATGTATCGATTCCTGGGGGTGCACTTCCTCGCTGAAAAGGACGAAATCTCCAACTCCTCGTGGACTTCGCGCGGCATGATTCGGGTCGCAGGTGCCCGGTGAGGGGGGGGGGGGGCGTTCTTGCACAGTTTTAGACAGTCCGGATAATATGGCCTCGCTTCCGTCTGATTCGGTTTTCAATCACGAGGGGATCGATTGCTCGGATGGACAGCGGGGTCGTTCAGGTAGACGAAAGTGGAAGCAATCGATAGCAGAGTCGGAAGTTGGGAGATACGTTGGAATAGCAAAAATGTTCATTTTTTGAGGAATTTTCCGCGCTTCGAGAAATTTTAAAGGTGCATAGTTATTTTACTATTTACGCTATGTAATTTGATAAGTCAGTCCTGTTTTTGTAGGTTCTTTACGCGTACCCTAAACGCTAAGATGTACCACTTATACATATGTAGGTATATGTGGTACCTAAATACCCCGTTTGACTAAATTTAAATTGAGGATCTAAAAATAAAATAAAATATTCTCATTTTTACAGGAACACCCTACATTTTGTTGCACTTTTGGATTCCCTCTTGAAATTAAGAGCCGGTTTGTTAAGCATATATGTTGTCTAACGTAGGCTGTTTTGCAACGTTTTGATGTTTTTTTCTCGCTGTTCGTCGGGACATGAAAAATTCTGACGAAACGTGTCAAAAAATTTTATCTTTACCTATAATTTTTGCACTTGAATTTTTGAGTTTCGGAAACTTGTCATGAACTATTTTTTTACTCTTTTACTTGTGGAAACACGAACTTTATTTCTTTTGATTTTTGTTAATACACAGATATGTCTGTCCTAAACCATTTTTGATGTATTAGCAATTTTAATAATTTCTTATGGAGAAAAGGGTGTCCATAAAATCAATTATTTAATGATAAATCTAAATGACACCAAACGTAATAAAAAATATTATTATAAATGGCCCACGAAAGAAAACATATAAAAAAACAGAATCATGTAGTGAGAGTGAGAACTAAAGCTAAAAAAATTATAAATCAAATGTTGAAATTGTCTACGATTTTGTAAAACACCAGCACTAAGTTTATTGTGAAAAGATCTATTAACGTTTCTTGGTTGCATAAAGGTTTTTTCTTCGAGTGCTGCTCTATTTCTTTATTTCATAGAATCCACTGTACTAGGTGGTGTTTAGTATACAATATTCGATTTTGAGGAATCTGAGGACCTAGGCGGGCACCTATACGGATTTATTTACTTTCATAACTCTGGTTTAAAAAATTTGTAATTGTCGAGAGTACATCATGTTGCAACCACATTCTTTTTTCGKAGGACATCTTTGTGAAATTCGGGTAACGTAGGGTGCAATAACTAAAACTCCTACAATTCCACCCCATCTGTCTTAACTATCAACAGTTACAATAATAATCTCATAACAAAACCATTTTTATTGAATGTGGCGGATCTTTTCTAATTGCGGTTACAGCCTATTTACAAAACCGTCTTTGTTTTTTTTTATTACTACGTTCATCTAGTTTTTAATCACAATGTCATTTTTACATATATTACAAATAAGGGAATGTATTTTTACTGAGGTGCCTACCAAAATGTAGCCGCTAGTATTTTTTGTTAAAATAATACTAATTCATTTTCAGGAATAAATTTCTTTCACTTCTTTTTAAAGTAAAATATAATTCAATTCACAGCAATATATGTAATCACATTCTGATACTTAAAAATATATTTTCCCATTCGTAAATATATTTAAAATAAGATTATGATTAAAATCTAGATGACCGTAGTTATCTCGCAGCCGAATCTCGTACTATCCAAATACTAGTAAATTAATTTCGTATTATTGATATAAAAAAATCGGCGAAAACGTAAAATACAAACACAAATAAATTGTTAGCTACTGCGATGTAACAAAAACGAAAATAGAAAATTACTGATACAGCAAAAGCAGTGAAGAATAGGCCTATATCCGCTTTCGCAAATGTGAAAAAGTTACATTGTTCTACTAAAAAAATAATTTATCCACGATGCGACTTTCTGATATTCAAAAATTACTTTGAAAATGATATTAATTCAAAATTGCTATGTTGATATGTTTTGATGCAATTTTTCGTGCTGTAAAGGATGGCGGAAGCCGCATTATTTTCCAAGATACCTTTCATTCTTTAATATGCTACAAAGGTCAAATTTAAAAAAAAATGTCGAATAACTTCTAAACGGCCTGCGGTGAGKAACATACACGTTTAACAAAAGTGTCACTCAATTTCAACAGAAATAGGGTGTTTTATTTGAACCATATAAATTAAAATATTATTAGATTAGAATGAGTTTTTTTTTTTAGATAAGAATGCTATACTAATAAGATTGCGGTAAGGGTTTTCATATACTGTTTGAATACCGCAAAATGATAAAGATAGAAAATACTGTGGAAAACACCAATAATTTAATGTAAATCGTGATCAAACGATAACTTTCTTTATTACTTACAAGATGTTGATTAAATTTATTTGACAGTCTTTTAGTTCTCGTAGCTTGCGATTTAGAATGTCCTAAATAATAACTTCGTCAGATATAATTTATGCCACGCCTAGTTTGATAGATATAGGCAATATATTTGATTAAATTTTGTAATGGAATAAATATATAAGCCTGCTGATTATCGACGTATAATAGAATTTCCAAAGCTTAAAGACAAAAAGTAGTGAATACTAGTAGAAAAAAAGAGTTACTTTTCCCACATTGTTAGATGGCGATTGGAAAGTGATTGTTATAGTTGTATTGTGTTGACCCGATCCACCTTCTCGGCTGAACCTACTTCCTCGTTTTGGATTTACTGTCTGTTGGTTACGAGCTTTCTGAAAGGTTATAACTGTATATGAGAAGGTAATAATATTATGAGCGACAGTAAACGTATGCGGTTTACAGCTCATTTTTAAAGAGTAAATTTTGAAACGAACCCAATTTTGTTACCTGTCGTAAAAATGGTGTACTAAAGTAAGGCGTAAAATCTTGTTGCGTTTTGGTAAGGCGTTAGAATGTTGTTATGTTGGATGAATGTTTGAAATTTGGCTGAAAAATATTCTTCTTTGACTTTATTTAGAATATTAAAAGTTAAGATGTGTCTTCTGTTATGGTTTTGTTAGTAATATATATTTATTTTTACAGTTATGGCATCGTTTATCTATAGTTATAGATCGAACAAGTTTAACCCTCGATTTTAATAGTATTAAATCTCGAACAAGGTCATAAAAATCATTGCGTAAGAACATGAGTTCTGTTGATGAGCTTGTTCTTTATATAACTAGTAACGTAGATCGACGATAATAAAAACCTGAAGAGGCTAAAATAATTCGGCTGAAACGTTACTACAAACAAAACAAGCGATTGTATCTATAATTCACTAAAAAGAAGTAAACAAGAATGAAGGAAAATTAGTGTATTCCAAAACCATTATGCCGCTTCCCACTGATGCTTCGTCAACTCTACGTATAACTAATTCTTATAGGATATTGCTGTACATTATACAATTTAGCATCAAACAAATATTATTCCATGCGGTAGTGTGGCTTTTTCTCAGTAACTGATTCTTAACATTACAACTCCTTGCTAGATAAAATAGATTATTTTACATTATTATGTCATATTCACTTTTGCTGTCAAGTGATTCAAGATCTAACAGGTTCTTCAAACTAAATACAATAGCCAACAAAAATTTCTTGGTATAATGAATAGCGCTTCAAATTTATTTGATTTCTTTTGTGAAGGTCTAAAAGATTTTGTGGTCATGTACGAGATTAATTTATTTAAGGATTAATTTAAGATTGCTTGGTATTGGTAAAATGTAATTTCCATCAAAATATTTGGAGCAACCGGAATTTTTGAAATATAAACTGTGATATAGTAATACATGATTTTGACCTGATTTTGCATTCGTAATATTTAATTTTTATTGGGTTTATTATTTATTCCATTTATGCCATTTCTCTGTTCGTGATTATACCACTTTATTTTTTTTCGTGAAATTGACAAAATATTCCAATTTTAAAAGATATACAAGATATGAAATTCCTTGTGCCTTTTGTCACAAGCAAATAATTAGCATTTGTTTTCAAATTGTCTATTTCCTCAGTACTGCAGTCAGTATACTTAATAAACTTTCTAATGGTAGAGAATGGTTAAGCCACACATGAATCGCGTGTGGACTACTATCGCCGCAACTACGTTGTCATCGTTTTCCAAGGATTAGCACTCGGTATGCCACGTAGATTTACGGTCTGCAACGGTTTAGAGTACTTACCGTAAAATTAACTGCGCTAAATTGGCTAAATATCCGTGACACTCCCTATGCGTATGCTGGGTTGTTGCCTTGTTATTTAGCCAAACTCTGAGTCTGTCAAATACAACGTGTATAAATTGGGGAACATGGAATGAAGAGCATTATTTTCCGTAGTAATACAACAGTTCGGTAAAAGTCGACGATAAAATCACATGTAAGTGGTAAAGCAGATGCCAATGTCATCTATCAGCGGAAAGCTGACTTTTTTGGAGAACAATCAGCTATAGTTCTTAGGTCACGATCAACGAGCCCGCAGGATATCGCAGATAAATGTTGCTTGATATGGTGTAGTCGTAAATCTGCGTTTGAACCATACTTTCTAAAATTTTAGATATCACAGGAATTTTAGTGTTTGGACGTAGGTCAATTTTTTCTCCGGTATATAATTAAAGAGTAATGTTTTTCATCTAGCACGAACACAACAAATTTCTACGCACAGTTAATAATATGCGTAATATGTGGGCAAATTGTAGATGAACATAACTGAATCCGCTAGCATTAGATTTTAAGTTAAGAATAACCTTGTATCCCTCATGGTAACCATAGCAAAGTTAATATCAGAGCTCTATTGAATCTATTTCTACAATACTTCTCGGCTGCAGTTGGCCAGTTATTAAGCGGAGTGAAGACAATAGAAAAATATTAATTTACTTCATTTGCCTTTTACTAATCTGCCGGTACTGAAATCAGTTTCTTTAGTTTTATGCCGAGATCCGACAAAGCATTTAAAACTGCTCATTTATCGCTACTATTTTCACAGTAATGTATGTAACATACGTTTCGAGACAAAAATAAAATTAACTCAATTTATTCATAATTTCAACTTTACTTAAACTATGTAATTGTTCTTCATTTTCTGCCTCCCATCCATCATCATAAAGTTTCTTCGATGAGACATGCTTGGGATACATTACGTGAATTATCTATTTGAAGTACAAATGGGATGTTATTGGCTTACAACCAATTTCTAGTTTACCTGGCATAGTGACATAGATCAGGCCAAAACATGATTTCATCATTATTGTGATGATCGTATATAAATCTTAACAATTTAGACAAATATCTTTGTATATAAAGACCTGCAGTGATGGCTTGTCCTCAAACATGTCCTACATATGGCTGCGAAGCACCTGCCGAAGAAATGGCGCACCACACCAGAATTTTGTCTTCAAATTTGGCTTTCCTTTTAAATTGTACATTATCCGGAGCAGCATGGAAATCCTCTTTTAAATATGTTTACAATATCCGCGTTCGGCAATTGGCCAACTAAACTATAGATACTTTTTCGGATTTCAATTTTATGCGCCATGTCACAATAGTTTTTCGACGACATCTGTCAATATTTATGATTACAAGGCTTACTCGAACAAATTCCAGGCAATGGTAACTAGACTGAGTGTTTTGAAAGTGATGAAAATTAGCTAAGAAATTTGTCTCAAAACTTATGTTATGACAAAGTTTATGACGTCATGTCTTCGTTATAGTAACAGACTGTTTTTTTTAATCATCTCAAAATAAATCTTTTATTAAATATTAATAATTCTTATTCTGAATTTTATGCGTTAGCTTATCGACATTACACACTATGCGCATGAGAAATATTATGTGTTCTGCAACTGTGGAGCCCCTAAACACATACCGCCACTGCCATAATTCCTGCAACGTACGACAGGACGTGTCAACTCCTCGGGCTTGTCTTGTATAGTTGTTATCCCCTGCCCTAATTCTTTTTTAACGTCACTAAACCTGATCTTGTTTGTAATCCGTTGTCGCATGCCAAGAGGTCCCATGGATCAATTTCAAGGGCTCTGTTGAAAGCATCAAAAGCAGCATGCCCGCCATGATACACCTAATGAATTATGTACGACCTGCAGGTAGAGAGTGAATGCCGTCGTCGTCGGCTACACATCGATCTTGTGCTTTTTCCCGGAGAGTCCCCGGTCACTTTGCGTCCGAGTATATGGAGCGCCAAGCCTCCCCCGGCTGAATACACCATGCATTATAATTTGGCAGTTCGGAAGGGTATGCACAGATGCGGCACTCAGGTCGATTAGGGCGTCCCCTTGGCGTGTATACACAGCGATTGGTATATCAAAAGGATTTCTGAAACCTAAAACGATGAAAGCCCCCAAATATGCGCCGCCGGGAATGGCCTGATGGCGTTGATATGTTTTGTTAAATGACATTACCGAAATAAAGAGGGATTTCGAGGTTCCGACGTGAGAAGGGGATGTTATCGCATATTTCGCGCAGGAATCGCGAGAAAGTGCAAAGTCGAGTTGGAGAGCTTTGCGCTTGAGGGTCTTAAGGCCTCTCGGCAGCTTCAAGACACCTTTCACACAACTGCCGCAAGAATTATTATCTCTTCTCAACTTTGTTTCTCACAGCTTTCTCGATTTGGGAGATTGAACGTTGTAGTCATGGGCGTACCCAGCTGTTGGTATGGAGGAGGGGCAGGAACGTCCTGTAGAGTATAATTCAACATATATAGAAGTAATAAATGTTTGTAAGATATAGGTACTTAAGTAATTAATGAAGTATTTATTTCATGAATAATCTTCGTGAATTTTCTGCAAGGCGACTTAAAACATCTTCTGTGAAATAAAGACCCAAATTATTTATATGTTTTCTATGTACTGTTCATACAAAACCTTTTTATTACTAATTCCGTTATTAATGAATTAATGAACATACGTCATGACTGGCATAATGATTGATGTATAAAGAATCTTTATCAATTTCCAGTGTGGTTTATGTTTCTCTATAAATGGTAATATCGTACTGGTTACTCTATGTGCAGTTTTGATTCTCTCTCTAATCGTCTCTCTGCGGCTAAGATGGCTGGCTATGTACGTACCTAGATATTTCAATTTGTTTGCTGTTCTCAAAATCCGGTTGCCTATCTTGTATTTTGTGCCCGTTTCTAGGATTGTTCTGCTGGAAGGATCTCTTATCATGATGTTGCTTTTCGTGTAGTTTATTGTTAGTCCATTTTTGTGGAGTTCATGTTCTGCATTTTCTAAGAATTCTGCCAAGTGTTTTTCGTTCTCCGCGATTATTATCAGGTCATCTGCATATGCATGGACTATAGGTAGTGCTATTTCATTCTCCTGCTCATGGGCTCCGATTAAGCTAATTTTATGTTCATT
Organism: Rhyzopertha dominica; assembly: GCA_025024175.1. Classification (NCBI taxonomy): domain Eukaryota; kingdom Metazoa; phylum Arthropoda; class Insecta; order Coleoptera; family Bostrichidae; genus Rhyzopertha; species Rhyzopertha dominica. The sequence continues at coordinate 47,521,241 of QCXZ01000041.1, forward strand.
TACTATTGCGGACCTGCTTTATTTCGGAGTGCTGTCAGTAGATCTCTAGCTGCAACGTTTCATCTGAAAAGTGACCCAGAGTAGAAGGGTCAATTAGCGGAAAATAAATTTCCGGACGTCCTAGCTTTTTTCTGACTGCATTTTTGGAATCTGGACCTCAAAATACATCAGTATGCCGATTTTGAGCCAAAAATTATTTCCACTGGAAACGGCGAAAGAACAAAGGTAACCCCTTTGTTGTTTTTTCACCTTGAAACTTGATGGTCTCCCATTACGCTAATTTTATGTTCATTTACTAATGTGGACCTGCTTTATTTCGGAGTGGTGTCAGTCGGTCTCTAGCTGCAACGGTTCGTCTGAAAAGTGACCTAGAGTAGAAGAATCAATTTGCGGACAATAAATTTCCGGGCGTCCTAGCTCATTTCTGACTGTATTTTTGGAATCTGGAGCTCAAAACTAACCCCTTTATTGTTTTTTCACCTTCAAACTTGATGGTCTCCGATTAAGCTGATTTTATGTTCAAGGGCCCAGATTTGTCAACTCAGGTCAACAAGAATCATTTAAAATAGCAAAATTTTGTTCACCAATAATTTTGTGAATATCTAAAATTTCCAAAAATTTAATTTTGATGATTTACTGCACAAATGTAATGCGTGGCAGTGTGCTTATTTAACAAAAAATGGTTAGCTGACGAAGAATTTGTTGTTACAATATCTGTATTTTTATACGTTTCGAATTGTTTTAAATGTTCTTTACCTCTAATTAAAATTATTAGCGAACAAAATTTTACTATTTTATACGATTCTTGTAATTTCAGTTGTCCTTTTCTAACTTATATTTTTGATCTAAATTAATACTATGTGTGTGTTGCTGCATGTAGGTTGCTTTTGGTTTGTGGTACAATTTAGTTGTATCTAAATTATATTTTATGACAAAGCAAATTTATTTATCGAATATAATTTTATTAGAAATTACAAATGTATGTGTTGTTTTTAATAAAAGAGTTTGAAGAGGACAAATGCAAAAATACCAAACTTAATTACCGTAACCGCCACTATGTAACTGTAGAAGTATAATATCTGAAGATATTTACGATGCACTTTAACTGTTTTTGAGGGTTACACATTTACATATTTTTAATATCGTCTTTGATGACATTCTTGATTATTGTAAAAAGATCATATTACCACACTTATCAGAACCCCAAGACTTTCGTCACGAGACCGGGGCCGAGACCGAGACCAAAGAAACTGTGCATTTCCGAGACCGAGACCGACAATTGTGTGGTCTCGGTCTCGTAGCCCCGAGACCGAATGCGGCAATAGTAGCTCACCAACTTTTGGAGATTAACTCAGGGGAAATCATACGTGTTTCCATTTTCAACACATGTAATTTGAAATGACTCCCAAAACCACGAAAATGCTTATTAATCTTGTACGAGCACAAAAAATAAAAATGAAAGTAGTTATCCAGGCATTCGGTTTCTCAAAGTAGTCAACAGTGATGATAGAAGCTTTTTTTATATCTCTACCTGAGAGGTCAACTGTATTGTCATATTATTCAGTTTGTTCAAGAGAGCGCATAATATTATTAGAAACGGCTAAGTATTTAATTGTGCCATTACAAAAACCTGATAACTTTTTTGTTATCTTAACAATCATAGCTGCTTTCATTAGACTAATTACTGTGCTTTTCCATCACTACGTGGTATATGTATAGTTATACGAAGGACTGACTAGGAATAGAGGACGGTGAAAACGGAAAAGCAATGTGACGAATGTAATCGAATGCGTTAGTTCAAAGTACAAACGGATAACAAAAACTAAGTTTCCATAATTTTTTGGCCTTAGACCAATATTTTTCCTCTATTATCCAGCTATACGACCGAGCAAATTTATAAACAATTTGTGGCAAAGAAAAACGTTATCTACGTGATGTAGCTTCCTGMGCTGTCACTATAAGTTCGGTAAAGTGCTGGTTCGTGACTCCAYTGCTCGAAACGCTAAGTAATGAACCGCCACTGCGTCAGCCGCCGTTCGGCGACAGCCGGAAGCGCCGCCGCGGCTTCTTTGCTAAACAGACACCTAATCAAAGTTTGCAGCACGTTCGCACCGCAACCGCCCTGATACAGTACCAATTTCGAACGTTGGCGGCCTGTCGGCCAGGAAAGTGCGACGGTTTAAGGTCGCSGACCGGAAAACTCTTTACCTGCGAAAGTTTTACAACTTTGCGTCGGGCTGCCGCAAAAGGAAAAGAACGCAACTCCGAAAGCAGTTACCGCCAACTTATGTACGTGCATTAGCTAAATCCCTATTTGTGTTTACTGCACACGCCATGTGTTATGCTGAAACTTGCCCTTCAAGTTGGTCGTTTTTTGGTTACTCTGTAAGTTTATTATAGTGGGGACTTAAGAGAAACAAACTAAATCACATCCATAATTATTGATGACTAGTGCTCCTACAATTAAATTTAAAGTTTTTCACGGATTATGAATTTATAGATATAGTTTTTTCCAAGCTACCTCTGAGATTCCATATGTTTCATCTAGTGCGATCTACAATTTTCTTACTTGCTTACCAGTATGCTTCGGGGGCAGTTTCCGTCTTCACGCCTACCAAAACTCCTTTTTACCAACTCCATCAGAAAACATCAGAAACATATCAGAAAACACGACTGTGTTTAAATACAAGGCATGTTTTTTAAGTAAGCACCGTTTTGCGATTCCGCCGCCGCAGCGCTACGGTCGGCGTTCCGCGCATGCGCGCTGGTTACCTACATCTCTTGTCTACGCACTGACGCCATTACAGTTTGATTCTTCATTGTATACGTTATTTACTGAGTGTTTAAGATGCCTCCGATAATCGTGAGTCCCGCCGATTGTGAAGTACGGGCTCTTATGCGATTTCTTAGTGCTAAAGGCGTAAAACCTATCGATATTCATCGTGAGATCTGTGAAGTTTACGGACAAAACATTATGAGTGATGGAATGGTAAGGAAATGGGTGAGAGCATTTAAAGATGGCCGCACAAATGTGCATGATGAAGAACGGAGTGGGCGTCCTTCGGTCGTTAATGAAGATTTGCTGCAGAAAGTGAAAGAAAAGGTGAGAGAAAACAGACGCTTTACAATTTCATAATTGTGCGACTGCTTTCCTCAATATTCTCGTAGTGTTTTGTATCGCATTGTGACCGAGAACTTGAATTACCGGAAATTGTGTTCACGTTGGGTTCCGAAAATGTTGACGGATTTGCACAAAACCCAACGTTTAGGCAGTGCATTGACTTTCCTTGAGCGGTACCACAATGAAGGTGAAGATCTTTTAGACCAAATTGTTACTGGTGACGAAACATGGGTGGCCTACGTCACACCAGAATCGAAACAACAATCCATGGAATGGCGACATTCATCATCACCCAAAAAAGTGAAGTTTAAGCAAACAATTTCTGCCCGGAAAATCATGTGCACAGTTTTTTGGGACAGAAAAGGAGTATTGCTAGTGGAGTTTCTGCCTCGTAATGAGACAATCAATGCAGCGTCTTATTGTAAGACATTGAACAATCTGCGTCGTGCAATCCAGAACAAAAGACGTGGCAAGTTGAGTAAGGGTATCGTTTTGCTGCATGACAATGCCCGTCCACATGTGGCTAATCGGACCAAAGATCTCATCAAATCTTTTAAATGGGAAACTCTAGATCATCCTCCATACAGCCCTGATCTGGCGCCCAGCGACTACCATTTGTTCCTGCACTTGAAGAAACACCTGAGTGGTCAGTGTCTTCAAGACGATAACGAAGTCGAAACATTTGTGATACAGTGGTTAACAAGTCAGGCGGCAGAATTTTATGAGGAGGGTATTCAAAAACTGGTGCCACGTTATGACAAGTGCCTCAATATTCACGGAAATTATGTAGAAAAGTAGATTAAGGTACAGGCTTTCATGTAAGATAAAATTATTGCGATATCTTTGCACGTCTTTTTTTAATTCCAAAACATACTTGCTTAAAAAACATGCCTCGTAGTTGCCGTAAAATGCTTAATTAGTTATTAGAGAATAGAAAACCACTTCATCGACCATCACCGTCTCAAGACTTGAAACAGAGCCGAAAGCCGCAAACGGCTCGGTTAAACTCCGATCCGAACGAACCATATGAAGAGCTGCAGATTAATTACGTGATCCGGGCCGTAATTCAATCATGTTTCGAAATGCACGGCGTCCGCGGGAACAGGGGGGGGGTGGGTTCTGTATATGGGGCTGCGCTTCGCGGCCCGCCGAGCACCCTCAGATGCGGATTAATTGAACACTGCGCCGCGGTTTCCAGACGGGATGAACATTATGTCAGATATTACATGAAGTATATGCACGCCGGCGGCGCCTCCGCCAAAAATTTCTGGCGGCGCATATCGGAATTCGCGACGGGGTTGAAGAATTCCCTGAATTGGAAAGTCGAGCGGCAGGTGCAAGTCAGCTTTTGATGTGTGTGTCATTAAAAATGGAAATAATAATTATGTAGAACGAAAGAAAGTTACAGGGAGGACATTTTTTCATTTGCAACTCATTTTTAAGACCTGTTGCCTGAATATTTATAACAAGTTGCTTATCTTTTCTTTTTATTGTGAAAGCGCTGCGTACTCTTGGCCGTACCTAGGATTTTTATTTCGTCGTTTCCTAGGTTTCCGTCCCCTACCTCAGGGAGGTGACGCTGGTGTTCTCAGTTTTGTATTGTAACTTTTTTCTTGTTAGCTTTTCTACTTATATTTAATTGGGTTAATATTGGCCTAATGTGTTAACCTTAAATCTAGTTTAAATCTACATCCATTTCTTCTGCTTGTGACATCCGGCTATCAAATTCTGATGATGCCTGTGTTTTCAGCKCCTGTCTTTCTTTATTTCATTCCCGMTGACAGCTGGCTTTTAACACCCTGGAGATGTTGTTGCCCGGTCCAGATATCACCTCGCCATTATTTTCCTGCTTACTTTTACTTTTTATGCTTTATTCTATTTGCCTCTTTCCCTACACTTTTCTCTCTGGTGTTGGTATCTCCAAGCTGTTGTCTTAAATCTTTAGTTCTGGCATCTGCTTGGGTACAGAAGTAGGTATTACTACGTGTCCTGGTGTCCCTTCCTCACCACATTCATATGATGGTCAATCATACCTCCCAAATCTATATGAGTTTGTGGGATATGGTCCATGGCCAGTCAGGAAGGGTATCATCCCCCAGGACAGCTATATATCTATCCTCTTCTCTATTGTTGGAAAAAGGCGTCTCACTCTTTCCCCCTTTTTTGCATATTTGCCACTCTTTGTCTACGGCTGTGTTTATCTCCTCTCTTTGTTATTGCTTCTACATGACTGTTGCCGCTTTCCCAATTACTTGCTCTACATGACTAAGGAAACTTAATTTCTCGTCCACTGTAATTCCAAGGTACCGGTTAGTATGTCTCCACCTAATTCTTTCTTCTGTTTTCTGCACTGCCATGTTCAGTTTAATTTCTTTGCACCGGTTGTTTAGTTCAATTACTATGTCGTTTAGTTTAGACTATTTTGTACGGTGTTTCCTACAAGTCGAACTAGAGACATTTATATTTGAAGGTGTTCCTTGAACGGACCTTTGCTGCTCCTAGCTCTTTTTCATACATCATTTTGGCTCCCTGTATATTCTCAGTAGTTCTTCACGTTCTTCTACTAGTCCCGATCTGATACCTCCTTCTTTTCGCTTTTGCCTCTCTCCTTAGTTATTCCAGATTTTGCTATTCCTTTTGTTTTCCCGTTTAATCAGCGGTGTCGAACCTTTCATAGTGTTCAGGCTAGATTTTTTGATTTGAATGCCAAGATGGACATGTACTGGCATCTATCGAGAGAACCAATAAAACACTAAAGGCGATAAGATGGAATAGGAAAAAAAAGGACAAGTTAGTCACAAAAAGATCACCAGCGTGTGTGTGCAATGTTAATTTATTGCCAATATTCGCGATCGCCCAGGTTCTAACTGAGTAAATCTATCAAAAGGGGGTTCCTCATTTCCATGTCCTTATTCTTCCCAACCCCCTAAAGAGACGAGGAAGTCAGGAAAACTGGGGTAAGTGCGCTTTATTTTTTTTACTTATAATCACGATCTGGTGCATAATTACATAGCTCTCTTGATTTTCTTTTGGGTAGTTTCCATCGCAATGGCAGGTTGTTGTATATATTTCTCCCTCAAGCAATGCCAGTTTGCGTTTTTTAGATTTTATTCTACTATAAATTCATGAAAAGTATGACGTTTTGCACACCACACTTCCAAAATCTGGAAGACACGACCGAAGACATGCACATTCCTGCTGTCAAGCTATGTACACTCACTTACAATAGTTGTCAAAAGCGATTCCAGGGTGCGAGTTGCACGGCAGGAATTGCAAATGCTTCACTCATTGGTGTAACTGCCATAGTACTTCCGTTTTCAAGACTATTCCTTATATGGGTATAAACAATGGCACACTCCACAAACTAGGTTTTTTTGGACAGTGCCAAAATCGATTGACTGGTCTGCTGCCAAGGCGTATGGCGATGTTATCGAATTGCACAAATTCGCCTAGAGCCGAAGAATTCTTTTGTCGACGTCTGCTTCGTAATAATTTTTTTTCAGAATATGACAATTAGTCTGGGGATTACTACTATTTAATATGAGAGCACGTCTGTAAATATGAGGTTTACAATTTCATCTTAAGGAGCTATCTCAATGGCACAGAATTTAACTTGCAAATCTCTAAATATAATTAAACAATATTATAATCCACTCTATACTGTCAGTTCCGACATTCCCCACCTGGCCTCAACCCATCATACGTCTGTAGTCATAAGAACCAGCGACATACGATTAAAGAACCCTCCGTTGCTGCATCCCCTAAACGAGCTCCCGTCAAATGACATTTTAAGCTTCTTTCAGCAATTTCGCGAAACAAGTGCGCGCAGCGCCGCCCGCGCCGGCCAAATGAAGTTAATGGAATTTTCAGCCGGTTTTCAGCTGAAGCCTTAATTTATGGCGTTACGCTAAAGAACGTCGCGCCGCATGAGTGACAAGCGAGTTTGCATGCCCGAACGGGGGTGATTAAAGGGCAGCGCACGAACCGGTGCATCGCGTGCATTGTAATATCAAATCTGGCGGGTCGTGCCCTCCGACGCTGATTTACAACGTTCGGACGACAGCGGCGGCTCGTGATACCTTCACTTCGCACCTGCATGTTTTGAGTTCTTTAAGGAAAATTTGGGTGTAACTTTCTAACATATGAAAATGGAAATACAACTTCAGTCTTCATGTTATATAAATAAATAATGCAAAGTTTTTGATTTCTGCTTTGCATATTGTGTTATAAAATTGATCTGGTTGGACGAATGTCGAAACGAGACGTTGTCAATATTTATCGAAATCAAAACATAAGCAAATCGCCAATTTATCGCACAATCAAAGAATGTCAAGAAGATATACTATATACAGGGTGTTCACGTTAACAGTCTACAATAGCTAACTTTTATTTGACGTCGCAGATTAGTGYTTTAAAGAGGAAAATTTATTGGAGAAGAATTTGAAAAAAACGATTGAACATCATCTGTCAAAGATATTGACTACAAGTTTGTTATTGTAAATAGAACGACCCTACTTTTTATAGCGCATTCGATTCACCACAATCAACAAAAAAGTTTAAGATATCTACACCCTATAGTCATTTGCTTTTGAGATATTTCAAGTAATATTATTTCTGTTCACGGAACAGTTTACAACAGCTAACGTTTTTGTTATTTGAAATCTTATCCGATGCAGACAGCTTCGACTTCTCAAGTGTTGCGTTTCACGTAAATTCTATTGGTGGTAAGGCAAAATCGACATTAATAGTAAGTAGTACGGCAATAATTTTTATCTTTCTATTATTCCTAGATCAACGAGACATTTAAGCAAAACGTACATTATCTTATTGGTCAGTGCCGAGCCACAGTACGTATTGCCAATAGAGTACTGATCACGTGTGCGTCTTGCGTTCGATGCGCATTGCATAGTAGAATAGCAGTATTCTTTAAAATCAACCTATCACCGTTTTGCAATACCTGAGTTATGTATATAAATACAAAATAACCGAAGTAGAGTATGATGGCTGTTACACTAAACTTTATGCGAATGTAAATTTATGAGTCAAAAACTCAATTTTCCTTAACACAAGTAAAATGTATCTCTTGTCTATATTTTCACACAACCCGTGTTCACTGCAAAAAACCACAGGCTTGAGTATTGCAAGTGGCTAATGGATTGAAATAAGGGCGTAATATTGTAAGGAACATTCAAATTTTGACCATTTTTATCACACAAGCCCATCGAAAATATGAACACATACATTGCTACTAGTCCGAAAACCGATTGGCTTCACTGGCACTAATGGATAAGTACATTTTTACTTGTATCAAGAAAAATTGATTTTTCTATGTTATCCCCAGGGGATTTTACCTTCTTTTTACTCTTCACCAATGTAATCTTCAACCCTCTTCGAGGTTTGTATGCGCAAATGGGGCACCTACACTATCTGACGGTCTATGTTGGAACGGGAATTACGAAGTACCTGAATAAAATGGAGCTCGAAGCAAATGGGGATATACCTACTAATGCGTCATTAAACCCAAAGTATCACATATGCGATGTTATGCATGGAAATACACAAATTTAGGTTCTAGTTTCGAAACTGGAATGCTAGCGATAATATTTTGCAAGAGCTGTTGCCAATACTTGTACATTTCGAGAGCAATGAATTTTTAGAAACTTTAATAAAAGCAATGTACAAGAACAATAACTTTTTGTGGACAGTACACCGTATGGTGACACCCAAAATATTTCTATAACGTTTTGGATCACATTAAGGTGTGTTCCTTTGGGACTATACTACTAGCAGTAGTTAGTTATAACAATGATCAGACTACAAATGACGACAACACCACAGGTTTTGCAATGGTTAAAGAAGCTTTGGTGAAACGAGAATTTAATGTAAAATGTTACCTAGTACTATTAATGGTAGATAATTCTGCAGTGGAGAGAGAAGCTCTTCGAACGATAAAAAATGTCATGTATTCTGGATCCGCTCATGGTCTTCTTTAAACTCGTTGCCATTACTCTTATCTATTAAAAAAAATATCTTTCCCGGCCTGCATCCTGCAACGAATTTTGGCGTGTAATACATTTTCAGGGGTAAGAATTTTTACAGCAATGCATTGTGCAACAGCCAGCGGGACATTTACTTCGCTCATCGTATGACGGATAAACAAAACACATGGTTTTTCTACACTTGGCATCCCAATCTAACAATTCATAGCGTCCACCATAATGTACCTAGCTGTTTGTAGGATTGTAGCTAACAGTTATATTATTTTTTTTTAAGAAATATCATCGTCTATGGCTTGTGTGCGGATGCTTATCTTTCTTAAACTTAAACATGAAATTGGAGGCTTCATAAATGTAGATGTCATATCTCTAATTCCACATTTAATCTCAGGATATGGAGTCGCGATGCTTGCATTGCTATGACAACTCAAAATAACGTATATAGATGCTCACACAATTCTGTCACTTTGTCCAACCGACTCAAAGGCAACTGGTGGCATCGTCATCTATATCTTCGTTTATGGATAGTATGACCTGATTTTATTCATATTATCTTTAATAATAGATGTCAAGTAGAAGTGATCTTAAAACGAACAAGGCCCTTCGTTAACTGTCTCTTATCTAGTAACAGATTGCATATTGGCGGCACTCAATTCAAAAACCCATGGGTGTAATAGTATTAGGAGGTATAAATCCTACGTTAGGGAGATAATTTAAAATCACGTTTATTTTCAGTACATACAAAAAAATACCCCGCTAGTTCCGCAATTCTACTGCATCTCAGCCTGCAGACGATCTCACTTCTTTCGAACTGGTTTCTCTGGGAAACGTACTATGTACATCCTATTTTCCTTAAGGTAATGAGCGTGTGACGGCGTTTCAGGCACACACGTTGAACTTCCGTTTCCATTAAACTAAAGGCTCCGGATCTACGTAAAGAGTGCAGTCCTCAATTTGGTCGGTAATGGCCGCAGTTTAAGTTCGCTCTGTATTTTTATCCTCGTTGGGGTGTTGGGAGAGAAATTTTGCTCTGACGAAAATTAGAGGATTCCGCGGGAAATTTAAAACAAGCGCACATGATTGTAGAGTACAAAATTGTCTCCGCAAACAAAATATTTTATGACGAGACACCGAATAAAAAATGTATTATGAGGGAAATCTTCAACTTTCCAGCTGGATCCCTGCAAGTTCCCTTATATACATATTTTTCTTTGTAAAGTATATACTACCATGTTCTTCTCTAGTGCACACCTTATAATACCATTTTCAGATGTTTTTAGACGTTAGCTGCACCCTCAAATATTATTTTAATATCGTACTTTGGGATTTTTTTGCCTATTCCTTACTCGGCCTTTTGTAGAATTCTTTTATCTCTATTTCTCTGGCCTCTGTGGGAGTATGGATATATTTAAGAGGCTAACAGTTTTCTGTTAATCGTTCTATTATTGCTCTTATGATTTCTTTACTAACTATAAACTCTGTGCCTAACAATCTGTTCTCTTMTTTGCACTATTTAGAAATATTCAATTCAACTTCTTTGACACATTCTTTATTTGGCAGTWTCAGCGCTCCCGCCTTGAAGGTACCTCTCACATTCCATGTTGCTATAAGCATATTATTATCATATATATTATCCCGTCTTTAGTTTTCTTTCCCTTTACCCAGTTTGTTTCTGTTGTCTTGCTCATTTATGACCATCTTATCCTGCGGTTTTCCATTTTCTTAGCATTTTTCGTCGTTAATAGATCCTTTATTTTTAGGTTTTACGCAGTACCTCTTTTAGAGTTCCATCTTTTGCATCCTATTTATACTTTCTATCTTCAACAAATAATTTTCGCTACTTTTTTTTTAATTTCCTTCCTTTATTCCACTTCTTCATTGCGTCTTCATTGCTCTTGCGTTATGTTTCCTCCTCCTTTTCAGTTAAATCAGTTTCCACTATAATTCTAGTCCCGTTTATTTATTGTTACCTATTTTTGGTTTTGTCAGTTGTGAATTTAATCAATTTCATCCTATGTTCTTCCGTATCTCATATTCTGACTACTTCTGCAATTTCCGGTTTTTATATCCAGCTTTTGATTACTTCTTTTAGATTGTAATGCATGAAAAGGGACAGCTTAATACAATATTTTTTTTCTTTTCTGTGTGTTCCCTAATTTCAGCTCTACCTAATCCATTTATTGTTTCTTGTTCCAATAACGCTTCCTTCCGTTCTCATTCTTTTCTCTCTCTTCGTTTAATTGCTCTTGTCGTTTTTGAACTTCATTTCTTCCAGCACTTTCCTTACAGCCTCCATTTCCTCTAATGACGCTTCTTGCTCTATTTCTTTCCTTCTCACCCCGAAGTCTTTCTGCTCTTTAACAGGTAGCTACTGATTGTCCCACATGTCTAATTCTTCGAAGGTTGAGAGGGAGTCTGTACTATTTCGTTCTGGTAGCTTTTTCTTCATTTATTAGCGGGTAATTTTCAGCTATAACTGGTAACCTAACCAAACTCCGGCGCCGATTTTTTCTTGCGTTTAATAGTCTTTTTGCTACTTGCTGTGTTACACTATTAATGCTGGCTATCACTTTCACACAAAACTGAACTTTCTTCAAAAAGTTTAGCTCCGCTTTTTTGTTGAAGCCCTTTACCATATGTGATACTCTTAACATCCAACGCGACCAACAAAATACTTCAGATACTCGTTTGGAACGAATCCACGCCGGTCGATTCCGTTCGATACCGTCGACAAGATCACCACCATTCGATCGTTTATCATGATTGGCCGCGGTCTTCGGGCCGGTGCCGACGCATCTGCAGCCGCCGCGTTAAGAATGTTAATTTCGGTTCGGGAGGTTTAATTAATAATCATTGGCACGCCATTTATTAACACGAATTGCTCCGCTCTAATTGGATGTCGCACATCGCGCAATCTCGCGGTCGCCATTACTCATTCTGGTATTGGGGATTCGCGCTTGCACACCCAGTTTGTCGAATCGCCATAATTCACCCGGTGGCAAACAAACCCGCCAGCTGTCTGTCTAAATTCGGGACGATGTCGTGCGATATAAATTTCGCAAAACTGGGGAAGAACGAATTAATTTTGGGAATTATGACGAGTCGAAAGGGGTCGGCGCCATTGGCGTGTCATTTTTAATCGCGCGGTTGTCAATAGGCTTGGCCAGCATATATTTAGTGACTTTATAATGCAAGTGTAGCCATACGTGCGGTGGACAGCATTAGTGATGGGAATAATCGGGATATTTCAATAATCGATTAATTCGTTTTCATATATTTTAATAATCGACTAATATTAGTAATTAAACATTAGTAGTACTACATCTTTAGTTTTGTAGGGCATAGATGCGATAACCAGTATTCATGCTACATCGTTGTCGTTCTCACTGCGAATGCTCGAATTTTTTATATACATTTTCACGAATTTACATTTGAGTACTTACTACTGTTCAAGATATTTCTCATTTTGCAGTAAAGTATATTATAGTATAAATTAATATCTAATCACTTCATGAAAGTGACGAGTTTAGTACCGAGTCACTATAGGAGGAGATATAATGTAAGTCTGTCAACGTTGTGCGGCAGGCGGCTTCCTTTACAACTATTTTACGACACAAAGCCACGTTTTTTTTGTCTATAAATCATCGCTACGATGCGCGCGTACAGATCCGTATTCAGAAGACTTGTGCGCACTGCATGTCCATAAAAACATGCGATGAGATTGTGGCCGTCCTTTTGGATGTACGTCATTAGAAAATAAACTTGACCCGTATATTTACTAAGTAACGAATAATACAGGATTTAAATAAACAAAATAGTTTAAAGCATGCACCATAATTATAAACTACACACTACACTACAATGCGGGGAAAAATTTAAAAAGTCGTTGATTGACACGATATCTAGAAGGTTAGGCTCGCTAGAGACTAATCATATTGTGGCAAAAGCTGTGTTTCTAGACCCTAGGTTTAAAAGTGTCGGCTTTGGTAACCAAGATAATGCTAGGAATGCGCAAAAGTTTGTTTCTGACGAACTGCAAACAATTTTAAATATTTCACAAGTCGTTAAACCATCAACATCAACTAAAGATGCAACGCCTTTAATTCGTAATAGTGTAGAAGCATTATCATTGTGGCGCGTTTTCGATGAGACCATCGCCATAAAAAAAGTGTCACGACGCCTTTAACAACTGCGTCTGTACTTCTGCGACAATATATTGAGCAACCTTATATTGACAGACACCAAAATCCACTGGAATATTGTCAAAAACACAGTTCTAATTGGCCAGAGCTGTTTCAACTCCAGCAAAAATATTTATCGATTCCTGCAACTTCAGTGCCATCGGTACGTGTTTTTTCAAAAGCTGGACAGCTTACTAACTTGCGAAGGAATAGATTATCGCCAAAAAACCTGGATCAAATTCTATTTTTAAATAGCATTAAAGATTTTGTTTAATTTTGTGTTTAACGATAAAATCATTTTATTTTCTAAGACTCATGTTTCGGTTGTTTTTCCATTAAATTATTTTTTTGGCATATGGCATTTACATATTTTATACATATTCTAATTCATAAAGGAATTCTTACAATTATTTTGTTATTAGAATATCTATCATATCTGTAAATCAGCAGGTCAATAATAAATTCTGTACATATATAGATTATATCTATTGTCATTTTACTACCTTTTACCCCATTTATTAAATTCAATACTTTGTATTTTATCCTTAGTTAAACAATACGCCAATAATCAATTATAATCTCATTAAAATTTTAAATTAAATGTTCTTGCTCAACAATAATTGAGAGAATAATCACAATATCATAATATAACTGATCTGCAATCCATTACGAGAAGTTGTCGGAACGAATGATAATCGATCTACGCGCGAGAAATTCTACGTATGTAAGTTCGTCGATACCTACATACTAATCCGATTATTGCATCTCCATTGCTCGCATCCCGACTCGGAAGTATTCGTTCGTCCAGCGCTAGCGTTGACCCGCGTGACTACTAATATTAGTATTACTAATTTGGATGGCATGATCGATTATTTCGAGAAGTTTTAATAATCGACTAAACCGATTATTGCATCTCGATTATTCCCATCGCTAGACAGCATGTTTCCTCCATGTTTTCGCACTTGTACACAAGATACCATGGCGCGTATGATCGTGCTAATAAACCTGGTAGCTCCGGGATTCCGAGAGTCTGCTCATTCCGCATTAATCAATTTAATCTTTCGAGAAAAATTTCAAAATGGTTTGGAAAATAAAATTTTTCCTTCATCGCTTCCGTACACGCTTGAATTTGACCCCTCCTAAATACTTGCGAGTCAGATTGATTGTACTAGGTCTTTGGTAATTTCGATACATTAAAAATGTAGATATTACGGATGGTCAAAATATGATGAAATACTTTCATTTCTTGACCATGTCGGAAAATGGTCTTTAAAGATTGAAATTCCTTCGCCAAGAACTATCGATATTCAAAATGGCATGTAAATTCAATTTCAAATTGTAGTTGCTTGAATTTCTCAAGCTTTACCGGTTTTACCGTTAAATTGGAAAATTTTCTAGCAAAAGATATATCTACCATGTGAAACTGCTCCGCATAGCAAATTTCATCCCGGTAGCTTAAATAATAAAGAAAATTGTTAAAAAAGACGTCTTGTAAACGCTATTAACTGGAAATCCGACCTCAAACTTTAAATACCAAGACATAAAATTTTACTTTGAATAAGCTTAAAAATTCGATCCGGAATAATTGGCTGAGACAATAGTCGGTTGAATGATTGATAAACTTTATGGGGTCACCAGAAGATGTTTTAAAGCCTGGAAGAAAACGTCAAATAGAACTATTCTAATAGAAAAGAGAAATTCTGACTTGTATTTTTGACACTTTTGCTAACCATCCATGGGAGAAGGAAAGAAGAAAGCAGTGAAAAATGTACAGCTTATTGTGTAAGAAACCATTATGTCTGTCTGGGAGTAATTCCATTTCTGCTTTACAGGTGCACTCTGGATCACCAACGACCCATTCTTTTACATACCCTATCAAAAGAATAACAATTAATTATTGAAAATGCATTCATCACTATTGCAATCAACTGATAAGATAATTAAAAACTTATCAAATATTGTAACAACAGGCGAATATAGTTTTTGTGTCCAAGAGTTTCTCTAAGCATTGAACTCGATTTTACAACGGTCTCCATTAATGATTTTCCGTACATTATTCGCATATTTTAATTGTTCACTAGTTTATTGTCTTTTGTTATATTCTTTTTTACGAGAATTCGTAAATCAGCCAAATTAAATTTCTTTGTAAGTACAAGACTTTATAACATTTATTTTATCATTTTACATAATCAACAAATTGAAGGAAACAAATACTATACATGCATACATTATTCGTACTCAAACTAACACTATTTGCTGTCTTTCCTGAAAATGAAATGTTATTATTACTTCATGTTGTAAAATAATTACTTACCTGTATGAGTAACCTGGGTTGCCTACGTGAGGTTTAAAATTGAATATCTTCCTTTCATTATCACCTTTTCACTTGGCCATGCTTTCCACAAAAACCAGCATTCTGTGACTGGCATCGAAAGACGGAGCACACATTTATTAAGACGTGATTTGAATAATCCAAATTGTGATCCATATGTTAAGATCATAAAATTGTTAAGAGCATCCGTCATACACGCCATTTAACAAATAACAATATCTTGCAAATTGTTATATTTTGGGAGAAAGACCTTCAACAAGTGAGGTAACCTTGTGTGAAATCATTGTTACTGTGTAATTTATTTCCAAAATGTAATAAGGTCTTTTGGTGGAGGCCTAGCGCCAGTACCCAGTACTAATTTTCTATCAAACACTTATAACCTGGAATATCAAAAACTTGGTTCGAGTCCGAAGCAGCAGGTCCGTCTAGGAAAACCGATTTTGTGAACTCCGATATCTGGACAGGAAACAGCTAAGTTCCATTTATATAGTTTCATCATAGCGGTCAGTACTTAACCATCTTTTATCAGATACTTTGGTTTTATTGTGAATGAATGTTAGCCCGTTCAAAGCTTTGATAGGGATACCGCTTTTGTTCTTATAAGACAAATTTACCTAAATAGCTATCACAGCTGTAGTAACACCGTAAATAAAATACTTATTTCAACCGGACCGGCGATCGCTTATTATTTTTTGTCTGCACTCTGATTTCCAATTTTTAGTGTCTGTGTAAAATTGGTGGCGCCCTTAAGAAATCATATTAAAATCCACGACCCCGCTCTAACCGAACAACTAGCTGCCGTCGCGTTGTGTAACAAGTGAAATTTTTACATTACAACTTTGTGTTGGATTGCACTTTTTAATTTCAAATGTATCCTCCTCTAACAGTCTAAACCAAGGCTTTCGTATCCCCCGAGAAATGTACAATACAAACAAGAAGTGACACACATATAATAATAATAATAATAATAAATTGCCTTTATTGAACAGAAAGAAAAACAAGGAAAAATTAAGTTTATAAAGTAAACAATTACTGTTCTAGGGCGAAGTTCACTCTGCCACAACCGTGAAGCAGCAGCAGCCTGCTCTCCCACTTAACCCCAAAGTCTTAAAACTAGATAGTCATACACCTCACGCTCTAATTCACACACTCACACACACAGACACCCTATCAGACATATATAGCTTCAATCATGCCCACGTCACACGCTCTCGCCACCCCATCATAATACATCAAAATCAAGATAATCCAAAAATGAAAGTGCATTCCACCACAGACCCGCATCATTACTACTGCAATAAGACCCGTCTTAAACTCCGCTTAAATCCGGAACAACTAAGCACTTTGAGACACTCAGGGATGTTATTGTAAGTTTTTGCTACATTATACATAAATGAACGTTTTGCAAATTCAGTAGAGTGAGTAGGTATAGTAATCAATCCCCTGTGTCTCAAACCGAGATTATGTATGTCCGTCCGGAAAGTTATATCCTTATACAAATAACAAGGAACCTGACTTTTAATGACCTTGTGAAAGAAACAGGCCGCATGGAAATCCCGCCTGCGACTCATGTCTAGCCACCCCAACTCTCTCAATCTTCTCTTCACACTACACCGCCTCCCAACGCCAAAGATCAAACGTATACAAGAATTTTGCAATTTTTGTATACGCCTTTTATCTAAAGAATTCAAACAAGGTGCGTAGATCACGTCGCAGAAGTCTAGCTTAGATAGTACTAAGCTATTACAAAGAATGCTCTTCGTTCTAACATTTAAAAGATGGCGATTGTGATAAATTTTTTTAAGGCTACAATAAGCGCTCTGCAAACACTTTGAAATGTGAGTTCTAAACCGAAATGTAGAGTCAATATAAAGACCGAGGCTTCTAGATACATCAGATACATTCAGCCTAGAATTAGAAATTTGTATTTCAAAGTTAGTTAGTTTGTCTTTATTGACCCTTCCACCGAATAACATTACCACAGATTTATTAGGATTTAAACAAAGCGAGTGTCGATCAGACATATCACGTAATCTCTCCAGGTCCTCGTTTATTTTTTTGAGAGCTAGAGCCTGTTCATTCACTTTGAAAGAATAATATATTTGAGAGTCATCTGCATAGAACTGTGCTTTACAGTACTTCAGGGCGCTAGGAAGAGTCGACGTATAAATTATAAACAAAAGCGGGCCCAAAATCGATCCCTGAGGCACACCCGACTTTATTCGCCTGAAAGATGATACATGATCAGACACTTTTACAGCCTGATAACGATTAGTGACGTAGCTCATTAGTAGAGACACGGCATTCTCCCCAAAACCTACATAATGCAGCACACCCTTAAGAACCTCGTGATCAATAGTGTCAAAAGCTCTAGAGTAGTCCAACAATACCAAAGCGGTTATTTTGTTTTGATCCTGCGCCATAATAACATCACTTGTCAATTTTGAGAGAGCAGTCACACAACTAAATCCAGTTCGGAAACCTGACTGAAAACAAGAAATTATCTGCTGCTCCTCAACATACCTCCGCACCTGCCCTTCTATTACCCGTTCCAAAATCTTCGATAAAGTTGGTAAAATACTTATAGGTCTCAAATCTTTAAACTCTTTTGGACTGTTAATTTTAGGTACTGGCAAGATACATGCCCTCTTCCAGCAGGAGGGAAATGTGGAGCTAACTATGCAGGTATTAACGATGTGTGTGATTACTGGAAGCAAAAAAGGAACGCACAATTTAATAGTAGATATATTAATTCCATCAAAACCGGTTGCATTGGTCTTAATAGCTTCAATAGCTCTAAGAACATCTATTTCATCAACCTTTTTAAAAGAAAACTTGGACAGGAATGGTTTTTTAGAGAAGTTGTGTACATATTAATTAAATCACGATTATCATCATCAATTGTAGGCAATGAATCAAGAAAAAAATTGTTTATTTTATCAGCATCTGCCAGATGTGCTGGCAAATCCATACTCTTGCCACCCTTAATATTAAGCTTTTGAAGGTTAGACCACACATTTTGTACATTACCTTGATTAAAATAGGCACGCTTCTCCGTCTTTACTGCTGTGTTAATTGTATTCCTGAGTTGCTTATAGTCATTCCAATGTTCCCTACGCCCACTTCTTTTAAATCTTGCCAGACTTTTATCACGCATCACAATCATATCCTTTATAAAATTAGTTAACCACGGAGCATAAGGTTTTGAAATTTTAGATGTTATAAAAGGAGCATGGATATCTAGCAACGTTTTCAAATTGTCATTTAAAAATGCCACCATCTCATCCACGCTCTCCATATCATATATATTACGCCATGGTAACGACCTTAGATGTGAATCAAAATCTACGTAAACGAAGTGTTTGAAAGAAAGATACCTGACAATATACGGATCTGATTTATATATTATATATATATATTTATATTAACTCATGATCAGTCATGGTCAGGGAAAGACTAGCGGTTTTCGTCTGTAGATGGTTGCATGTGCATGCATTTTTGTCCATAATCGAATCAGATATTCATAAATAACAAGAAAAAAACAGAAAGCTTTGAAAGTATATACAAGATAAATCATCCGAATGACAGTCATTAAAAATTGTACACGGACGAATTAATGAAGCGTTCGTCTTAATTTGCAAATGCAGGGGTGCAATTCGTAACAGCAGCATTAGACTGACGCCAAATTAACGGTAATGATGGATTACTATGGTGACACGGAGGGGAGCTCTGCAATGAATATTTGTTAATGGAATCTCAAGAGTTGTTACTTTATTAGGTTATCAGAAAAGTTTTTTTAGACCGTACGATGTACACTTATTTTTAAAACCCATTATCAACGGTCATTTATTTATGAGACAGATGACCTCCAATTAATTTTAAAAAAACTATATTGTCTTTCAGCATATTTCAGTTCAGGTCTTATGGTTTGACTAGTGGTGTAGAATTTTAGTCCAATCACTTTCCTTTTACGAAAATTAATTTCTTATTCTCCACTATAGGTACTGTGTTCTCAGTAAAAATTGATAAGTAGTTAATGACAAATAGATGAAGACATCACCTACGCCGTTTAATATTGTTTAACATTGACATTAGACTTGTCTGTAGGAAACTCATCCATTTCTCGCACTTCTTTTACTACATACTATACATACATACATCTAAAATTCACCTAGACTTGGTACTATGCACAGAAACAAAAAAGTTACTCACCATGCTTATATTTTAGCCGTATTGTTTTGATTCTGTTGGTAACTCCTATAGAAATCTATTTGTAATGTCTTGGAATTAAAACACAAGCGAATTTGGCTTGCACACATGTATTCCCAAAATCAAAAGCTATACTGGTACAGAATTAAACGTTCTCCTACTGAAGATAAGATCAGTCGCACAAAAAGGTATCGCAAAAAGTACAATATAAAATTCCGTTACCGCGTACACTACATATCTCCCCCCTACAAAATACACATACTAAGAGAACAAAAAAAATTACATAGATATACGTGAGATACACCACTTAAACGAAGTTAAAATATGGTGTAAACTAATCGCTCAACGGGCTTAATAATTCTTTTGGGCCTTTCAGTGTCCTGAACACTGTCAGTCGCTACTTGAGTATTTTCCTCTGAATCCGGATTCGGCCTGAAATCATCGTGTGAATCAAAATTTCTGTCTGAGTCTGGCAGAACAGAACATGTTATATTAAATTCTTTTATCTGATTTACATGTCTTTTCCAAATTGCATCATTCAGGGACGGAATCCGAACCAGATATGTAGATTTACCTATTCTTTTTAATATTATAGCCATTAGCCATTTAGGAATGTTCACTTGCCGATAGTCTTTAACGGCCACTCTTTCACCAACACTAAAAACAACACATCTTCGACCAGCATGATACATTTTTTGTTTCGCCTGCAGTATTAGTACGCGATTTTTAATATCTGTCTTTACTTCTTTGTTTAAATTTAAATTAGGAGGAATCATGTTATCAAATCGAGTTCGTAACTTTCTCCGAAACATGATGTCAGCAGGACATACGCCAGTCGTAGCATGGGCAATATTTCTGCAATCGAAAAGGAAATTTTGCAAGATTTCATTGACATTAGCGCCTTCTTTACCACATAACGCGTTTTTAAGAGCGTTCTTCACCGTTCTGACTGCATTTTCTGCAGCGCCATTTGACGAAGGTTGATAAGGAGGTGAAGTAATATGAGTTATGTTGAAGGAACATAAGAAATTTTGAAATTCTTGTGAGCAAAAGGTTGTGGCATTATCGGTTACGATTTGTTTTGGCAATCCAAATCGTGGGAATACTGATCTTAACACATGAATAGTAAGTTTAGAGGTGATGGAAGTCATCGGAAAAACTTCCAACCATTTTGAATGAGCATCAATTATAATCAAAAATTGCTTGTTCCAAATAGGTCCCATAAAATCTAAATGTATTCTACTCCAAACTTCTTCAGGAAAAGGTCACTGATCCAGCAAGGCCTTATTGGGTACTGATTTATGTATTAAACAGCTCTCACATGTACGGCACAAATCTTCTATACTTTTGTTTAGACCAGGCCACCACACATACGATCTAGCTAAAGACTTCATTTTAACCACGCCTATGTGTGATTTATGTAAATCTTTCAAAACACTTTTGCGTAGTTCTGAAGGAATTATTATTATTATCTTTATGATCGTAGGCGAATTTTCATCAAAGACCATGCAATAAAAACTACTACTTCATCATCTATGCTCCATATCCTTCATATTTGCTTTTTCATAACCATCAGAAACTACTCTCACTTTTTTATGCCACCTGTTGACATACGTACGAAGCACTTTGATATTCAAACTATCTGATGACTTGGCGAATCACAATTTTCTAGTTTTTCTCATTTGCTGGGTACAATGGTCGAATAATAAAATTGGTAGAGGGATAACCCAAAATCGAATAACTTTCTTGGACCTTGAGCGATATTATCTAAATATGAGATATAAACAAAGCAAAGCAAAGCATAGCTAGGTCCCGCTAGCAACACAAATTCTAGAAAATTCTGCTTGGTATTAGTATTTCGGTGTGTTCGTTAATCTATTGAAGCTCGAAATAGACTTATCTTTCGTTCTTTTTTATAGTCGTTTAAAAAACTTATTGCTGCCAAATCATTAACTACTCCTTATTGTAGCCACAATATCAGCAAACGTGTTGTCGGTAGCGGTATGAGGTCTCCAACTTCTGTGGTTGTTTTTAACATTAGTCCAACGATCTGGAACGCTTGTTCCATCAAGTTACTGTTGAACTGTCCACGCACAACTTCTGACAAGCTTCTTGTAACACACTGTGAATTTCGGCAACCGTTTTTTCGCGCAGTGTTTGACTTTTGATATACGTACATTAATCCGCTACAGTGACGCGTTGCATTGCATCAAACTACCCCGATTTGAGAATTTGTTACATATAATCGTATACTGAGTGAACCACACGCACTCTATTTCAAGCTAAGTGATTTGCCAATGATAAACTTTTATAATTTGATCGTAATTGTTTCTTCACCCTCGCCATGTGCAGGAATTACGACATGACTCTCGTATTTCAGCCGAAGCGCTTTTTTCCATGATGAAATCCGGGATGAGACAGAAAGAATGAACATATTTGAAATGGTTAGTACTTAAGCATTTTGCGATCTTGACATTCTATTTCTACCTTCAGTCATGGAGCCGTGCATGTCTTAGATTTTTACTTTTTTCGTGAAGAATGACGAATTTTTCAAATAGTTCGTCCTGTTCCATCCTGTATAATCTTTATGTCATTGTTTATTAACTATTGGCGAATTATAAAGAGGATTTTTGACATCCATGGGTTATGTAGGTATCCTAGAAATTACATTACGCACGTTGTTTACCAATACCACAATATTCCCCGCAATATGCAGGTCTGGCAAGGTAAAAATTGGTATTTGTTCGCGCTTCTGCGGCGCACCACTGATACCCTCAATCAGCTCGTCGGATCCAGCGCGGAGCTGTTTCGTCCATTCCGCATCCAATTCGATTACGTCTCTGAAAGGTATTTATAATGAAAAGGATTCCGACCGCCCCGCGCCCCACTCGTCATTTTCCGGTAATAATGTTCGCCTTTCCAAGATAAAAGCTGTGATCAATAGGAAGCAAAAATCCGGATTCCCGTTTCGCTAATGATTCGGCGGTAACGAAAGCCCGCTTTTATTAAACCGCCGGCACCCGCAATTAAGAATTTTAATATGTGACGTGGGCGGTGGTGTGGCTTCACGGGCGATATCTTCTGGATAAGGGGCTGTGACGCTAATGCATTTGCCGGTGGTTGGCCTCGCTTCGCTATTATTTCTTTAAAAAGTAACTAAAGAATGTTTTGTAACTAGATTAGGTTTCTTTTGTAAGCAATTGTTATAGTATCACGGGCGTTGTAGCTGTCGTGAGTCGTGAATTATTGGAATAGTGAAGTTCAATATTCGACCAACCAGATACAAAATACTGTTCACTTATATAAGAACAGGTACATCTAAGTAAATTTTTTACAGGCTGTCTTTAAGCGAAAATCATTATACAATGAAKGTTATTTAATCAACACAGTACAGTCCCKAGCATTTTTKCACTCTCTCATCGTTCTTCTAATTTTTGTATGCCTCTAACATAAAATTTTTTGTGCTGATCTAGAAGCTACCCTTGCACCTTTAACATCTTGATTTGATTGAAAATCTTGATGGAAAATGTTTCCCATGCAGAGCCTCTTTGAGTGGTCCAAAAGATGGAAGTGCTGATGGAGCAATGTTTGTGAAGTGGAGCTTAAGCTAATTATCTTAAGATAATAACGAAACCACGACGTAACCGCGTGACAAATTCATTCCTTTTGATCCTTGTATGTAACTGGCAGTTCTTTTTAAATCGATTGCTTAAGTGGCATTACAAAAAGTTTCGCTAAATTTGGAAATCGCGTTGACCGTCATGCAGACTTCGCACTTTTTTTATTTTCACAATGGTTTGTAAGTTGAAAGAGACTGAATTTGTACGCAAAAATGTAGGTACATACACACGTCTATGGAGTACTGAAAAACACCCTGGCGATCAGGGACGATCTACTATCGATATGTTGTTGAAATGCTGCAGTTTAATTTAAGACATCACGTTCAAAATCGCGTTGAATAAGGGAAACCAGAAGAAAGAAAGAAAGACAGAGAAACAAGACAAAAATTTTTATTTGACTGTTTATCTAACGTATTTTTTTTCACTTTGAAAGCTCGAATAAAGAATTCCATCCCGTCAATTATGGAAAGTAGAATAGTAAACATCATTACTGACTGTGCATGGTAAAAATTAACTTATGTTAATAATGAAAGATATGACAAGGTCAAATAACCATTTCTCTTATCAGTTACATTTGCAATATATGTAATCCACTTAAAACTGTCACAAAAAGTGAGCCCAACTTATAAAGTAAGGTGAAAGGTTTTCAATGTAATTACATGATTGTCAAACATGTTAAACAGTACCGGTGGTTTATTAGAATATTTTTTTTCACTTGGAATGGGATGAAGGCTATATTGATAAAAATTAGAAATAAGAATATAAATTGATTATCTGAGAGAGAAAAAAATGACAAGTAAAATGCTCTGCATTCCATAAAAGGGCTATAGATATGTGTCTTTTGAACGAAAGTTAAATGTTTTGTTTTCCCGCGAGGTCCAATAAGTACGAACAGAATGATTCATTTATTAGATGATTATACCAACCTAAAAGCTTTTAGGTTTTATACATCACTTTCGAATATTTATATGAAGCCGCCTCAATGTAAATCTGTACAGGGCCAAAGTGAAATTATAATGAAAGGTTGCAACGATTGAACGGAAAACTGGCGTGACAGATGTGATGCAAAGGTACTATCAACCGTCAGCCTTCAATTTAAAAATTGAGGGCGACCAACATTTCCGTATGCAAAAACTTCAATGTATCCAAATTTATGCCACCCCATCTCCCGTTTAAAAGCTACCCCATCACCCATGCTAATAAATATTTGCTAGGAAAAGCAAACTTAGGGACGTTGAAAGTATAGAAATTTTCTACGTCTACGGCGGCGGCTTTAAACATTTTCAAGTAATTAAACCTACGTTTTGGTTAAGTAATTAGTAAATCCATTTTTTGGGCTTGCCGCTTTTCTTGTTAGTTATTTTGTCCTGCAATACGCTAACTGAAAAAGTATAGTTCTTCATGGGTCACCAAATAATTTTAGATTGCATTCACAATTATTTCTTTAATGTTCCTCAGATGCCTGTTGATGCATCACTACTCGACAAATATTTGAATAGGAAGATAGTAGAGATTAAATTTGAATTTGCTTTGGTAGCAGAAGCTGATGTGCTTACTGTGATTAATACAGTTAAGTCAAATTCTGCGGGGTCCGATGGTATTTCCCTAAACTTAGTAATTTACAGTTTGCTTGTAATACTGTCCCATATTACACATTCTTTAAATCAATTTTTGTATTGGATATAGTGTATTCCCGGGTACCGTTACCTAAAACTTCTCCGAAAAATTGTAAGGATTTAAGGCCAATAAGTGTCTAAACTTGTAAGGAAATTAATGTAGCCTCAATTATTAGTTTATATGAACGAACATAGTCTCCTACCACATACACAGTCAGGATTTCGTAGCGCATAGTTTCTGCTTTAAGCCACGATAAATTTTGCCCGCTAGTGTTATTAGATTTCTCAAAGACGTTCGATACGTTAGATCATAGCCTTGGCTATAATACAACACCTTGGTTTGGGACAAAGTATCTTACAGGTGTTTAAGAATTACTTCTCAATAGAACCCAGACAGTTAAAGTAAATGATAATTTTTCTGACATAGCAGGATTGAAATGTGACGTGCCTCAGGGGCCCATGCTTGGTACACTCCTGTTTTCTCTGTACATGTAAATATTTATCAGATCTATTAAATCAGGATACTATCATTTTTATGATGACAACACGCAAGTTCTCTATAGCTTTACTCATCATAATGATGATCAGGTGGCACGTGAAATCAACGTGGACCAAACAAATTTCGCTACTGCTGCTGCACAGCGTTCACTTATGATTAATCCCCAGAAATCAAAATTATTATTACTTGGCAAGCCTTCAATAACCCATATTTGCAATCAAATTGATCTCCTATGGATTTAGATTTCTTAATGAAGTCCGCAGTCTTGGTGTCTTGCTTGACTACAGATTTCAGTTTGATAAACATGCTGCTCTGTTGATTAGAAAAGCTATCATGACTTTGAAGGCAACAAATAGCATTCTCGAACTTGTATGGGTTGAAGATAAAATAATTCGATTTAATACATTGGCTCTATCGCACTTTAATTATGCTAACGTTGTGTATGATCCATTTATGAACTACACTCAAGTGCGCAGAGTACATGTTATACAGAATGCCTGTCTCAGGCTGATTTTTTTGGCATTCATAGGCTACTACATATATCGCATAAACTAATTTTAGCAAAATGGTTGAATATGGTTAGGATGCCCCAGCATGCTTATGCATAAACACGCTTTCTTTAAAAAGTGCTTCTATCGGATTTGTAAGGTGTACAATGACATTCCTTATTCACTAAATTATAAAACCCCGAAATATTTCAACAGTGCCCTAAGAGAGCTCTTTTACAGTTCATAAGTTATAACTAAGCCACCCATCCAGGTTATCAACTGACCATCTTAGCCAATATTTCATCCATTTTAACTTTGCCTTTTTTGTTTTCGTTTTCCGGATTTTTGCGGATCAGTTTTGAGTGCCTTAGTCCCTTAGTGGAACTTACTGTGAACACACTTTACTACACGTAAATATTTCGGCGAAGTTTGCTAGAATCGTAACAATATTCTTTATACGTTATTCTTTATAAATCTTTCCCTCGAGAGAACTAACAACTGACTGCTTGGTTTTTTTTATTTTCTTGGCTTAAATAAGCCGTAAACTCTCCCGGGAAGCATCGGTAGCAAAAGCGACGCGTCCAAAGGTGAACAATCGATTCCATGGCGGCGCTCTCTGACTAATGGATGCATCGAATGCCAATCACGTCGAGGAAGTGGTCACGTCAAGTGGATGATGAACCATTGATGTAGGTGTAACGCCTAAACGACTGTACTTAAGCTTTGCGGTCGTGATATCCTGGTCCTTTGGAGGACGAGGAAACGCGACCCTATTATAATTTTTATAATTTAAAAAGTTTATATTGCCGCGGCTTATGCGGTTTCGTTTTTAATTTAATAAAATATGATACGATCTGCAGGAACTCTACCTAGTTGTACTACTGTAATAATATTAATTCGTTGTTTATAGTGGTGGGTTGGGTCTGAAGTAATAAAACTCGTATTAAATGATAAATAATAAACACGTAGAAACACAAGAAGTAGACAAGACCATTCAAATAAAACACGAACATTTTTGCAGACAGATATACATTATGATGTAAACGGGACCAAAAAACCACCACAACAAACAACAAATAAAAGAACCACTTAGTTCCCCAAACCAAAACAGATAAGTAATTTTAATGTATTCTTTTCTTTTTCAGGTGAGTTCGTCTGAGATTTACCTTTAGTGACTACTACATAAGAGTAAGTTAATCCAGTTTGTTTATATTACACGCTCATTAGATCTTGATATTGACGCAGAAAATGATAAAGGGAATGCGTCTCGAAAATTTTGTACAAACTTTTTCTGTTCAGTTTTTGCTTCTTTTGGATATTCCAGGACATCATTCTAACGTAACTTCTGATTAAAACTCTAATGGACAGAGGTCATTAAGCATGTTTCTGGGTCATGGAAGATAAATACGAGGCATGTTTTTTTAAGTAAGTAACGTTTTGGAATTAAAAAAAGACGTGTAAAGATATCGCAATAATTTTTCTTACATGAAAGCTTGTACCTTAACCTACTTTTATACATAATTTCCGTGAATATTGAGGCACTTGTCATAACGTGGCACCAGTTTTTGAATACCCTCCTCATAAAATTCTGAAGCCTGACCTGTTAACCACTGTATCACAAATGTTTCGACTTCGTTATCGTCTTGAAGACGCTGACCACCCAGGTGTTTCTTCAAGTGCAGGAACAAATGGTAGTTGCTGGGCGCCAGATCAGGACTGTATGGAGGATGATCTAGAGTTTCCCATTTAAAAGATTTGATGAGATCTTTGGTCCGTTTAGCCACATGTGGACGGGCATTGTCATGCAGCAAAACGATACCCTTACTCAACTTGCCACGTCTTTTGTTCTGGATTGCACGACGCAGATTGTTCAATGTCTTACAATAAGACGCTGCATTGATTGTCTCTACGAGGCAGAAACTCCACTAGCAATACTCCTTTTCTGTCCCAAAAAACCGTGCACATGATTTTCCGGGCAGAAATTGTTTGCTTAAACTTCACTTTTTTGGGTAATGATGAATGTCGCCATTCCATGGATTGTTGTTTCGATTCTGGTGTGACGTAGGCCACCCATGTTTCGTCACCAGTAACAATTTGGTCTAAAAAATCTACACCTTCATTGTGGTACCGCTAAAGGAAAGTCAATGCACTACCTAAACGTTGGGTTTTGTGCAAATCCGTCAACATTTTCGGAACCCAACGTGAACACAATTTGCGGTAATTCAAGTTCTCGGTCACAATGCAATACAAAACACTACAAGAATATTGAGGAAAGAAGTCGCACAATGATGAAATTGTAAAGCGTCTGTTTTCTCTCACCTTTTCGTTCACTTTCTGCGCCAAATCTTCATTAACGACTGAAGGACGCCCACTCCGTTCTTCATCATGCACATTTGTGCGGCCATCTTTAAATGCTCTCACCCATTTCCTTACCTTTCCATCACTCATAATGTTTTGTCCGTAAACTTCACAGATCTCACGATGAATATCGATCGGTTTTAGGCCTTTAGCACTAAGAAATCGTATAACAGCCCGTACTTCACAATCGGCGGGACACACGATTGTCGGAGGCATCTTAAATACTCAGTAAACAACGTACACAATGAAGAATCAAACTGTAATGGAGTCAGTGCGTAGACAAGAGATGTAGGTAACCAGCGCGCATGCGCGGAACGCCGACCGTAGCGCTGCGGCGGCGGAATCGCAAAACGGTACTTACTTAAAAAACATGCCTCGTACTTTACAGTGTGTACCTTAATGTCGACGTTTTTTCCTCGTTATTATTAAAGGTTCTACTATTTTGAGATAAATMAGCACGGTAAAACAGATTTTGATTAATTTTTTAGTTTTTGAGTTATAACCGAAAATTAAAAATTTCGAATTTCCTAAGGGCGCAGTAGCGATCGGAGTTTTTATATTTATTTTCTTGTAATATTGTTTCTTCTAGATTTTTTTTACGTTTAATGGAATGACGTAAAGTTTTTTAATACTGCAAACACCTCTTGTGATGTAGACCAAACTTTTGTGTTTGTTCTAATATAGGGTGTCCCAATAAGAACGATAGTGTATACGCGAGCGATAACAAGGATTAAAACTCACCGTAGCACACGTACTCGCGAGAGTACCAGGGGATGCCACCGCGATAGTCCTAGCGCGTTGAAACGCCGAAAAAAGTCTTTAATTTTCAATAAGGATTGCGGAACGATTTCACCGAGTACAATGCTCTACGGCTTCGAACTAACGAATTTCGTTATCGCGGTTTTTTTTGTTGGCAAAAACAAAATTAACGAAACCGGCTCACTTCGCCATCTGTGGCTACCATTCCCATATATATACATTAATACCAATAATAAAATAATAAAATAAAAATAAAGGATGGCCCAAACAGATAAGAAAATAAATTCAAATAAAACGACAACGGTTCTAGGTATCAAATTGGTTTTGGCTTTATTTAGAAGCTACATTCATGCCATTATGTATGAAATGGCCACCTCGAGATCGCTGGCAGTGCTTCAAGCGTTCGGTCCAATTTCGGATAATATTTTCCAGCATTTGCGGCGTTACTCCGTCGATGGCTACTCGAATGTTGTTTTCAAGGGCATCCAAAACGGCTGGTTTGTTAGCGTAAATCAATGACTTAACGTACCCCCAAAGAAAATAATCGAGGGGTGTCAAATCACACGATCGCGGCGGCCAATCGATGAACGCTCGTCTCGTGATGATCCAGTCACCGAACTTCTCTCGCACAACATCAAGTGTATCGTTGTTTGTGTGGCTTGTGGCGCCGTCTTGTTGGAACCACATGTCGGTAATATCGATGTTGTCGAGCTCTGGCCACAGAAATTCTTCCAACATTGCTCGATAGCGAGGTCCATTGGTGGTTACGGTGTCTCCTTCCTCATTTCGAAAGAAATAAGGACCGATGATGCCCCCATGCCACAATCCGCACCATACATTCAATTTTTGTGGGTACTGAACGACTTGTTCGGTCACTTGTGGATTGTGCTTAGCCCAGTAACGGCAATTTTGCTTGTTGACGAATCCACCGAGGTAAAAATTGGCTTCGTCAGAGAAGATGATTTTCTTGCCAAAATCAGGATCATCGTCCAACATTGCAAGCGCCCAATTTGCGAACTCACGGCGGCGCCCATAGTCTCCTGGCTTCAGTTGTTGCGTCACCACGATCTTATACGGGTGTAGGCCCAAATCCAAGCGCAAAATTCGCCGAGTTGTCTTAGCGGAGAGGCCTAATTCGACTGCTCGGTGTCGATACGACCAATTTGAATCATCTTCAACACTGGCCGCTACGGCGGCGATATTTTCTTCACTTCGACCAGTTCGCATTCTGGTTGGTTTCTTCGAGTCCAAAAGTGTGTACTTACGC
Source organism: Rhyzopertha dominica (assembly GCA_025024175.1). Lineage (NCBI taxonomy): Eukaryota > Metazoa > Arthropoda > Insecta > Coleoptera > Bostrichidae > Rhyzopertha > Rhyzopertha dominica. The sequence continues at coordinate 47,551,687 of QCXZ01000041.1, forward strand.
TCAAACTTTTGCACGGTGCGTCGAATTGCCTGCTCACTGAAGCCATGATTACGGCCGACTTCACGACGAAATTCACGTTGCGTATTCACAACAGAACCGGAATTTTGATAATATATTTTTATTATTTCTAAGCGTTCGGGAAGCGTGAAACGATGCATGGTGAAATGGCAAACCTTACTGAATATTTTGACAGCTGGATGACGTTTGACAGGTTTCGCAGGCGCGTCCCATGCGTGCGCTTTTTGCCCACTGGACGCCATATTGGATGACGTAATCTTAAAAAGCCTAATTGGGGCACCCTATAGAAACCATGGTTTACTTTGACTCCGCCAAAAAATATTTTTGGGCTTTTCAATAATATATACGAGGGTCATGTCAAAATTCCTGCACACAAAGACAAAGCTCTTAAATGAAACGCATGTTTTTAAAAATTGCAATAAAATCGTTCAATATAATCCCCTGCATATCTAAAACACGTTGTCATCACTTCGGCGGTAATCTAGTTGTTTATTTTTCCTAGTCGATAAATCGGACTTCTCCTTTCTCTTTCTTTCTTTGTTTCTTACTCCTCTCCAATGGAGGATCAAAACGAAATCTGGAAAACTCATGTCAGAGCTGCTCGGGGGATGTGGGAGGATTTCACAGCAGTTCTTCTAGCAATCTGCTTTGACTGACACTGCTTTATGCGATCTAGCTTTACCGTGCAAGAGCATTACGCCGCTGTCTTTCATATCTCGTGTACACTTTTGGAATCATGTATTTAAATGTTCTACAAATGGTATTTGTCCATTGTTTGTTTGTCCATGCGGTCTTCTTCAATGATTATAGCCACAATAACAACAAAAGTGATATCCGTAACAGTATGAGGTCTCCAACTTTTGTAGTCTACTTTAGCACTAGCTAATCCAACGCTCTGGAACGCTTACTCCTTCAAGTTACTGTTGAACTATCCTCACACGGCTCCTGGTAGGTTTTACAGATGCATTTGTCATCTGTTAGCAATACTTCCTTGGCCGCCTATATTTTTTACCCGTACATACAATTACGAAAAAGTGGCTGTAAGCTATTTATTCATTAATATAAATATAGAAAGTTTATATTGTTGATAAGCACAAAAAATGTCTTTTTGATGGAGTCATAGAGCCAACTATGGCTAAAATTTGATCTATATCCCAAAGTGTTTGCAATATCAAAAAAAAATAATTGTCATTTGATTCTACGTATAAAAACTATAAGAAAGCATATTTAAAAAAAAATAATACAAAAACCCCGGGCACTTCGAGGCCCTTCTAAAATTAGAAATCTTTCGAATTCGGCTATAAAAAAAAACAAAAACGGTAATCAAAATCTGTTTGCCCATCTCTAGGTTTAATAATAGCCGAGATACCCTCTAAAAACCTCGAAAATGCGATACTTTCTACATTAATAGTTGTCGTAAACACATAGCTTCGCCACATCAGTTCGCATTCGAATTACTATATCCTGATCAGATTTTCCATCAAACGCGTCTCATGGGAGGCCACAAAATGCCTCAAAGACCCTTGGCTGCACGAGCACAATAAAAAGGAAACCATAGAAATCAAGGAGTTAGAATCCAACGTCCTTTGTGGATCCTCTCTGTGATTATTAATTAACCGCGCATTCGGTTCTAAAACAATTCCACCGCGCAGCGCGCGAGTGTGTGAGATCGAGACATAAAAGGCACTGCGTGGGCCAGAGAATTATGCGTCAAGGCGTTTCGATTCTGGAGATGTGGGTTTATCTCGTATACCTGCTGCCACCAACCTCATTTCCACCGCCTCACGGGAGATAAGCTAACCTGTAACAGTGACAGGCCGATAGGGAAATGGTTTATAAGCTGCCGGGAATTAGATCCGAATGTCCGGTGATTGAGGGCCAGTTTTTGTGGAGTGGAGAACACGTTTTGACAAATGGGCGCGCTGGTAATTGGGATAAATGCGGTTTATGTCGCTCAGGCGTTATCGGAAGTTTAAATAGTCTCGGTCGCCTATATTAATCAAAGTTTTACAGACGCTATTTTGTGACATAAAAGGAAATGATTCCGTGAAAATAAATTCGTAATAAAATATACAAATGCTCCAGTCCTTGGACAATAAATTGCGTTTAGCAAGTAAGGTATTCCATTAGCTCGTCAGCTTATCAATTGCAATAATGACAGTATCGAAGCACAATAATAACTGACACTGACAACTTATTTCACCAATTGGTATATATATTCTTATAAAAATCATTAATACATTACACAGTACTGTTAATTTAATGTGACTACGGTCAACTTTTGAAAAAGCGTTGAAAGAAAAAAATCTTTTCATTCAACGATAAGAGATCTCGCATTTGCGCTCTATACAGAATAGATGCATACATATATGTATTTCTTCTGGATAGAGTATTGAAAAAAACCATTGAAAACCTCCATTCAGATCTAGATGGTCTTAAGCCAATCTTCAACACCTTCATCAATACGATAGAAAGATGCAAAACCACTAGGCCATGCTGTACGGGGGCATCTGTTGACCATATGTTCAATTATTTGGAGGGGGTCTCCACATTCACAGGAAAGATTGGTAGGTGGATCCCATTAATTAAGAAAAAAGTTGCATTTCCCATGACCAGTGCAAAGGCGATTCAAAGTGACCCAAGCCTTCCTCGGGAGGTCAGTTTCAGCCTCCTTTTCTGTAGGATCGTCTATAAACTGTTGATCGAATATATCATGTTTCTTAAGTTACCAAACAGAACACCATCCATCTTCAATGGTATAAGGAGCACGAAGGAAATCTCCTATCCACAGAGGTTTTCTGGAAGTTATCCGAGCTGTAGGTAACTTTTATAGATCTCGGAAAATCGGAAACTCATTAGGAACTAATTGGTATTTTTGCCAAGCTTTATATGTAGCAAACTGTCTGCGAATCTCCGGAGCAGCAATATTTAAAAGAATCGGAAGCCAATGTTATCGAGTTGAGTTAATTGTTCCAATGATTAGTCGCATTGCAGTATTTAGCTGAGTGTCAATTTTTCCTGCGTGATGACTATTTTCCAGACAGAACAGCAGTACTTATCAGTGCTAGAAATCAAGGCAGTTGCAGAAGTACGGAGTACACTTGCATTTGCACCCCAACTTGTACCAGCAAGCTTATGCAGGATGTTATTTTTACTGATGTTTTCTAGATGTTTCTTGTTCGTTAGAGATGTCTCTAGCGTCACTCCGAGGTATTTTGGCGAGAAGTTATGTTTGTGAATTGTGTTATTGGACATAACTTGAAGTCTTTTGATGATTGTTGAGATGAAAACAAGTTACTTCCGTCTTCAATGGATTAGGGCACATTCAGCTCCAAGTTTTGAAGAATTCTGGGTAAATACCACCAAAACCAGTAGCTATACTACTATACTGAAGATTCGCATCTTTATCTTAACTGACGAAGTTTTCACTTGATCATTTTCAATTCCTCCGTAGATATTTGAACAGAATTGGAGATATTAACCAGTCGAGAAGTTCTTACTACATCGGATGCTCCCTGGATTTAGAAAATATGATACACCGTTTAGTATTGTGAAAACTAGTAAGAGTGATATTGGTTTCAGCTCAAGTTATCTTTCAAGTATTTGATCCGTTATCGGTCAAATAGAGCAATTAATTCCAAGCCCATTTTAGCACTGAAAACACACAAACACTAACCCCAAGAGCACCTAGACCACGTCGGATTTAACAACTTTAATCGTGACTTATAATGCGATATAAATCAAACGGCTTTAAGGCGCAATGACGCTAATTCCAATTTATACGGCAGGCTGGTGCAATTAAAAGCGACAACAATGGTTTCGTATAAGGAGCGAAAACCAACCACACTACCGCAGTCGTTACCGGCAGAGACCACCAAGTATTAAAAGATMYCAAACCGTGAAAGTCGATTTTGACGTCAGAATATATCTTTCTTATCCATTCCATGCTGAAATCTTAAAATTTAACTCGACACCTGCGTATAATCGGAGACCTAAGTAGACAAAAGCCTTAAAAAAAGGAGAAATCAACAATTTTCAACTACGTGGCATATTGTACCTTAAGAGCGTATATTTAAATATTGTCGGGTCAGAACAAACTTTTACGCATACATTTATTGTCTGTGAAGATTCACAAATTATTGTGTTGTTTCAGTTGTCGTTTTCTAGTTAGTGAATGCAGTCAACAACGTTCGCGACAATCGTTGATCCCACCAATTGCAAAGTATCAAAAGTGATTCGTCTTTTTTTTTGTGCAAAAGGATCTTCAGGTCATATCCACAAGAAGTGATGCCTTGTTTATCGACTAGCTCCAATGAGTTAAGGAAAGGTTAGAGAATGGTGTCAAGAATTCAAGATTGTCCAATGTCCATGCCGACGGGCTCGTTCAACAGATGGACCCAAACCTTCTCTTTAATAGACGATTGATAATTAGTAACCTAGCTGATGAATTTGCTCTTGATAGATGCACCACCATATTTAAGATTGTTATGAAAAAGTTTGGATGTCACAAATGGTGTGCAAGTAGCCACCTTACATTCTCGACCTTGCACCTAACGGCTATTTCCTCTTCTAACACTTCAACCAGTGGTTTGCTGGACAACGATTCGATAACAACCAGGATCGCCATTATGAACTGGTTGAATTCCCAGTTGGAGAACTACGCTTTACGAATATGCCTCTTAGAAGCAAAGAACAACACATGCTAATACCAAATCTTTTTAGAATAACTTACTTAACTGCGTAAATGTCATAGTGGCAAAAATACTAACTTTTCCTATTGGAAATAAAAGGCTCTGGACATTATTAGTTGGGTTACTGTTCTAATTTGCTCTCTATGATTATTTATTTGCGACGTAAAACTGGAAACTCGGTTACGAGAGCCAAACACATCAAAACTAATTCTTAACGATCGCGAAGCTCAGCTTAAGACATGCCCCATAAAATAAAGATGTGATTACAGCTCGTGAAATAAGATCGTAAAAAATTTAGTGTCCCGCATTTCATATCGGCCCCCCAATCCCCCGAGCCAGCAGCAAGTAGGTTAAGCTCGGCTGTTGAGTAATGCCATCGCTGGGAAATTTAAACACGCGTGCTCGGAGGCATTATTTATCCGGGAGCATCTCTAAAGTCTAATTTACCGCGACAGATGCATATGTAGAGGAGTTACCACTCATAAATTACGGAAGTATTTAAGGTTATTTTCATTTACCGCGAACGTAGCTCTTCTAAACGGTTGGTCTCGTTAGCGTGCTCATGTTAAACCTTTTTTATCTTTGATCATTGGTTCTTAGGAATGCTAGTTAAGTCAGTAGCTGTAGCGGGAACGAAATACTGTGAACACAACACCATTAAACGAAGAAGTATAATGCTTTCCGAGGTGTTCTCATTTTGAAACAGATTGATTGATTGTGTTTTGCGATATGTTTTTTCAAAGAGACGCAAACTCATACATACAGCTCTAGTATATATATTTGCAATAATAAATGTTCAGAAAATGCCGAATTGTGATGAAAAATACTGTGGAACCTCTTTAATCCGAGCGCCATGCTACCAGATCTCGTTCAGATTATCGAATTGTCCATATTAGCGAATTTACCACTAAAACACATATGTACATATTTTTAGATCTATATTTATGTGTATTACGTATGTAGCACATGTTTGATTACAACAGGTTTAACTCCAGTAAAAAATAAAATATATTTCATGAAACAGGAACTGAGATATACCTAGTAATTATGTATATAATACACTGACATGCATAGTACACTTAACAAATATTTAATGGAAAAATAGAGCACTATTTTTTTCTGAAACAGCTGTCTGCTTCTTATATTTAGTTGCTGCATCTTAGGCTTCAACTCTCAATTCATATCGGAGACATTATTTATCCAGGTACTGAAAGCTGGTACTGCATCATCATCTTTGACTAAACATGGAATCTTAGAAATATCATCGTCGGAATTACCCCCAGAGTCGAAATCTCTGGCTTTTTACCCAACTCCATAATCTCTTCTATTTCATTTTCAGTCTCTGTAGGTTCTGGCGATGTAATTTATCTAATTAACCTGGCTAATGGGATTTAGTTTTCTTCACTATCACAAATACTGTTTTCCTCAGCTGGTGCTGTTTTATTTATGATTTTTTGATTAAATTAGTGCCAGTCTTTGCTAGTCTTTGGCCAAAGCAAAACAACGTCTTCCAGTGATTCCAAAACATTGCAAGTAGATGCGATGATTTTTTAAGCAATAAAAATAATAATTTTATGGCTTTCATAACATGTTGGTCCACCGGTTGTACAGCCTGGAGGAAAGAAAACCACCGTACCCAGCTGTCTAGATGCATTATCCAAAAAGAAGAATTGATTTCGGACTAAGATTGAGTTGCTTCATTTTATGCCTTACTGATGGAATAAGTTCTTTGTGTAACCACTCAGTGAAAATTCCTCTTATGGCCCAAAGCGAATATCAAATCTTTTCTTGAATTTAGGAAGCCATCCCGAACTTGCCTTGAAATCTTTTCGTGTTACTCATTTGTAGAAAGACAGCTTTCTCGCGTAGAATTTATCTACCTGCACAAAGCCCCTTTTTATCCCACTCTTTTCGGCACCTTCCCTAAACCTAATTTAATCAAAAACTACTCTTGTAAATTACCCCGTGTATACTATGTAGGTACATAATAAGTCTATAGCTCTGTCCCTTATAAAGAAAGTACAACATGAAAATGTTGGAACTCTTCATTTTATCTTTTGATTCCAACTTTTTAAATCGGCTTAGAACCACAAAATTAAGATGATCTTAACCATACAGATACTGCACCTTAGACCGTAGGATTCGAACTAAGGTTTGCTAGTTTTTTTTTCTGATGGAAGGACCAACGTCGTATCATGACGATTTGCTATGATTTTGATCTTGTTATTTTTCTATCAGTTACTACAGGTGCTTTTTCAATGACATATATCGGAGTAATGCTTGAGTAACTTAATGCAGGTAACTATAACGTTTAAAACTTGCGGAAGAACAGTCATATTCTGTACGATCTAAAAGTTACAGGTATTTTTTTCCATTCTTGGACGAGTCGAACTGAAGCAAGTAACCTACTAAAACAGCAAATTATTTCAATTATTTGTTTCACAATTAGTTCAAATTAGTTAGGCTTAACAGTTTAGAGTAGTTTAACAGAATTGCTTTTCTATAGCAATACAACTGGACTTTTCAGTGCCATTAGTAACTTTCGTGACAAAAGGTTAAACCAATAATATTTTAAGCCCTTCTTTGTTTAATAAGTATAACTCACATTACATTCATTAATTTCAATTAATCTTTAATAAAATTGCATGTTGCAAATGTGTTCCACAGTTTTCAAAACTGCTGCATTCAATGGCGCTTCTAAAACAACACACTAAATTGCCATGCGAATGAAATAGAGTACTAAATAACCACGATACAAAAAAAAACAGTCACGGCTATTATAGCCTGCATCTAAAAAACATATTGTAATATTTTGTAATGTTCATGGAATGTTCTTTATTAGTGAAGTACCAGCTTGAAATTTACGCCGTGAGTCTTGCTCATTCAGACTCTCTTCCCAACACACAATTTCCTTGTAATAATCTCATGAGAAATGTGAGGTTGAGGTCCGATGAACGTAGAGAGCATAGTATGATTCCTCCTCGTCCAACATATCTGCCACTATGTGCATTACTTATCAACTACGTCTAAGACAAGCCACGTATGCTGAGAGACGGAGGTAAAGTTTATAAGGTCCAATCAGAAATCCACCTACCATTTCAACCAATAAAATTACGCAAAGCTTGTGCTAAAACCACTGTATCTTATTTTGTTAAAATCGGTAATGAGTCTAATCTAGGTCTAATCTAGCAGTCGCTTTGCGAATTACGACGTAGGTTAGTACGCTCTGTAAGTACAGAGATCTATATTACATGCAGCAAAAAGAGCCCATTGAAATGAAATTACTTTGAATTGTTTTATCTTTGCCGTATTCATTTTAGCTCAAAATTAATCACTTCATATACATGTATTTAAGATAGACGTGTCCACGTAAAACTTTTGTTGAAGTGTCATGTGGGTTTTGCTTATTACACAAAAATGAGCAAAAAGATAGTGTAGATTTATCTTCGCCAGCGAAAATAATCTACCAATAACTACTAATCATCAAACGAATTGTGGAAAGGAACTTCGGTTTTCATAGTTTACTTGATTCAGTGCGATAAATAATCGAATAATTATATATGTGGTTATTTCTATTGGAAACGAACTACTTTATCACTTGCTTCAGTTTTATCTATCATTTTGCCTGTGCCTTTATAGCTTTGGTTTCTCCAGAAAATTCCATTGCTTCTCCAGCTAGTTAAGAGAACTTTCTCTGTCGATCAATTCGGGATCGTCATTCCCACGCCATCTAACCGTTAACTTGATGATTACTGAATGCTGATTTCGCACAATCCTGTATGGCATTAAATACCATCGGTTTCATTCATAACAAAAGAGCAAGAATTGTTCCGCTTACCTTTTTCAAATATGGCCGTTCCGAAAAGTTAGCTAGGTTGTGCACAGCTTTCTTGAATTTTCCGTGACATTAAATTTAAGTGTAATGTTTACGTTACACAGTTTTCCAAATACTTATATTACAGTAAGAAAACTCCATAAAAGAGACAATAAAGTAGAGGTAATCTTTAGTTGCCATGATGAATCCTCCAATTGGTTGTTTTACTGAACGAACTGTTGATGGAAGCTAAACCTCGTTAGATGTGTAATTGCCTCTGGTGAAGCGGGTAAACTGCAAATGGCGGAAGACCTCGCCAGGGTATTACCCGGGTTTTATTTTGTACTTTATCTTGGCTTCGGTCCGTCACTAATACCCTAAATCGGCTTTGACGCATTGCCGTTTAAAACTTCCCAACAAAGAAAGTTCTTATCGCATCAGGTACACCAATAACTTTTAGTTACTTGTTCTTAATTTTCGAAGCTATTTAACCTCGCGCAGCCGACCGACATCGTTTATCTTTATAGGACCTGTTCCCGGCCGTCTATTTTCATCAAATTCTTGTTTGCTGGTTTCAAATTTCTTGTTTAAATTTTAATTATCTGATAATAAGGCATGTCGAACGAACCGGCACACATTAAATTATCTCTCGAGAGGAGCAAGATCGACGCTGGCGATATCGAACGTTCAACTTCTACAAACACGAGAAAATCGGATGCCCGGAATGGCTGCTGTTGTTTCCGACAAAACAGACTTGGAAATGTGGCCATAAAGAAACGTGTTTCTTGTCATTTTTATTGCTGTGTGCTATTAGTTCGAAATAGGGTGCGTAGGTGCTAAATTGGTAAATTTAAATCATTCAAAACTAGTTACAGTTTATATTTCTATCACGCTATCGAACAACATTATGAGTGCAATCTATGTTTGTTTAAGTGTACGTTATGCCATATTGTTTACATGCTCGTATATTATGTTATGTTGTTAACCATTTGGATCGGAGTCGCATAATCATCAATAATTTGTCTCTCATAATTAGGAACTTGCATAAAAAAATTATTGTCTTAAAAATAGAGAAAAAATTTCAGAAACGTTTTATTTCCGATGATTGGTTGTTAAATAACTTCACAGATTGAAGTTAAACCAAAGACGATTAATACTGGCGCGCAAACCGCGGCGGCTGACAGTGACGTCACGCTACAGTAATGCAGAAAGCACTATGCAACGGAGCGCTTATTTGCTATTGTACTATACTGTACTGTAGCGTGGCGCAATTTTGTATTGAATCAAACACATTACGTTTTTACACGCGTTTAAAACCTCCGATTTCTTTGGAAAGATTTTATTTTATTATTAGTATACAGGAGCCATATAAAAAATTGAGTGAAAAAAATCATGGAAGTTCCTAATTATGTATTACATAGGCCTTTATAAAATAGCACTGCCACTTTAAAAACCATTTTAAATAAATTTGTTATAGCTATTGATACTGTTGTATATAGCGCCGAAATTTATTTCGACTATTTTAAAAGTTTTCGAAAGTTTTTAAAATGTTTGGGATGTAGGTACCAATTCAGATTTAAACAGATGATGGACAGACATAGAACATTTTTGCAAAGAACTACAAGGCTGTTTTTCAACTATTGTTTGAACTGTACTGAGCATAATCCATTAAAATTAATGGATAAATTGGGTATCAATTATTCAGATATCCATATGAAAACCATGTCGTTGTTCAATGTTTTGCCTCTGTCGGCAAGTTTGTATACAAACCATTTTACCGTAGCCTACCTGCCTCTAAACTCTGAAGTTGCGAGTTCGAGTTCGCCTTGTAATTTTGTAAACACCTTAACTTTCTAAATGTACTTTATTTTTAAGAGAACTTAAAATGTTATCTAAATTATATGTACTATCAGTAACTAAAATATTATGCATGCTTTTTAAGTATCCTCTTTAATTTTTCCAAAAGGCACTCAACCTTAAATTATTTTGTCCTGGCTGATAATTTACTTCATTTAGCACTTGTATTAAAATTTGACCAGATATTTTTATTGCCATAATCATTTCTCACTAGCGCTAATTTTGGATGATACATTTCTTTTTGTAAAGAACTTTCGTCTGAGAGTGTTTGTGCTTTAGCAAATAACGTCCTTATAAGAATATTCTTTTGAGTGGGAAGATGGTGAGATATGGCATGTAAATATCTGTCTGTGTGTGTTAGTTTTTTGTAAACCTTATGTTCAAATGATAGAAACCTACCTTACTCTTCTATACCGTGGGACCGAATAACAAATGTATCATCAGCATGTATATACCAACATTTTGGCTTAAACTAAAACCTGTTAGTCGTTATTTCTTCAAAATTTTCCATAAACCAGTTAGCCACCATGTAGATGTGAACCCATTGCACCACCTGATTTTTGTTCATAAAAATTACCGTTCCTAAAGTAATAAGTTGATTTTAAATAGTGCTCAGATAATTTTGTTAGAGTATTACCTAGGAGATATTTATTAAGTTTGAATTTAATAATATCTATCGTTTCAGATTCTGAAATACTTAACACTTTTATAACTCCAATAAAGTGTGAAGAATTCTTGATGAAACTACCGGTTTTTTCTACATAAGGTTTAAAATAGTTAGCACAAAATTTTGCCACTTTGTAACAAGGACTGCCATCAAACTATATTTGAACTCATATCAGACTACATTTCTATATGTATATGTAATTCCTCAATAGAGAAAAATGAAAGTAATAATATGTATAATTGCCCTCAAATAGACAGGGTCGATAACAAAAAAAACACGTTTAATCAAACTTGTGTTATTTTTCTTCATACAACGGAAAACACTACGACTGTACTTATGCACTAACTAGAATATATAATCGAAGCTGGCAATACTTTATCGTAACATACATTGTCCTGCTAACCCAACAACTATCTCTTATGTTTATAAAAATGCATTCAGGCGATAATCATTTTTGATTAGGTACACTGTACTTTTGCTGTAATTAGCTCTTGTTCTGGCAACTGCAACGAATTGCACTCTAAAGCTCGAAAATACTGAGCGACGAGCGTTTCAGCTGCAAATGCTCCAGATGGCGTTCGGCACTGTTTCATGCAGTAAACTTTCGATGAATATAGACCGCTTTGACCACGAATTTGAATAGGGCTTTGACTTGTAATCAAAGGTGACAATACTTTTTAATAACATATATTGACCTGTTAACCCAGTTCACTAACTAGAATGTTCATTGCTTATTCGTTTTTCTTGATATAATTACGTCATCTGCAAAACGTTGATCAATGTAATTGTAAATATTTCTAGTTTCAAATGCTGCATACGTGACAGATAATTCTGATTAATATCAAACGGAAGACACTTGCCAAGCTGGACTAATTGGGCACGAAGAGTAAAGACTGTTTATCACTTTTTCTGATGTTGGCTTCGGCTGTAAAGTTAATTAGGTGTGTTTTAATGGCTTAAAATTTCCGCCATGTGGTGTCTACTGAATTTCCAGTTAGTATAAATTCTGATAATTATAGAAAGCGTGGTCATACTATTTGGTTCACTCTTAGCAGCCTAATTTATCCTACAACGTATAAATTAGCAGGAGTGTCGCTTTTAAGTGATTTTGATATTCCTAAAAAATTGATCGCATATTTATAAGTGAATAACACGAGTTAACTAGGGTTTTATTTATCTGCGATTTAAACCAAGAAATTCAAGAATAAAGTGTAAAGTGGGAAAGTCAGTATACGAAAAAACACAGTCTGTTTTGAACAATTTTGAATTTTTTGGCAATATATGCATAGTTTGGCTGAGTTTTTTTTAAGCCACTTACTATTGGTTAGTATAGCTGAAGTGCTTGCTACAATCTAATATAGGAAGTGATATATCTATTATGGCATAGAGATAAAACGTGCAAAAATAATACTTAATGTTTCGAATTTTCGAGGATACCTTAACGTCCTGAAATGAGTTAGTAAAAAAATGTATCAAAGGATTGCTTTCGCAGATGTGCAATTTATTTAAAAGAAAATACCAATTCAACCAAAATAGATTAATTTAGAATGCCTTCTACTTGTCTGCTTGGTCTTGACAGAAAATCCTCACAACCACACTCAGGCTTATAAAATCTAGCATCAGCACTCTCTTTCCCTCGTGATGTAAGCAGTCCGCTTCACAGGGGACGAAGCGTAACGCAGTGGATCTGGCACCACGTGGCGTGCGATGTGTGTGGCTGCCGAATGGGAATGACGCCCGAATGTCATACTAATTGCTTGTCTTGCGAAACCGTATGAGTTATTTCTGTAAGGGAAGACGAGAAATGCAGTAGACTTAATTTAAGGACATTCTTTCCTAATGGTGCAGGTTCGTTTGGCGCGCTAGGGGAGGAAGAGAAATACTATCGATTTCCTGAGATTTTCTGCGCGCTGATTCCGCCAAATAACGACCGCGGCTGCATCTGGATGCCGCTGCCCCAAAGAAATTATGTTGACAAGTTGAAAATATCTTTGAAAGCAAATATTACTCCCTCAGTTCAAATTGAAATTATGGGGATCTTTGTTCCTATTTGTTTTATTGCAGAATATGAATCTACGTAAAAAAATATAGCCCTTTCTTTTCTTCTTAATCGTTAAAATAGCGAAATTTAAATCTGTAGTCATACGGGCTCCGGCTGCTCATGGTTGGATCCTTCTGTAAAGTTTTACTCTCTAAGTGGTAAAAAATAATCAAACCCAATATTTTGGGTTCGGTAGGTAGGACGAATTACACATTTGAACATATTTTTAATTTAACAACCTTTTTTAATAAAGGCTTTTGATATTTAGGAAAAATAAAGTACTTTACTCTGAAAACAACTACCGTATATGGCTTAAAAATTTTTGTGTCTGATGATTGCATTTTAAATTTAGGTCCATGAAGAACTTTTATAAAGAATAACTTTTTCCCGAGAAAACAAACATAACGGTTTCCATATCTTGCCAACTTTCGTAGACACAGTGTAACAAAAACAACGTCAAAAAAGTTATTGGAAGAAGGTAAAATAACAGGGACTATACTTTATTCTAAGCTTCGTCTGAGCTAGTAGCTCGTCTGATTGTGTCCTACAGAACAAAGCTCTTTCGAAGAAGGTAAAGTATTAAAACACTTCACATATAATTATAGTTTAGCCCTAAATTTTGTCTTGATTTTTTTTAAATGAGCTTTATCAATACTAATCCAGTGTTCAAATAGAGATTTTTATCTCGATTTGGTAATTAAAGAGCTCCGCTCTAACTTGTTTTGAAGTTAGTTGGTAATGACGCATGCGATATCAGTTGTCCGTGTCAGTTATTGTGAATGTTGTATTGTACTTTATGCTGTTCTCTAATTACCTCTTCCAAACGAACACTTGCGCGCATTCCTGTTTCGAACTTTTTATTGGATTAATAAACTTAACAGAAAATACTGCCCAAAATGTCCACGTTGAGCAATTTAAGAAATGCGTCTGTCGTATATTATGCAAGTTCACAGAAGCGGCTTCTTTTACAAGCCTCTGATGCAGTCCTCAAAAGCTTTCCAGTTAAGTAGCGAATATTTTTGATTTGAGATATCCTTGGAGGAAAAAAAAGACTGAGTTGTGCGACCAGAGCATTCGGTAAGGCTGCAAAATACAGTCCACCTCCATGATAACTATAATATTGTTAAACTACGTCCTGGCTTGTRTATAGGAGGAGACGGCGTCCTTTTGGAAAGTTACGTCCGTCTCGAGAAATTTTTCACCTTTTGGACGTGCACTGTATATTTCGTATAGTACGAAAATGAACAAAATATAAAGCCAACTAGTGCCTCCACGTATCAAAAAAACTCATATAAGCTAATGCGTTTGAAATGGGACTGGTACAGTCAGCTACAGAGAAAGCTTATGTAATTGTTTTGACCATTAAAATCCGTTTTGGATAAAGGTAACTTAATTAAGGTATCTCTTTCTCGCGTGAAATAAGTGGCTTTCTCTACTATTATCTTTCATTTCCACTGCCCAAACTGCCGTAAACTAGATGCCACCTATGATCTCCTCAATCACTTACGTATGATCTAGTTATTCTTAGGTCATACGTTGCCATTACTGCCACTTCATCGCCTCCATCTGTATGCAATTGGGTATTATCACTTTTTTTGAAAATTACGTAAAATGAATCTTGACGTGCATATATATCGTACGCCTTGTTTAAAAAAAACAAAAAAATATTTGTAGGTAGAGAATTTCAGGTCTGAAATTCGAATCTTAGGAGTCACCGCCAAAACGCTTCTATCCAAGGTTATTCAACTCGTGACGTCAAGTGTCATGTAAACATTACCGAGGAGCGTGCTGTTTAATGGTGTAGTATCATTCTGGCGTTGGAAAAGCTTTTGTGTGGTGTTTATTGAAAGAACGGTGTAAGAGGTCGCACCAAAAAGTGATTTGTGCAGTTTTACAAGCATCTATTATATATGGAAAACCAGTGTTGTTTTGTACATGGTTGTAAAAGTACTTCAGTCAGTACAACTAACAAAATTTTTGCAACCGTTCCTCGAGATTATCAAAGTATGAAAAAGTTGTTTAAGACCCCTAAACGTGATATGCCGAAATCACAGTTTGTTTTTCTGTTGTGAAGATTATCTTAATTCTTACTGTAAGTTTTATTATTCTTTTTGGGGTTATAAGTGTTTACCATTCAGTTTCCATTTTGTTATAGCTTGAAGAGAATATGAAAAATTAAATGCGTTTTAAGTTGATAGTGGGAAATATTATAATAAAGAACGACGTTGTTCCCCATATATTCGACTGTTAGCCATATCCGAAACGGGCCGTAAAAGCCCCGAAAATAAATGGCAATGTATATTTATACTGAACTCTAAAATAACTGTCAAGTTTAGGATACATTTTTGATTCTTACAATTTTATGTTTACAAATAGTATGTTGCCAACAACCCACTTTTATCAAATTATCAATGCTCCTTTGATTTGATAAAAAGTTCACTTATGTTGTTGCTTTTATGTTTCTCATTTCCGCCGCGTTGAACCGCTCGTCGCAGTACACAAATTTCATAACAATGAACATGCCTTCAGAAGTCATAACTCATAATTATTTCACTTTTTCTTGGCGTATTTCAATTCGCTTGTCACAAAATGAACGCAAACAACAAACTGATAAAAGATAATATTTTGTCCGATAGATCGCTGTCTCTTGAAAACACTGACAAAAAGTTAATAGTCTGACGTTTCGATTACACCTGTAATCTTTGTCAAAGACGAAGAACCTCAAAATTTGCCTGACACAAGTTTGAGGTTCTTCGTCTTTGACAAAGATTACAGGTGTAATCGAAACGTCAGACTATTAACTTTGTGTCAGTGTTTTCAAGAGACAGCGATCTATCCGGCAAAATATTATCTTATATTGTGGACGCTGAAAGCATTCACCCTCGTAAACAAACTGGTAAATTGACGGTCCAAGGCTGACGCGTGACGCGCTGACCCCAGATGTAAACAAGCGGCCATTTACAAGACACCTGACGTCACGGTCAATATGTTCGCGTTTTGGCGGTCCCTTTAAATATTCACATTTTTAATATTAAAAATACACCTTACGATCCATTTTTTCGAATTTATAAGCTATCACGGCTGTTTTGTGGACTAGATGCTACCTATTAATGTGCAATTTAATAAAATATAAATACATGGCAAATACCCAATTGAACTTCCTTAAAATACTAATTTTTTTCAAATAAAAACTACATTTGATGTCTCATAAATGATCCGACCCAGCCTCCTCCCCTCTTCACCTTGTCTGAAAATTAAAAGTACTGTCGAGAGGTGGCGCATAACAGACGATGTGCAAGTTTTGCCATTCATAATCCGTGATTAATGATAATTGCCGGCGGCCTGTATGAAGTTATAAATTGCGAGGGGGAGCCGGAATCTTATAGATTTATAAGTGCTCAGGTTTTTGTTTACTGGGGCGGCCGCAGTTTCGGCAAGTCAGGACTTCATATCTCGCCCAGTTGGGAACGAAGGACAACGTTGCCGATTTAGCAATATTCCTGATTGCGAACGCTCCAGTTATATATATACGATGGCCGCGAACTTTTCCTATCGATCATGAGAAAGAATACACGAACTTCCGCGTTGGGTCCGTCAAACTCTTTTATGGGATTATAAATATTGAATGCACGGATTGTGGTCATTTCCATAGATTGCCTAGATTTTTGGGTACAGTGTAGCATCTGGTTTGAAAAAAAGCGCAGTGGCAGGTATTATTTCATGCTGCGAGATGTAGAAGATGTTATAGTCATAAAAAGGGCCTTAATTTTTTTGCGAAAAAAGTGGTTTTTAACTTTTCAAATTTCTGCTGGTACCTACCTTTGCATACTGTAATTCAGTGTGGTAATTTAATAATCAGTTTAATTGATTCTGTTTTCTTTGTTTTCAGGTAAGCATCTACACAGATTCATCTTTTTTAAATGTCGCAGTAAGTAAATATGTAATAATATCATAACGATTGTTTATGTTTAATAACATTCTCTAAAGTAAATTTCCGAGCTATAGTTTTGTTCGACAATCACGAGTTTTACCTAACATCATAGTAGGCTTTTCAGCCGTGGGTCTCAAGCCACTGAAGTTATGTGACACATTAAAATTTAATCTTATGGTGTTCAAAGACTTCGATTTCCTAATATTCAATTTGGTATTCGCGGCTCTCTGTCTTCTTCATTTTGACAGATAATTAAATAAACTCTATATATTTGTAAATGGCACAAACAACAACCATATCATGACCTTTAGTTAACTTATGATGACGTATATCGAAACTAGTACAGTAAACTGCTTGTCTTTCTCCTGATTTTTAAAGTTCTACAATTACTTCTCTATTCACCTATTCAAACAAAATAGGCTCCTACATAACTAAAATACCCATAAAGGTGGTGAATTGTAACCAGCTCAAAGTTATTCAATTATTATAACAATATGTCAGTAATAAAAATATGAAAATATTTTAAAAAGCGCCCTCTATAATTTAACAAAACAAAAACTAGTGATTATTATACTAAATTGATGAAAACACATCAAAAATTTTAGAGCTAAACTTGTGTAACATGTCGTGTACATTTAAAAGCAATATATATTCACACTGACAATTGCGCCCTCATTTTTGGTCAACAGAGAACGCTGATATTATTTTTTACAAAGTCCTCCAGATCACTTTTGTTGGGATTTTTTCATGGAGATTCTACAACCAGCCATACCTTCCTTAATGCGACACCCTGTAATTAATTTAATATTATCATCTAGTAGAGTTTTTTTGTGCCATTTTACGGTTTGTAGTAAATATCTATATGTGAAAATAAATAAGATATAGAGCACAAATACCAAACTAAATCACCTTACATACTGACGAACATAGTCTCAGTAATAATTGATCATTTCAATAAACTTTGCTGAACCGTAAGGTGGTGGACCTACCCAACCATTTTTGAAGTTTTTTGTTTTTAAATTATTTCAGTGTCCACTTCTTTTCTAGTTTTGTTCTTTTTGATAATAGACATACTCATGGAAGGGGTTTAAATAAATTTCTTAAGTTCTTGTCCTTGATGGCCTTTATTGACCCAGACGTTAGACCAACAATTACCTCTTTTTCTCTCGATTTGATATAAACTGGCTCGTCGTGTGCACAATAGGATGTTATAAAGCATCAAAAAACTTACAGTTGTGAAACTTGGATTCTAAAGACTATTAAAAAAGTTCATGTAAACTAGTAATGTGCATTAATAGTTTTTAATAAGTTTCTGAGTCAGACGTTTACAAATTTAAATTTAAACAATAATAATTTCGTTTATGCACTCAATCTGCCACCCATGTCGCAGTATGTCCACCTTGAGAGATACGCCTGCGTTCGTATATTCTTTTGCACGCTGKCGTRAGATATTGGCGCAATTTCTATACTTTTCGAATGCARTGTAAATTCGATGTTAATCATTTATTACCTAAATAACCATTTCACGAAGAAACTAAAAATAACGGGTTATTAAGGTTGTTTTGCTATATCAAATTCAGTATTTAAAAAAATAGAAAATGCTATTTATATTTGCCCCAAGCTTTTATTTAATTTAATTGAATCACTTGGTCTCAGGAGTCAATTCACGAACAGGTTTTTCTTTTTATTAGTAGATCAAATGTGCATGTCAAGTTGCCAAGTCTCCGCTGATTGTTATTTGTCAAATGTGTAATTCTATCTCTTCAAATTTCTATATGTTCAATGGCTTAATAAAACAACTACAAAATGGAGTGGCCCTTATATAATTAACAAGGTAATCAAAAGAAAGTAAATTCATAAATGAAAAAAGGGATTAGATTTTCAACTTTATTTTTAACAATAAACTCATTTGATATGTTTTACGGGTGTATTTTAGKCTCCACGTCAGTCTGTCTAATAAAATTAATGCTTTAATAGTCCAACATGTTTTGCTTGATTTTACTTCTGTTTATTTCTTATACTTCCTTTAATCATACATACACCTTTAACTAGTTAGAAGATTCTGACATCATAAACGGTGCAAGAAATATAATTTTAAGTGGCCGAATTAACTTTTAAACCGCTTGCAAAGTTTACTAGCATTTTGTGATTTCGCGGTAGAAAATTTATTTTGTAATACAAATCTTTGCAAATCATGACTGGACTGTCTTCTGTATTTTATTTTTAATTTACAAATAGGCATATTATATCAGGCTTTAATTATTACCTTAATGTTTTTAAATGTTTTGAGTTCTCAAATTAGCTCGCGGAACTAGGTATTCAGTATTAATTGTCTTCCATATCTACATAGCCTTTTGTTAAATTTAGTAGTTAGTTTTATGTGCTCACTACAGACAGTTGTATTTGGCGATTGAAATATTAGCTTATTTGATTTTGACAGAATTTGTAGTTAGAAAAATCGAGTAAACATTTTATTTATTAATGAGTGATAGTATGTCGTTATCAGCGTCCTTAATTAAGGTTAGATAAAGCACGGAAATTCTTTATGGGCTGTACCGATATAATTCATTTTTATATGTGCATAATTTTCTGCTATATTCAAAAGAAGTCATCTACAAGATCCCCATCTGCGATGGATCAAGATTAACATATGATTTATAACAGGCAGACTCCATTATATTTGTGGGAATGCGAGGAGCATTCAGCTGCCTGGTAGCTTTTTGTCCACCACCATATATTATTTCTCTTTCGGTACATCATCCTATTAAACCTTGTTTTGGTAGTTTTTATCTATGCGCCAGTTTTTTCGAGCGCACCTCGCACCAGGAAAACTGGTATTAGTGCTTGTGTGGGCGATGGAAGCGCTATGGGAACCACATGTTCTGTATCTGACAGATTTTGTTTGAGGGAGCCTCCTTTTAGCAGTAAATTGATTAATCGGGAACCTCCGTCCCGCTCATTGTTAAATGCGATCGATTTTTCGACGTATAAATAACCAATTAATCATGCAGATTCCGCTTTGAAGTTGTGTTAAGTGTTATGATTTTGACAACAAACAGATTCTGCCTTTTACCTGCCGTAACGTAAACATTTATCACGGCTGAAAGCCCGAACAATGCCTAACAAGAAACAAAGTAAACAGCAGCTCTGCTTATGCTACAACATGCTAATGAGCCGATTTAAATAAAATATACGTAATTGTGGTGCGCCGCGGTTATTACCTGTTTCCCGACGCTAACATGTGGATCTGTTGCATGTGATGCTAATTTGAGGTAGCGGTATGGACGTGTACGATTACCGTTTGTTTTCAACTGCCGCCGGTTCTTATGCAAACAATTCCCTGGCGAAACTTCGAGCACCTACGGTTGATGAATTCATAAATGTCAATTAAGACTGTTATTGTAAACATATTTAATATGCACAAAGCTTGTTAGGATTCCTTCGTACAAGAGGCGCTTCTCTTGAAGTTAATTTTGATTGACGGCGACGTCTTTTTAGGCGTTGGAATTTTTTTACGCATAACTGTTTCAATATCGTTTGTTTCCAGCTTGAATATTATTATGCGAAATCTAAGTACCTATACAATGTAATAATTCATGAAAGTGCAATCTTTCAAGCCTGCATTGAAAATATCCATAGGTGGACTAGCCCGCAGGATAAGGGGAACATTAGGTGGATTATCTATTTTGGGTACAAATGGGATGTTATTAGCTTCCAACCAATCTCTAGTTTGCCTGGCATAGTGACAAGATACTAGATACAAGACTAGATACGGCCATAATCGTGTATAAATCTTAACAATTTAGGCAAACTTCTTTGTATATAAAGACCTGCAGTGATGGCTTCTCCTCTAACATATCCTACATATGGCTGCGAAGCACCTGCCGAAGAAATGGCGCACCACACCAAAATTTTGTCTTCAAATTTGGCTTTTCTTTTAAATTTTACATTATCAGGAGCAGCACGGAAATCCTCGGTATAGAATATATTATTCCCCTTTTTCTTAGATTTTGATAACGTAAAATATTATAAAATATTAACACAATAAATAACAATAACGGGGAATGGATATTGGGATGATAGTCAAACAAACATTTCAGCTGACGTTTCGGTTTACTTAAACCTTTTTCAACGCTACAACAAAGGAAGAAAACATGTAATTTCGGCAGTACCGAAAGATAATATAAATGAAATTTTTGAGATGTTCAATAGTGTAAATAGAAAGATTCAATTCACCATGGAAGTGGAAGTTGAAAATAAAATCCCATTTTTGGATATAATTTTGTATAGAACTGACAAAGGAATAATAGAAACAGATTGGTATCAAAAACCGAGTAGCTCAGGTAGATTATTGAATTATCTATCTAGGCACAGTACTAAAATGAAACTAAACATTATTAATAATTTGATTTTTAGAGTGTTTAAATTGAGTAATAAAAAATTTCATAAGTTTAATGAAGCCAAAATTAAACATATTTTAAAAGCTAATAATTATCCAGTTGACCTAATTCAAAAGTGTCTAAGTAAGTACAAGTTCCAGAACATTCATGTTAGAGTTTGTGGGACAATGGATAAAGATAAAACTACATATTGTAAGTTTCCTTTAATTGGTAAATGTGAAAACCAACTGAAGTCTATATTTGGAAACACAAATGTAAGCCTAGCTTTTTATAACCAAAATAATATTGGTAGACTACTTTACAGTAGCCTTAAAGACAAGTTGAAAGCTAAAGAAGTTTCTAATGTTGTTTACAAGATACCCTGTTATAACTGTGAAAAATGCTACATTGGTCAAACGAAACAATACGTAACAAATAGAATCTACCAACATAGGTGTGATTGTAATATCACTAATTCTAATAAAAAAGATAAGACAGCTTTAGCTATTCACCATTTTGATCAGGGACACAATTTTAATTTTGAAGATTACAGCACGCTAGACAGTGAACCAAATTTGAGTAAGAGGAAGGTCAGTGAAATTATATACATTAATCTAAATAGAACGGTAAATTTCAGAATTGACACGGAAAATTTGAGTCAAATCTATAATCCTCTAATACGTGAGATTAAGTTAATGAATTAGTTTCCTTGAATTATTTTTCTTGAATTTATTTATTTATTCATTTGTATTTGTTGTTTTGTTTTTGGTGTTGTGGGAGTTTCAAGTTTTATGGGTTGACTACAGTTGTTTGTTGGCAGCCAACCGAGTTGACATTAGCTATTGGCAGTAGGCAGGTCACCATTTTATTTTGTAAATGCGTTTTATATATGTTTTGGACATCATCCCTGTTACAAACAGATTTCTTGTTTTGAATGTGTTGCTTGTTGTGTTACGCACTGCTTTAATGATTTACATTAGTTTACTGAGACATGAAGGTAGGGATTTTACTTTGTAACTTTTGCACGTGTTTCATTACATGTTTTCTTCCTTTGTTGTAGCTTTAAAAAAGGTTTAAGTAAACCGAAACGTCAGCTGAAATGTTTGTTTGACTATCATCCCAATGTCCAATCCCCGTTATTGTTAGTTATTGTGTTATAATTCTTTGGACGTGAACATAACCTCATTATAAAATATTAAAATAAAATATTATCATTTATATTTTGGTCATTTTCTTCTTTTTCTGAATAACATTCCACTACTCTTAATTTCCCGATGTACTTACAGTCATGTGTGAAACTCCATAGCGCCTTTCTAGTCTTCGTGTAAATGCACCAACTTTTTCTTTTGCACTTTCTCTCAATCTATGTTATCTCATATCGGACAAAAGCCGAGGCCTTCCGCTATTTGGCAGGTTTACACAAGGTATTCCTTCCTCACATGCCTTAATTGTTATATTTTGTCTTTGAAATATGTTTAGAATATCCGCGTTCAGCAATAATTGTCTAACTAAATTGTATATATTTTTTTGGATTTCGATTTTATACGCCATGTCACAAGAGTTTTTCGATGACATCTGTCATGAACAAATGCCAGGCAATGGTTACTAGACTTAAATGTTTTGGAAATGATGAAAATTAGCTAAGAAATCTGCCTCAAAACGTTACACACGTTGTGTCAAGTATGTTCAATTTAAGTTCGATTTGCAGTTTTATGTAAAATGTGGGGTTAACTACCAATTCATCAAAGGCATTGTGAAGAGTATTTTGTAATATTAATTAATTAATTAATTAATAATTATTTAATCGCCCACTTCCAAACAATTTTGTTTAGTACAGATTTGGTTGAATAGAATTCCGGAGATTGCATTGTTATCTACATTAGCGCACAAACACAGGTTCTGAGAAATCTATTTGAAAGGGCGTTCTCCACCCACATCAAAACCACAGATAAGAAACTTTGCTCTTAGCTTGGCATTCGGACTCTAACAGATAATTCCGGTAACGTAGATCCCCATTACGTAATCCATGAGCTGTACGGTTGGCTACTTTTATTTGGACTGTAAACAGAAATTACATACTGAAATTAGATACTTACAACTTTCTCTGGCTGTAAACGGCCAGATAATGCTTACAAATATAAAGTTGTATGTTGTTTTGAATACAATACCCATTCGTTAGTTTTGCTAAATTGAAGTGCAAGCTTCTGATGTGTTAAATGGTTACGTAAGTTAGGTACGTCCGTAATGCAGATAATTAATAACATTTAAAGTGACATTATTACCAACTAATACCTGTATAAATATCAGATTAGCTTTCGCAATGTTCTAGCCATTTCAGAATATATGGAAACTAATTTTAGGTGTGCACATACTTACATTCTTCTCTTGTTTTTAACTTCAAGGTTCACATCTGTTTATTGACGGTATCATTTCACAACTTTCCTCATTCCTACTATATTCGTCCACAGATGCATTTCATATTAAAAAATTTTCTCATTTGATTTGTTGTGGTACGTTATATATTGATAAATAGCTAGCCTTGACTGTTTGGATAATTCCATTTTTATAGCAATAAATATCCATTTTTTAGAAAAGGCATTAAAAATTTTCACATTAAAGCTTTGAATATAAATCTAACAGAAAGGAGCGTTGTGCATCTTTATTTACATATAAAAGAAGACGGAAACAGCCATGTTGACACGTCAGCTTTATATAATATGGTCCTAGACATAAAAATATGGTTAGTTGTGCGTCCTGTTGTTGCTTGACATCAATAAATAAAAATTCAGGAGTAACATTTCATATTTAAGTGTTTTTAATACTAAATTTGCACTTTTTTAAGGTTATGAATCAGCATCGCGTGGTATGTATAGGCGCAGTCAAATTGATTGATACGAGCGATAAATTATTGATTGGACCTAGCTTTTTCGCTTTACTATAATCGATTTTGATAATTGTTCATTATTTCAAGGTATCGTAAATATACTTCATACAATAATTCATCGTCTCAAACATATTGCCAAAGCTCAAACAGCAGTCGGCCATATGCACGCTCCATTCTGATCCCACGAATCGATGTCCTCCTTCCTCCTTCCTGTCAGTTTTATATTCGAAGATTTAAAAAGGTTAATCAAATTAATATCCAGCTATCATAAAGTAGGTACCTAAAGTGACGTCACCTTGGGCGCAAAATGCAAAACTGACGTTTGCCTTGGGCGAACAGTATTATTATTAACTGTTTGATTTCTGTATGGATTTGAGTCGCAATTATGTTGGCAGGTAGTGATTTTATCATCATTTGTACGATATCAACGTATGCAGTGGGGTAATGCACTATTTACAGACGGAGAATAAAAGGATTCGTTTTACACCACAATGAAATACAAAGTCTTGGAGTACTCTCGGAGGACTTAGCGTTGAATAGTAATTATTAAGTTTTTTGCAAAATTCTACACTAGTAGTCACCCCATATATAAGTTCTGCTTGCTCTAAACAAAAGTATTTGTTGTATCTTATACGCAATTTTTTTTCTTATAATTGCAAAAAAATATTCACCAGGAGCATCATTCCATGCATTTTATTTTCACTAGTGTTTTACTGATAGGTGCGTAGGAGTGCTGTAACTTAATTGCTGCTCCGCATCCCTGTTTCTTATTTTTACTAAATAAACCATGGAACTATAAGAGCTTTTTTTGTTCAACATATAATCACAAAGCTTATACCGCCCCTTGATTTATTAGCCGAAATCGGTTGGCCAATAACTTAATAAAACAGCTTACAAAATTAGACACAATATTTATATTTATTTGTTCAACAAGAAAGCCATTATGTTTCCATGGTTTATCTAGTAAAAGTGAGGTATGAGGATATCCTGCTGAAAATCAAAAAACAAAGAATGATGCTCCTGCATGGTGAATGCTTTTTGCAGTTAAAAGAATAAAAAACGTGTAGTATGAGGAGTATAAATATTTTGGTATAGTGCACGCATAATTTACATCATGTGGGGTGGCACTTATGTGGAATTTACCAAAAAGAAACCGATATCAGCTATAAGCAGGCATGTTATGGAAGACTAATTTCTGAGTCAACTCCTGATAATAAACATCAAACATTTTAGTCGACGGTAATATCATAAGATCTTGATAAATAGTCGCCAGTTTTTTTATACATTGTCATCAGTTACTATGGAAAGTGCGCGACTTTGAATTTGACGAGACCAAATTAGCATTTGACTTTTGTATAAGATTACCGAAACTTTTCGTATATTTATAATTTTCACCTCAATGCAATTTAATCAGAATATTTACTTTAATGGTTCATTACTTTTATAGTCATCTCTGTGCTGTGGTCTTGAGTCGTCGTACACCACTTGAAAAGGCAAAGTAGTAATCACACTAAATCGTTGGTCAAACTATATATACGCTTCCCCAAATGTTGTAGAGATATCATTGAAACCTTTGAACAGTGATATGCTGCAGAATAGATAGGCAGGGCAACAATTTACAACACATGCCAAACCAAAATGAGCGGAAGTAGATTAGTTGACCTCCCAAGCGCACATTTTTAACATATCATCTAACCTAAAACTATTTAGTTTAAACACATTTTTTCGACTCCCTAATGCTTCCGATGTGCGGGTGCCTGTCACAAAAAGCCTTTTTGTGGTGTCCATTGTCAGCKTGCGCAAGCGAACATAATGCGTTTTCTGTCTTACAAAAAAACAACCTCGTTATTAGCCTGCGCGCTGTAGGAGAATAAAAAAGAAGCAATGGGAGCACACGTGGGAAGGGGATCACGCCCCATCAACGTTACCCAGCTGTTGTCCTGTTATTGTTAGAGACGGGATGGTGCTGTAATTAGTTTCATGGTGGCTTCACATGAGACACCTGTGTATCATTTCTCGATGATGGTAATCCGTTTACTTATAATGGACTTACTTGAGCATTAAATTGGTCTGTACCCTTCTTTGTTTATTGTTGACTACATCATATTATTTGCACATGACTTAAGTAAAGCAAAGAGCAAAATCATGGCGGTGAAATAATGCGACATCTTAACATGGTGAAAAAGATACCAGAGAAAATCATAAAAAGATTGATGGACCTAAGAAAACGTCAACTGTGTTTCTTTAAAATACTGATCGTCCCTGATATTTGGGGGTGTCAGGCTGCAAAGTTCTTAGTCTCCTAGTACATACCGAGTAATGCATAAAATTCGATACAAGGATCACTTGCAAAAATTTTAAGTACGTGATATATATTAAAAAGATTTTATTTTGAAACATTTGAAACAATGCAGTCAGTTTTTTTTATAGTACCATATGAATTTTTGGGTCATTCGAGGGCTTATTATCTAAGGAACTCAGCCATTATGCTTTAAGGATAAATAACAATCAAAATGGGCACACCTGAAGTTAAGAAATTTACAAAATACGTCATCAAGTGAGTTTTGTGCTCACATATATGACGAAGATCCCCATGCTCCAATGGAATCCAGTCATCACACACGTTTTTCACTAAATATTTAATGGGTATTACAAGCAACAGATTCTATTGTTTTATCTAACATTTTTGCAGAACTTAATGGGGTGATCTTTTTGATGACATGCCCCATTTGGACCAAAAGCAACAAACTTTTCCGCGTACTTGGATAGAAAGGAGCGAACCCGTATCATGCCCTGCAACAACGTCTGATTTGAAGCCTTTAGATTTAGTCTAGGGTACTACTGTAAATAGCCTCGGGAAGCTGCAGCTACAAATTAATTAAAAATACCAGCTATCTGAGCCAATAAGGGGATTTAGAAAGAGTTTGGATCACCCTTAGCCAAATATATAGAAAGAGGGTACTTTGAACATCTTACGATAAACTAATTGTCAACACACACCTACGTTGTAAAAAACTGGGTTATTGGGCTTTATGGCCGTCGTCGGTTGGGTGTTATCCCTAACGTTTCACTGGTTCGAGTGACGTATGTCTTCGTTCTCGACTTCCGCTGCAAAATGATGTCACTGTGACAGGGTCGCTGTCGCTAACTCGGATCTCGTGCGCAAGTCCTTTATCAACGGTGGTTCGTTTCTGGGCAATTTTAGTGTTTGCAAGAACTGGTAGTCAAGCTTTGCTTAATTTAAACGTTTCATCTTGCCGATTAAAGTTGGCTTTGTGTTTTTCAATCTCTATTGCTTCCCGGACTAGTCGGCAATGATTCCCGGCGGTCGAAGCAAGTAGTTGCCTTTCTTCGAACAGTATTTCATGGTGTCTAGTGCCGTGCGCTTGTTCAGCTACCGCAGATATCTGAACAAGTCCTAGACTACAATTCCTTTTATGTTCATTCAGTCTTGTCTTGACTGATCTCTTAGTGATCCCAATGTACACCATTCCGCATGTGTACGGGATGCGACGAACACCTGACTCTGAAAGCCGATCTTAGGACTTGCTATACTTTTTGGGTGGGCTTGAAGATTGTCTTTATGCAGTGTTTTTCTAAGACAAGAAAAACTTACCTATCTCCGGAGGTGCTCAGTTTTTTGTTTAAGTGTTTCTAAATTTAGGGTTCGTGGCACATTTCATTTTCTCGGCATTATATCCATTGGCTCGCTCTAAATGATCCAGTTGCCGTTTCGGAAAGTCCGGAGTGCATATTTTCCAGGCACGTATAGTGTCAGCGTTGTTCCTATACCTCTTTTTTGTCGAGGGTGGTGATTTGAGGTCCAGTTTAGGTATCTGTTACTACTGTTACTTGGCTTTCCTGTATACGGTGTGCACCAGTTGATCATCTCCACTTCTCATAACTAAAACGTCGAGAAAAGCCAGTTTACCTTAGTTTCCATAGTAAACTTGATATTCGGATGTTGATTGTTTAGATGTATTGAGAAGCTATCTAAGTATTCTAAACAGTCAACGTACGAACTTGAAGTTTACTACGGAAACAGAAGAATAAAAACTGCCCTTACTTACCACCCTCGACAAAAAAGAGGCATAGGAACAACGTTGACACAACGTGTCCGGAAAATATGTCCTACGGACTTTCTGACACGTGAACTGGATCATTTAGAGCGAGCGTTCCGAGCCAATGGATAGACCGCGAAAGTCAAAACCAATACATACTTCGCCTGTTACTAAAATAGTTGTAACATCAAAACTAACAAAAAAAATCACAACGTATCTCAAAAAATATTGAATATAGACCCTACCATATCCTAATAAAGTCGAAAAATTGTAGAATTTTGCATCTAACCCTGCAACACTTCTTGTCATTGTTAAAGGCACCTACAACTTTTACATCTAAGATTACAATAAATTTGCCGTAATATTAGAAGACATATATCCCCATAAAATTTTGTGTCGTGGCTCTTGAGTCACGATCTAAACAAAAGATGTTTGATTTGTAATTAGGATATACTTATTTATGTCATATCGTATCTTCACATTTTATACGAACATGTGGTTCAATTGCGTCTAAAGCATTTTAGACCCATCCTTGATTAATCCTCTTAGGACAAGAGAGTCCTGGACAAGTCAAAACCAGTTCATCAACAACCCCATGCAAATATCCCACCAACTCGTTTACATGCGTAACCTTTTTTGTMTCCTTCGAGTGTTCAATGCCGATAATGAAGCCCGAGTGGTCGAAACGTTTCGGCCTCTATCCCTCTTTGTCCCGAGGTCCCCGGTGGCCCCCCACTCGATGCACAATGCCGTCATCCCTTCTCTAAACATTTCGGATTAGGGCACCTTCTTGTCTTAGCATTTTGGTACCGCATGCTAGTCGGATGCGTGCTCGGTCGGTGTCGAGAGCTGAAGAGTGTGCGTGAGGTTGTTTCAGTATACGTCGTGCTGAGAGTGGGMGGTTGGTTTTTCTTTGTTGTGTTATGKTTTTTGTGGTGGCCCGATATGGATAGGGCGCTCACCTTGGATGGCTCGTGGGATGAAGACGTGGTAGGTTTGAGTTGCAAAATTGACTTGTGCAAAGGTTAAACGGTGACATTTTTATAATCGTTAAGTCAAACATAAATATTTGAAGAGTGTCGGAAATATTTGCTGTCATGATATAATAATGTATAAACAATTTTAACAGCTTTCTATTAATTATAAAATGCACTAAGAGTGTTGTAACATATAGCTCTTCGTGAAGGAATTTACTGACAGAGTCCCATTTACAAATGTGTATACAGAATGTATCACGGTTATGCTCAAATAGTATGTCATAAAACGAAGTACGTATTGAATATATGGATGGCCCAAATGTATTTTAAAACAAATGAGAACCGTTTGCTATTGTATATAACGGCGGACAGGAATAATATAAAGAAGAGAGTATGTCTCAGATATCTTTGTGTAGGATAGAATCATTACTTATTTTTTAATTGAACATTTTCATAGTTTTTCTCCTGATTAATCCCGAAAAGCAGAAATGGACGTCACAAAAATCTCATTAAAAAACTGTCTAGTTAAGTTTTTTCTTCCGCGTGAAGGGACATGTTATTTTGTAAATATTTCATTACAATTAATATGTGTCTTTTACTGGTGTCCAAAGTTCAAGAGTATTTTTTTTAAATGTCCTATGCATAACAAAACTATATAATTTTTGAAGATATTATACGGTGATAATATTGCTTTTAAGATACTGACAAGTTTTACAATATTGATTGTGACTTCTGCAATCTTATTAAATGTTATTTTGGACATAACTATGGGAACCTATGAGTAAAGCAGAATTTATTATACCATAAGTCAGCATCTTCATTTTTTCAACGCGTCTTATATTGTCTACATTAGTAATCATTATTTTTTAACCAGAAAAAAGTAAAATTGGTAATATGTTTATTTCATATCACATTTATCAGTATTTGTTGTCCAAATGCAAATGGTGAAACGCCAGCTTCATAGCTGCTTTGGTACAAATAGGCATTATATCCCTGAATTGAATTTTACAATAAGAAAAACATTTTTTCCTGGCCTGCAAGCGCATACATTTTTACGGCTTAGTGGAAAGAAAAGTTTATTTTTCTGTTCATTTTGGACTAAGTAATAATCTCTGCTTTTTAAATCTCGTCACCCATTGGTGGTTTTACTTTTTGACAACAATGACACTTTGATAGATGTTTGTGAAAAACAACTTTAATAAAATAAATGCAAAGTAACTTTTAACAATAACAATCAATTCAAAACGGAGCGCCTTGAAACTTATCTGAATTTCTTCGGTGAACAATGGTAACACGGCGTCCCTTATTCAATTTTTCTTTTTCTTCATCCTTATAAGACAGGTTATCCCTATAGGCAACTTATAACTCTAAACATCCCCAAAAATAAAAATTCAAAATTGTAAAATCGGGACTTCTAACAGGGCACACGACTAGACCATTTCTCCAAACTTAACGTTTAACGACTTAGTAACAATTCGAGAAAAAATGTACAAAAAGACCATCTTGCTGAGAAAACATTGTACGTTGGTAATTAAATTCCAAACCATCAAGTGCGGCGTTAACCTTGTTATTAATAACAAGCATGGACGTATTATCCCGTTATAATCAATGGCACATCATACTGACGACTTTGACATCGCTCCAATATCTGGCATACTGTGAGGCAATTGTGCCAATAGTAGAAAATGTTGTCTCACCAGAAAACGTTATTTTGCGATAAAAGTTTTGGTCTCCCATCCATAAACACAAATATAATAGTTTTGCATCATTCCTTGGTTCACATATTTATTGGTTTATGTAGATGAATCTTTCAAAATTATTTGAATGTGGGACTTACTTGTGTCCAGTTGGGGAGATGGCCTCCTTAGTGAGGTATTTGGGTGATCCTAGACATATTCCAACACCATCGTGCATTTCCTTCTGTTTCTTTAAATTTTTAACAGATCCAGGATACTTATATTTCATCACGAGTATCCCTAGATGGAATAAATTTTACAATCTTTTGTCTATAATGTCACAGATGTGTTAGCGAGTAAAAGTACGGTAGATCTTGGTAGTACATTAGTACTCTGACTATATGTATGCATTAACAGTTTGCATCCTATAATGGGCCTTCTATTCTACCATAAGCCACTGATCTGCAAGCTTAGAACCGAGCCCGACAACAACCTGCTTCCATGTTTAGAGCCCTGGTCGTTCTAGTATAGAAATATAAAGCTTGCCAAGTTGGCAAAGATTTGCAGTTGTTCTATATCTATGAATACTGACAAATCAAAGATGCTGTGGCATCGCTGAACAACTAATCGATTTTTGTCTCATTAATAACAATCATGTCATCAAAATCTATTCATCTAAATCAAGTATTTTGCTGGTTGTTCTTATTTCTGTACAGTTCGTGTAGCTTTAAGTAGCTGGTCACTGAGGTCGTCATTTTAATTGACATCTTATTCAAATAGCCCTCTCGATATCGGCCTGCCTAAAAAGCCTAAAGTAAATTACGTAATCTTTATGATTATGATCAATCTTTATGATTGATGTATGTAATTGGATTTGACCATTTTTGGGAACTTGGAATGGAGATATGCAACAAAAAACGTGGAATCTTCACACTATCCCATTTACCTCTGAAACTTTGTTGCAGATGAGTTTTTTTCTTTCTTATTGTACCAGCTGTATTCTATCAAGAGCTGTTTTCAAAAATAATTATTTGCAAAAAAACATTTATTTCTATTTTTAAGACCTTCCCTCCACACTTGGGGCATTTTTACATCTGCGAAAACTTTTTTTGAGAACGTTTTCTCCAATCTTCCAGGCGTAGTTTGTTTATTTCATTTTTAAAGACACCTTCGTATGATGTAAAAAGAAAAACCTCGTAATTTATCGTTTGCTGGCGGGAATAAGAAAAATTCATTGGGTGATAGGTCTGGCCTGTACGGCGAATGACCCATTATTTCTATGCTTTGGTCATTTGTCCAAGCACCAACTCGAGCATTATCTTTATGAAAGATGATCCTTTTTCTTGGACGTTTTCGCGAACCTTTTGGAGAACCAGAAAAAACAAACTGTTCATTCCGAATTTACGATACGTTTACCCTTCAGTGGTACGATGGAAACATGCCCAATAATTAAAATAAAAAGTGGCGGTAACCATCTTTTTATTTCGGCTGTTTTCACAAACAACTTCTGTTGGAGCCGACTCATTCTCCGAGACCCAAACTGACGTTTGTTCTTTTTTTTCGGAATCACAACGGTATTCCCATGTTTGTTCCACTGTGATGATGTTGTACACCAAATTACACGAGCCACCGTCTTCTTTTTGAGCTGAAGTCAAATTGTGGAGAATCAGCTGAGAACAAAGCAAATGTAAAATAACTTTAATTGTTTTAACATCAATCCTTAATCTGACGTAATATGCCGGTCTCTTGAATCATGTTCCAAATATGAACAATATTTTTTCTGTTATTGCCGCTTTTCTCTTAGGAGCTTGAAAACTGTCATTTAAGGAAAGTCGACTTGTCACCAAGCACTCGATTAATTTGCTTTAAAGGTCTTTTACGCTTGAAATTGTAAACAATATCACAGCCCGATAATACTCTTTGTACATTTTAATCACTTATTGGCGAAATGATGACTTTAAACTTATGTAAATTAAAAAAGCTAATCTTATAAACAACTAGGCTCAAATATCAGACAAAATTTGTTGCAAAAAATGTCTTTACCTACTAGATAAGCTTTGTAAAAAGAGAACAGCACTCGTATTTCCTGTAATTTGCAATGGTCAAATCTGGGCTACCTTCGGAAAATTATTTTTTTATGTTTCTCTCAGTACTACATTTGTTTGTAATCGTGACATACAGCAGCTTAAAAGCAATTACATGGGTTCGATAACAACTCCGGAGAAAAAGGTGTGTCCCGGCTGGAGAACATCAGATTCAGCTGCGCGACACAGGTGGATTTCCTGACGTTCGCCTGGAGATTTGAATTTTACATTATTTTTATTCAAAAGTGTGCGACAGAATAAAAATGTCTAGAATGTGTCATATTTATGCAGACGTGGTCCCGGTAGCTGCGCTCGCACATCTGCACGTCGCGCCTTCATCTATCATCGCTATCGCGCTTTCCCCGTTTCTTCCGCCGGCCCAGAGGCTGCGATCTCCTCCAAAACGTTCCGTTTTTGCTCGCGAACGGCCCTCTTTCTTCTCCCAGTTCCCGACGACGCATCGCCGTTTTTCCCCGGCATATAACAACCGTCATCGGTAGATAATTCTGGCGGAAAAACTTTGTAAATCTTGCGATTTATTACTTTGTTTTCTTCTCGTTCCGTCCGCTGTTGACGGACTTCTTAACGTGATTCTCGTTAATTATGTAGACGTTGGTAATTAAAAGTAAATATCCACTACAATCGTGGATATAGCGCCGTTGTGTTCGCCGAAGTATCGCGGCTCCGCTTGAATGGACCGGCGAAGTGCTGTTAATCTTTGCGGATTCTCCGTAGTTTGATGGGCTTAAAATACACTGCAGTTTGAAGCTGCAGCGTTTAGAGAAAATGCTCTTGCACAATGTTGTTTTTAATAATCGGAATTTAGAGCAATTGAAAGATAGTGAAGCTACAACGGGGTTGTACAGTACAGTATCTGTCGCAGATGTGATTTCACCCGCGGAGCAGATGATTTTGTACTGCATCCAGTTATTCCGTCGACCATATATTTGAAGAAAACCGTCCTCAACACAACCTACATTTCATCAATACTCTCAATTCTTTTCATAGTTGTAGCTAATTACAACGCGAATTTGGTCCCATTAACTCTAATAGTCATATTAATTTTTTGTATTTATTAATTAATTTAGCAAACTTTATTACAAATAAACAGTTACCAATCCAATGGTTTTCAAAATAGCTTAGTGCAAAACCTTTATAGCACCCTTTAATATTTACTAAGTTATTTGTAGTCCGACAGTCGCATTCATCCATTTCTGATTTTATATTTTGCCTCGCACGTGACATCGTGCTCAAATCCATACCCAAAATTGCCACATTAGTTTGAGTGTACCAAGGGCAGATAATGGTGAAATTCGTATATCAGAATAGCGGGTTCTAAACTGATTCAGAGCAGTTAGGCAAAATAAAGTGTTAGTTTTTTATAAACCGATGAAAATTGACGTAACGGGTTATGAGTTCGATCGTTATGAGCTTTTGACTCTTGGTTCTGTTTATCAATGTCATCTATTACCAAAAAATGGCAGAGAACGACAAATAGCTCTAATATAAGAAGAAACACATTAAGGTTTTTGTTTACATCCATATTTCAGAAGATTTACCTCTAGAATTGCTCTTCATACGGCAGGATTATCGAAAGCATTTGGTAAGCTTGAGTTATTTCTTATTTTCCTGAAGTGTACAACTTTTTAAATTCCAATTTTTAAAAACGTTTCACCGAAAGTTGCCAAGCTTCTAAGCACACTCAAGTAGCCGATGTTTACACATTATCGATCTCGTTATAACAAAAGGGAAGTGAAAGCGCGCACCGCAAATATTATAGCTTGTGGAGATATCCGAGTTTACTTTTGCAATTTTGAAAACAATAATAATTAAACGACACGGTTTGTCTTACGCATTACCACGCTGGGAACGGGCGAGCCGGGCTTAATTTTAACATCTGAAATCCGACGAGCGGGACGAATTGAATCCTTCATTTAATGAAGTCGAATTAAGAGACCTTCATGTTGGTCTGTACTCGTTCTAATCGGTTAATTAAGACATGTCAGGAGAACGGTCGAGTGGTTAAGGCTTTCTTCCATGGTTGGATTGAGGTGTAAGTTTTGGTATCTGGCGGTTAATCTACACAGCTGTCAGCTCTGGATTTACGGGGGCTTAACACTTGTAGTACACGTAAACTATATTTAGATACTCTGAATGCCTGAATGCTGCACAAAAAGAATTTTTCATGCAACAAAATAGGGCAACATATATGTACCGATGTCGAATTTCGTCCAAAAAGAGATTTCGATACTGTTAAATTATCTGATAAACAAACATCGATGGTTTATTTAGAAATTAAAAATAAATCAGAGAAACTGTTGTAGTAACAGCTTAAGAGTAAATAAACGTAAGACATATCTTCCCTAAATACATATGTGCAATTCAATGTGTAAATGAGCTGTTCTATGGACCAATATTGTTAAAACAAGTTGAAAGTGTTGTGTTTTTTGTAGTTGAAAACATTTATACGTAGTGTGCGTCACCTCCTATGATAAGTCTAACTTCACGAAAATTATTGTGTAAGGTAAGGTTTTCTTTTAAATACATTGCACAACACTTTGATGTACTTATTAAAACTTGCATATCGGGTCAAAGATGGCGGCTCCGAACACTTACGAGTACCTCTAAAAAACCTTACTTTAGAAAAAGATTGTGTCGCTGGCGATGTATACTTTAACCGATATAAACTGCCAAAGACCATTTCACAGTTAATGAGACAAAGTCTAATTACGTTGCGATATATTGCGAAGTAATCAATGATGGCGTAATATGGATATATTGTTACCATCCCTAGTTGCAACGAGGGATATTCGTAAAGTGATGACAAGCATTTGTTAGTTTTGGTATCCTACAAACATATTTAATTTTTAACACAATGTTGCTTATGGATTACGTCACATTCTAGGATAGATAAAGGGGAGAGAAATTTAATGAAATTGAAATATACAGAGTGCTCTATTTAAAAAACCAACTTGTACGTAATATTTCTGAAAACATTACTTTAGGAGAAAAATAAAACACGATTTTATGCCACTGAAAAAATTATTCACAAATATTAAAACAGTTTTTCCATATTATTTATAGTGATCAAGATTAGAACGTCAATAGAAATTTACTAAATTAAAAAAAAACGCCTTGCATTTGAAAAAGGCATCAAGTGATCCAAGGTTTTTCTCGGTCTGTAGTCTGGAATCCCAACGAAAATGGTCCGGTCGGCATCTTTGCATCAACAGTTAGCGTAACCATTGTGATTAATCCTGATATAAGTAACATTTATCTCAAGAAATAAAGGTCAAGATATTAAGATGATAGCTATAATCTTGAGATCACATATAAAATAAGAAATTATGGATGTCTAAGATCTTGATACAAAAATCAAGACTGAATGAATGCCTAAAAATCCAGGGATAAAATCAAGATTTTGATATTAAAATAAATTGAGGAAAAAATATCTTCAGCAGATGTCAAGATTTTGTGATAAAAGTTTTGATCTTGAAATGGAAGTTTAGATTGCGTAAAAATAAAGAAATTGAGATGAGGCCTTGTACTTCAAGATAACCATCAAGATTCTTAAGATTTGGCCTTGTATCTCAAGAAATATATCAAAATCTTGAGTTATTCAAGATCTTGACTAACAATTATCATGAATAAAAGTTATCTTCATGTGGATAGAACCAGTTTATAATGGCGGTCTTGAGTCCTCGTCGTTCTCGACAGACCACTGAGATGTAAGAAGAGTAAATAGGGACTAGGTGCGAGGTCGGGACAGTTCCCAGCGAAAATTGGGAATCTTCTTCGTTGTGACAGCCCTGTGGGGACGAGCATTGTCGCGTAGGAGGACTATTTAGCTTCCTGCTCCTACGATTAGGATTATTCAAGGCAGTTTGGTGAGCGGTTGGCAGTATGTAGTATCTATAATTATTGTCTCATTAATTCAACTAAAACAATAGCCACCATTTTACGAGTCGTATAAGGAGATTGCCTGATTTCGGTTTTGGTTAGTTTGAATGGCGTTGTTGTATTGATTGTTGTTTGGTTTCTGGGGTGTCATAGGATTGATTGATAAAGGTCTAAAAACGCCTGTCTACTTGGCATTCTTGGATCTTTGTTTTCGTCCGTAAGCATTTTTTGGCAAAACTTTGCCGCAACAACCTTGAACATGGTGGTTTTTCCACCAATAGGGAATTGATCAGCTAGAGCCCTAATTGTCAATCTTCAATTAGATGGAAGCTTTTAGTCCACCTATTGAACGGCTTCTTGGACCTGGACACTGGGCTTGTCAGTCCGCTCTTCATCATGCACATCTCGACAACATTGTCTTTCACTCATTACATCTCGTCTACAAATAAGGTATAAGTCCTTGTGGATTTGAGTGGCTGAAGCTCCTTTTGCACAGAAAAAGACAGATCACTGCTCGGTCTTCGCAATTGGCGGAATTAAGCATTGTTGCGGACATTGTTGACTGCATTCACTAACTAGCAAATTATGACTGGAACAACGCAGTAACTTTAGTAGCTTGGCAGACAATCAGTAGATGGCCCTGTATAGGCTTACAAGTTTGTTCTAACCCGGCAATATTCGAATATGCGTCGTAATTTTAGCAGTCGACTTCAGATATTATTTGTTGATGTTTAGGTTTACTGTATTTTGTTGGTGTGCTCTAGTTATATATTATATAACCACATAAATCTTTTTTTAATGATGCGTTTTTCAAGTATAAGTTCACAAGACCATAACAGTTCATTCAATCTATTCAACTTTTTGAACAACTACATTCCCTTAATTTAATCAGGCCTAAAAACCCCCAGTCGGACGTCAAATCCGCCAGGAAAACACCGAACCTCCTCGGGGAACACATGCAACTCGAGTAGCTCCGGAACGGGAGCAGTCCGGGGGGTTGGGTCAAGCACCACCCGGCGGCGCTGCAGTCGCATCAGGTACGGCGGCTTGCATCCTCTCGCTAATGAGATGCAGACGCGGTAAATTGCGACGGTCTAGATCAAAGCGGGCGGACGATTTTATTTCATTAAATTATCTAGCAAGCTGGAAGAAACTTTCCGTCGGATCCGTGTAAGGAATACCGTGAATCGTAATCCAAAGCTTAATTTTTACAGTTGTTAGACACGAATCGGGCCGACCCCGCTGAGAATTCGTTAGGAGATCGTGTCTGCGTGAGCTGGTTTGGGAGTCAAGTGTCACTCGGTCGGAGGAGGCAGTCATTATGGTTTCTTGAGGAGAGGGTCTGTTCATTAGTAATGGAGTAATCATATTTGGGATGAAATTGGACATACCTCATCAAATTGATGAATTACATCTTCCAACGGAAACATTATTCAACTGAAGTGGCGCCTATTATGATAATTTTTACAGCTAGGTTGCTTTGTTGTCCTTGAGACAGAAACAACGTACATAAAATTCAGATAGCGTGAAGGATGCACTAATGACATCATCTGAACAGAATGAATGTGAACATTTCTGTGAAATTGTGCTGCATTTGGATAGTCACTTTCAAGTCATTCGCAACTCTCATGAGTATAATCAGTATTCGTTTG
The DNA here is from genome assembly GCA_025024175.1 of Rhyzopertha dominica. NCBI lineage: Eukaryota > Metazoa > Arthropoda > Insecta > Coleoptera > Bostrichidae > Rhyzopertha > Rhyzopertha dominica. The sequence goes on from QCXZ01000041.1 coordinate 47,590,319, forward strand.
CCAATTGATCGCAGAGTTGTGTTACGTATACTTATCTAGAGTTCTACTGCACCAAATATGGCTTGACCAACAGACATCATCGTTCCAGAGTTCTGTAATGCATCATATAAAAATTAATATGCTTTCATTTTCCAACAAATCTACGTACCTGCGTCCAGCGGTTGTAATCTATTATAGTATAGCCTAGTCAGTTCTTTGAATTTTTTCCCCCATCCACTGCCTTTTTAAGCTGACCAAGCATATGAAAATCCCTTGGGGTTTGGCCAGAGAAATAAGGGGGATATTGTGTCTACTCGAACTTAAAATCTTAGATGGTGGCAGCGTTCCTTGCTTGTTCTCCTGGTCTTAGGTTGGTGATAGTGTGCACCCATGTCTCATCTCCAGTCACCATCCTTGTCATAATGACATTTCCTTCTGCTTCATACCATGTGATCATTCACATGGATCAAAGCGTCGTTGTTTCACTTCTGGGGATCCATTGCTTTGGCACCCATCTTGCTGAGACTTTATGGAAATTCAGTTTATCGTGCATAACGTGATAAACAGAACTATGACTTATTTTCAAATCTGCAACGATCCAGGGTGTTACGAGATCTTCCGATAGATTTTGTTTCACTAATGCTTTAACTGCCAAATGGACGCGGACGTCACAACACTATATATGTTTAACCAAGTTAGTGAAGCTTTCACCATAATCTCACCAATAATTATGAATTAGTTTTACACCATTATTGTGCCAGTAACGAATATAGAACGCTGTTCCTTCCTATTGCATTACTCCAGGACAGTTCCTGTTTTTAAACTGTCAGTGTGACACACTTTGAATTCTTTCTATGATATGTCATTAACGAAGCTTTCTAGATCTCAAAAGTGGCATTCTTAGCTAGTTTTAAGACGAGGCTCCACTTCGGGTATTTTTAAGGCACTTTTAAGGTTTACATTTGATTCTGGTTTGTATTTTATCATTATACGAGGCATGTTTTTTAAGTAAGTACCGTTTTGCGGTAGCGCCGCCGCAGCGCTACGGTCGGCGTTCCGCGCATGCGCGCTGGTTACCTACATCTCTTGTCTACGCACTGACGCCATTACAGTTTGATTCTTCATTGTATACGTTGTTTACTGAGTGTTTAAGATGCCTCCGACAATCGTGAGTCCCGCCGATTGTGAAGTACGGGCTGTTATACGATTTCTTAGTGCTAAAGGCGTAAAACCGATCGATATTCATCGTGAGATCTGTGAAGTTTACGGACAAAACATTATGAGTGATGGAATGGCAAGGAAATGGGTGAGAGCATTTAAAGATGGCCGCACAAATGTGCATGATGAAGAACGGAGTGGGCGTCCTTCGGTCGTTAATGAAGATTTGGTGCAGAAAGTGAACGAAAAGGTGAGAGAAAACAGACGCTTTACAACTTCATCATTGTGCGACTGCTTTCCTCAATATTCTCGTAGTGTTTTGTATCGCATTGTGACCGAGAACTTGAATTACCGGAAATTGTGTTCACGTTGGGTTCCGAAAATGTTGACGGATTTGCACAAAACCCAACGTTTAGGCAGCGCATTGACTTTCCTTGAGCGGTACCACAATGAAGGTGAAGATTTTCTTAGACCAAATTGTTACTGGTGACGAAACATGGGTGGCCTACGTCACACCAGAATCGAAACAACAATTCATCGAATGGCGACATTCATCATCACCCAAAAAAGTGAAGTTTAAGCAAACAATTTCTGCCCGGAAAATCATGTGCACAGTTTTTTGGTACAGAAAAGGAGTATTGCTAGTGGAGTTTCTGCCTCGTAATGAGACAATCAATGCAGCGTCTTATTGTGAGACAATGAACAATCTGCGTCGTGCAATCCAGAACAAAAGACGTGGCAAGTTGAGTAAGGGTATCGTTTTGCTGCATGACAATGCCCTTCCACATGTGGCTAGTCGGACCAAAGATTTCATCAAATCTTTTAAATGGGAAACTCTAGATCGTCCTCCATACAGCCCTGATCTGGCGCCCAGCGACTACCATTTGTTCCTGCACTTGAAGAAYCACCTGGGTGGTCAGCGTCTTCAAGACGATAACGAAGTCGAAACATTTGTGATACAGTGGTTAACAAGTCAGGCGGCAGAATTTTATGAGGAGGGTATTCAAAAACTGGTGCCACGTTATGACAAGTGCCTCAATATTCACGGAAATTATGTAGAAAAGTAGATTAAGGTACAGGCTTTCATGTAAGATAAAATTATTGCGATATCTTTGCACGTCTTTTTTTAATTCCAAAACGGTACTTACTTAAAAAAACATGCCTCGTAAATAGCTTATTAAGGTTAACAAATTCGTAAACAAACTCAGCAATGAGCAGATGTATCAGTACAGTTATGTTCAGGCATCAAAAGCGTACCTCAATATATAGGACGAGTCTTTTAAGGTATTACAAAGCAATATCTCTGAAACGCTATAATATAGTTTTATGAAGTCTTGGTGAGGTAATAGGATATATATGAAAGGATATCTTAAACCCTATTGCTTTACACCATTTGTAGAAAAATAATATTCTCTTTCTCACCTGGTTACMTAATTATCATTTATTTATTGCGGTGTAAAGTAAACATTAATATACGACTTAATTTAAAATTATTTGTTTATTATAAATTTTATTTATTTATATGACCAATTAATATGCATTTATGGAAATACGTAATGATTGCCACTTATTATTATTATATATTATTATTTCTCAGTTTATTGGTCACAACATGAATGGAAACTAATTTTAATGTGCAATTGTAGGAGATTGTAGGATTAATTACGTAGCAGGTGCAAAGTTATGAATTCGGAGTAGAAATCAAGTAAACGAAAACATATGAGTGGGTGTTTTAGGAGCGGTAGCTCTTTTCCTTCGTATAGATTAAAGGCGGCTTGCTACGGATACTGGAATGAGTCAAATCTCAGTAATGACGATATTGCTTTTGTGCAGGTGTCATCCATACCACAATATACTACAAAAAAGGACTGTACGAGTAAGACTAAAATTTGCATTATCTTTCGCGACAGGTTCTCAAGACAAATGCAAGAAAATAACAGGTTTTTTAAGAATATCTAAGGGGAAAATGTACACATATGCAATATACAACAGTTATTATTTAAAAGAAACGCTTGAAGATAGATAGATTGGTCCTTCTGGTTCGGTAATTGCCTGATCCTCTTGACTTTGTAGGGTTTTATCAAGGAAAAAGTGTTTGCAGTTGCACCAGCAACTTTAGTTGATATGAAAAACCGAATACTGTTAGCCTGATTATTTGTGATGCCTGAGATGTTAGATGTGCGAAATTTATTTTTGAAAAGCAGTCAATAAGCGTTTGGAAGTTGACCCAGGGCATATCGAATACCCTCTCAAGCATGGCTGGCATTAATTAATTAGAAATTGAGTCCTTAGCTTTTACTTAATTGTATATTTCTTCGGCAATGCTTTGCTAGTTGTGAACAATTTGTATTGTAGCTTGTAATCGTTATTTGCCATCACAAAGTATGTCAGATGTTCCTCATATTTTTATTGCGACATCGTTTAATATCATCTCACTTCTCTTCTAAAAAGTCACATTTGTGCCAGCAAAACGGCACAGCAACATGAATTTCACGAGTATAAAGATATATGATCATCTCATCTGACGGCGATTCCTCCGAAAGCGCCTCCTAAAGTTGCGCATAATCCCCTTGACTAACTGTTCGCACTTCTTCACATCAAAATCTGGAGTTGCGTCGCCTCCATCTCTCCTCGAATTTGTCTTTTTCCTCCAAAGCCGAAGGCAAACATTCCTATCGCAATGAGAGGCGCGAGATTGATATGGTAGGCGAAAGGTATTTTGTAAGACGTGGGCCCTGTAGTTGCCTTAATAGTTGAATTTATCATTTTGTTTGCGCTGCGCGGATGTCTAAACTCGTAATCAACGGCTGTAATTTATTCGAAAGTACCAAGGAGATATTTAAATACGCACGCAGCGTGGGACGACGGAACGAGCTCTGTAGGAAACACCGCAACTGCGAGGGACGAAACACGGTTTCCTGGTGGTTCAGAGCGCCGCCGAATGCTGCTAGCATCACCGTTACAAAAGAGCTTGAGTTACAAAGGCTGATATACCTGCGTGCAGCTTTTCGGTGTGAGACGTAAAGTCAAGGTCACCTTTGTCGATCCTCGCCGTGTGTTTTACAAGGTTTCCCTTCTTTTGTTGTGGTAACAATGAGATGTTCGACACTGTTTTTTTTTACGTTAAAAGATAACAAAAAATCTGGTGGTATTCAAAATTATGACGACAACACACTAAAGCATTGGTTCATGATGTACCTTATTTCAGTTCTAGAAATTGAATAAATTAAATTATCAAAACGTGGCAAAGTGGAACAGGGTCATAAAGAATTAAATTAAAAGTAATTGCATTTGAGTAATTAATTTAAATTTTTTGTCGACATTATTTTCGATGAGATAATTTAGAGAGAGATACTGGCTAATAGAGACATACAACCATGACCATCATCATGATCCTGGAAAAATTTTCAGTAAAATATACTTTGGGATTTACGGAAAATCTAAAAAATCTAATTTTTTGTATGCACTTTCGACCATAACTAACTATAGCAGCGACATATATTTGCTTGATTCTTTCTTCTTGTTCCATTCGTTGTTTCCAGGAAAACTCCAAAAGAAAGTAGGAAAATTTGGAAAACCATAAAATTGGTTAGATTTTTATGGAAAAAAACTCAGTTGACTGTTATCACAAAAGAGAAAAATCTGAGGAAAAATACGCATTCCAGTGTAAATTAAAAAAAACATCGGTTTTTACTTTTGTGATTTTTGTTCATCAAAATAAAGGTCGTTATTTCAATTCGCTTACAATAGATGGAGCTACGTTCGCAAATATGTCAACCCATGCATTTGACTCTGACAATACATTCCACATTTTTACCCAGTTAATTTCATATTCATAAAGTGATTAAAGTTTAGTCGATCTTCACAAAATTCATCACTGTCTCGTCTCGAATGAACGAAATAATGTAAGCTCTAAAGTGCCAATCGGTTACATATTGACGAAAAATGGATCCAGTTGTATATTACTAGTTGAATTTTGGTTCTATTGTAAATTCTTCGCAATCTGTTTATATGGTCAATTAATTGACTTTAAATTTTGGAACAAAGCTGCATGATTTCAGGTCGGTCACATTCCGGGCACATTGGTGTACTTCACGTCAATCAAATACTCGCACAATTGCTGCTAGGTTTATTTCGCCTCTTTCTCTAAGCTCATAAAAGTATGTCTCTAGAAGCTACCTACTTTAAACAAATTCAAGGACATTTAAGGCAAGAAATCTTGATGGAATACTTAAATACCCTGATGGTTATAAAAAATAATTGCTGCTGGAAAACAGTCATAATCAGCAAAGATTGTTTGAAATGACAAAGCCAGAGCTACTATAAAACTACCGCCAACTGCTAAAAATTGTTGGTATTAAATTTGGCAACACAAACAGTAATGATTTTTTTGACTGCCTTGACTATTGAACATGATAAGTTCAATATACTCTACTATTAGACGGCTTTAATTCTACACTGCTGGTGCTTGAATTCAGTTACTGCAAAACGATTTATACAGAAAAACATTATAACTCATGCATTCCTAGAACCAAACATTAGGTAATTTTAACTGTTATCTGGAGATTTCGGATATAAATATCTGTTATCCCTTGTGATAATTATTCTGTAGCGTGGGAATACTTACAAGTGCGTTTTTTTTTAAAGCACTTATTTTAGAACGAGCCTATATAACGCTTTAAAGCTTTCGAACCGGATGGTCGTAGACAAGATAGTTAGTTAGTGTATTCACCGTGACGACCACAAGTTGACCACTGAAGATGGCTGCCACTATAGTAGGTGAAACGTCTGGAAACAGTCATCCAGCCTGAAGCTTTCTTTTTTCACCATCATCCCATCGAACCTAAGCTAACGACCTCGCAAATTTCGTTTTTGATTAACCCTATCTGAGAAAAGAATCTTATCAAGGACGAAATATGGCTCACCAACTCATCCTAGACAGGTTCGATAGGCTTCATCTCTAATTTCAAGCTTAACCAGATATTCTCGTATAACTCTAACTGCGAAGGTCTAACATTATGATGTGCGAAGGTCCTACTAGGACTTGTGCGTATGAAATTTCGAGGAATAAAGTGATTCCCTTCCAAACCATAACAGACCGAATAAAAATCGCTAATTAGTACCAGTGGAAGCAGTAACGTCGATATGACCCATTGGACACTGCTACAATCCTCAACATTTTACGCCACGTGATTTCTGGTAAAAAATCCAATCTTACAACTCATTTACGACGTCGCAATTGTGCCTCTGTAGCCATCCTTCTACAAGACAGTCCAGAAGTCTTTTTATAGTGGTCCATTCACTAAAACTAATATCTAACTTTTTGGAGTTAATTCCATAGTAAAACTGTAGAAGCTGCTATCAGCCCATTCACTATATAACGTTTGAACACTTTTTTTACAACCCAGAGGCTTTTTCCAACASTTCTACAATTCTTGCTTTAACGACAAGGATAAGGGTAMGCATTATAGCTCGTTAAGTAAACGCTATSGACACTATACGATATCAACTTRAAGTCGCAACAGAAAACGCAGAAAAAAACTCCTCATCCGAGGAAAAAGTAGTTCTGTTAATAAAACKTAATCTTAATTAATTTATCTGCCAAATTCCGTTTTAGAATGATGTAGCAATAAGTACGCCGTGAGAGAGGAAAATTAGTCAATTTGTTCATTATCTTCTAATTCAATAACTTTGTGGGCGACACGAAATATGAGGAACGACCAAGGGTAAGGGGGCATTATCCCCAGGGACTCCTGTTATACGTAGAATTAATTAGATGTTGTTTTGATAACCTGCTTCTATGAGTCAGCACTTTGAAGAGAGATTTCCAATGCAGTCTTATCGTCTTCAACTCTTAACAACTTCTAAATATTGCAAGGATATTGACTGTTTAGTTATTTAATTATTAAAAGTCGAGTAAGGTCTAACTCATTTTTCCACAAAATCCTCAAAACAATTATTGATCATTTGCCGTATCGTGACACAGACTTTTAGATGTCCTCTTCGAGAAACTGTGCTGCCAGCTCAGATACATTTTGACGGCCTACTGAAACCCTTCCTTAGTGACGAAGGGTTGTCTGCCCAAAAATGCTTTTAAACCTCAAAGATATGAAAATTACTGGTGTCAAATCCGGATGAAAACCTAACTTTCGAGTTTGGAAAGATCGTCACGTTGGCACAGTTTGTTGTCGTTGTTATTTTCTTTACGGTTAGTCAGATAACGCTTGCCACCAACGAAAAGCTCCAGAAAACCTAGTTGATTGAGTGTGAGGCACAGCTTCTTAGAGCCGTTTGCCACTATACTTATTGAAATAAGTTCTTAAAATTATTATACGGAAACTGGATGCGCGCGCTGTTTCAGAACAAGGAATTAGCCCACGTTCCATTTTCTTGTACTGAATTTCCATACTTTGTATTAAATTAACTTCGCAGATCGATGCGCACTAACCTGTTTTACCGTTTATAAACAAAAGACTTTAATCAATGAAATATGTTTTATGTAAATTATATAAAGCATCGGAGGCAGAAAGAAAAAACAGCCCGCATATAATCCTTCGATTCAGAAAACACAACAAAGTTGTCAGATTAATAGAACTATTGGACCAAAGCCGTGGCTTTTATAGAAGCAAAAAGCCATCAAATATTTCGTGGAACGGGACAAACTTTGACATGTTTGTATTATATCGTTTTGTTTGCTGCACCATGAATCTCACCTCAGCTTCCTCCCGAGAAACTGAAACACACATCAATAACTACCGCTGCAGTCCGTTACCGTACTGTGGTTATAAATTTTTGTGACGCTAATGCCTTCGGACTTGCCAAACTTTCCCTATTGAACTTTTAACCGATAGAAATATGGCGGCGATACAATAAAACCGCCGCGCTTTCAGGCCAAATATTCCTCGAAGGAAGTTGGTGAATTACAATTAAGTTTCCCGCAGTCTGTTTGTACAGAGAAAAGCACAAGCCGGAACATACCTGCAATTCTCCTTGTTTAATTTCTGGATGCTCACACGGTGAGCAAGCCGACTAAAGCGCTGCGAGTATATATATATATTAGCTGAAAGAACCGGGGTCTTTTACATTAATAAGCCTTACAATCGTCGTTATTTGTTCTTGGCGGAACTTTCTTTTCAACTTAATTAGGAAACTTATGGCGTGTTCGTAGATTTCGGATTGCGGGATTCCTTAGGTTTCTTTTAGCGCTGACTACAGAGCACTGGCGGCCCTGAGGTCAATTCTTGATAAGGTTTAAGTATTGTTTTGTTACGGATATTAAGCTTGAACTAAGAAATGCTTCTTCGATAGCGGCTGTTTTGAGACGGGACCCTGGAAGTCCTGGAAAAACAGCGTTGAAATTTTATTATTAAAGGCCTACAGTTCGTTAGATTTTATGACGCGTGTAGAGGTTTCCCTCTGCCACTATGACTTGCGATACAGTATTACTAGATTGGATTTCTAAACGCTGGCAGAATAAGAAAGACCAGAACTGAATTTTCGTCGGGCAGCTTTTCTTTACTTGTAAACATAACAAAAATACAGCCTTGTAAACTTTTCAAAAAAAGTGTAAACTTTCTGCACTTTTTCCTAGTGAAGGAAACAAGTATACAAATTTGCCCCCCGTAAAAGCTCACTTGACCCTTTTAAAAACGTCTAAAAAAAGTGAATCAGTTTTTCTTATTTGTTTTTTTGCTAAATAATTGCAGAACGAGGGAGCTGCAAATCTAATAAATACACTTGGCAGTTGGTGCCATCAAACGGTTGATATTCCAAATGCCATATTTTTTCAAAGGAAACCTCTACATGCATCACAAAATGTTACGGACTGAGGAGTCTTAAGGCATTTTTTATAGTAGAAAAAATCGACGAAATATTTGTACTATTTTTCATTATTGCAATATATGTCTTAAGCTACTAAAAAATACCTTGTAAAAAGAATTATAAAAAGATCCCAAGTATATGATCTAAATATAAGGCCCATTAGCGTAGCTTCTGTCCCGTAACACAGAACTTCTCAATTTCAAAATTGTTTTTCTTATACTGCCCCTAAAATTATAAATCTCTTACATCAGTATAATGTAAACTCGTTTCGTTATGTTCGTGAGCTTTTGCTCGGTGGTCAATGCAACCTCAAACCTTATTATATCTAGTACTTTAGTTATTTATTTGTTAGCACCAACTACTTCTTTTTTTCAAGTACCTAATACTCTGTAAACAGCGTGTTTGTTAATTTTTGCCCTCGTACATTTGGAAACAAGGAAGAACAGTGCTGACGGATTCTTTATCCCTCAGCTCTGATTGCAACCATTTCTGCATCTAAATATATATATTCTTTTTCTGTTCTGGTTACAATTTTTGTATGTATGCAGAATAAATGCATTTATTATTATTATCTAAAACTTCTGCATCTTCCACTGATGGTACTATTTCTTCCCTTTCATTAACGAAATTGCTAGATGTATTTCGCAAATCCAATTGCTCAGACGTCGGCAGTTCCAGTGAATTGCATATTTGCAACCTCGTCAACTATTTCTGCTTAGATGAATGTTGCCATGGCTCTTTTTCCATTGATGGTATAGTTTTTATAAATATATGGCTCTAAACCTATGTCTGAAATAAGCCTGTGGTGAGGATTGCAAATAATTGAACATGCTGTGGTTTTGGTTATTTCTGCGTAAGAACTTGACCATTTTCGGCATTTACTTAAAAATACATGCACCGTGGTTCATTATTTTTTTATACTATTTTTATATATTGTATGAGGTAAATTTTATATCAAAGCTTTTAAACCGTATGATACCTACATGTTAATAAGTGGGAATGAAATTTTATTTCTTTTGCTTATTATGTGTATACCAAAATCGAAGAAAAACCCTACATTGTGTACTATTTATTCAAAATTGAGAACCCAATGCTTCAAAGCTAGAATTTTTACGAGAAATGCAGGTCACCTTTTTAATTTTTATTCAGTAGTCCCTGAAGTTTCATTTTTTACCTACCTGTTCGCAAGATTTTGCGATGTTTATGGAATTATTATTTGAGTGCATAGCATTACATGGGATTCAGTATTATCACTTTTTTTAAATTACGTAAAATGAATCTTGACGTGCATATATATCGTACGCCTTGTTTAAAAAAAAACAAAAAAATATTTGTAGGTAGAGAATTGCAGGTCTGAAATTCGAATCTGAGGAGTCACCGCCAAAACGCTTCTATCCAAGGTTATTCAACTCGTGACGTCAAGTGTCATGTAAACATTACCGAGGAGCGTGCTGTTTAATGGTGTAGGATCATTCTTGTATTGGAAAAGCTTTTGTGTGGTGTTTATTGAAAGGACGGTGTAAGAGGTCGCACCAAAAAGTGATTTGTGTAGTTTTACAAGCATCTATTATGTATGGAAAACAAAACAAGTGTTGTTTTGTACATGGTTATAAAAGTACTTCAGTCAGTACAGCTAACAAAATTTTTGTAACCGTTCCTCGAGATTATCAACGTACGCAAAAGTTGTTTAAGACCCCTAGACGTGATATGCCGAAATCGCAAAGTTTGTCTTTCTGTTGTGAAGATCATCTTAATTTTCAATGTAAGTTTTATTATTCTTTTTGGGGTTATAAGTGTTTACCATTCAGTTTACATTTTGTTATAGCTTGAAGCGGATATGAAAAATTATATTCGTTTTAAGTTGATAGAGAGAAATGTTATAATAAAGAACGACGTTGTTCCCCATATATTCGACTGTTAGCCAGACCGGAAACGAGCTGCAAGAGCCCCGAAAATAAATGGCAATTTATATTTATTCTGACCTCTAAAATAAATGTCAAGTTTGGGGTACATATTTGATTCCTACATTTTTATATTTACAAATAGTATGTTTCCAACAACCCACTGTGATCAAATTATCAAAGCTACGTTAATTTGATAAAAATTTCACTTATGCTGTTGCTTTTACGTTCCTCATCCTCGCCGCGTTGAACCGCTTGTCGCTGTAAACAAATTCCATAGCAATAAACATGCCTTCAGAAGTCATCAGTCATAAGTATTTCACATTTTCTTGGCGTATTTTAATTCGCTTGTCACAAAATGAACGCAAACAACAAACTGATAAATTGAGGCTGAGGCTGATGCGTGACGTGCTGACCCTAGATACAAACAAGCGGCCATTTACAAGACACCTGACGTCGCGGCCAATATGTTCGCGTTTTGGCGGTCCCTTTAAATATTTACATTTTTAATTTTACAAATACACCTTACGATCCATTTTTTGGAATTTATAAGCTGTCACAGCTGTTTTGTGGATTAGGTGCTACCTATTAATATGCAATTTAATAAAATATAAATACATGGCAAATGCCCAATTCCGACAAATTTGCGTCTTCATGTATAAGACGGGTTTCGCAATAAAATCATAAAAATTTACATCTCTTGTGTTGTACACTACACGAATAAAATTCTTCAACATCTGCGTTCGAGCCTGTGTCAATTTATTTACACAACGTCGAGCTTTTTTTCGACAAGCATTTAATTATTTTAATAAGAATCCACTCTCCTTATTTGGTGAACCGTAGCTTTCTCTCCTTAAACTAAATTATTGCGTGTGGTGCACGGAACGCACCTAGAACAAACACATGTGAATTCGAGGAGTGTACTAATTAATCTCGCAGCTGACGATACAACGTAGAAAAAACTGCCGCCCGGGGATATTAATTTCCTGTGCCTCCGCGATCGACAGGTATAATCGTTAAAATTTTTTCACATAAAGATCGCTTGCAGCTTGACCTTTTTGTCGGGACCATCTGTTGCCATCTCTACCTGGACCCTTGGCATCAGGCACTTTGACCATTCGCCTTCTGAAATCCTTTGGCTCTGATTTTAGGTCGTTATCCCTTTCGCCATGTGCTCGCCGTCGTTCCTGGGGTGCAATTAAACATATGGTTACAATTGGAAGCGGTGCAGCAGACGAGGACCATATGGCGAGAATTTTTTTGCGAGTATTTTTGAGACTTGCGAATATTAGCGACGTTAGTCTAAGATGTTTCTATGTTACAAGCTCAAAAACGACCAACATTATATTCTAAAAATTAGCACTAAACGCCTAAACGCAAATGCTCGATTCCTAAAAGAAGAAATGTAAAATAACGCTCGAACTGGGAATAATTATGTAGCAAAATTAACCTTCTCGAAATAAACACGTGTGGGTGAAAACAGAAAAAAATATTATGCACAAATGCTTCAACTAGTCAAAAAGCAAAATTATTACTACTCACAAAAAAAGTTAAAAATCATTGGATCTTTAAAAACTTTAATTGTAGCGGTTGATAGTCCTTCCAAAACTACATGCATCGCTTCAAATATTTTTACCAACTTGAACCTGCGGAAAAAATAAAAATTGTGGGGGAGTTATATCTTTAATACACCAGTAATATTAATGTAGCCAAATCTGATGCTTTGTAMAAAAACTTTTGACGATTACCTTCTTATTTAAATATTTTTACCAGTTACGTCTTCTATATTATAAAATGCAACGATATCTGACGGATATCACGGGTTTTTTTCAATCTTTTGGCAGAAACAGAATTATGCACTTTTTCGTCCGATTAGCTGTATTTATTTAATACTAAATGAAAATTTGATACAGGTACCCTCGCAGGTACCATTGCGCTTCCTAACTATGCTAGTAAACTCGTGCGCTTGAGAACCATATAAATACAGTCCATGGATTCTCAATAGCAAAGTAGGTGCTTACTTTCCTACTTAAGGCACTGTATATACCGCTAAATGGTGTCACCCATTGACATCGCTAGATGTCACTAGTAATCATTATTAATGCACAGAATGTACCCCAAAGACGTGTCCACATCAAAAACACTCAGTTGTTATTAATGTTAGCAAAGTACATTGCAGCAAAGGACTCTGATGAAGTGGATTACATTCTGTGCTATTAAAATTAGAAGTAAATAAGTAAGATCAACATGTAAACAATATATTAAAACTCATTAATTAAAATGTAACTCGAACACAAAAAAGTCAACCTAAAAATAAGAAAGACTTGGAAGCATTCAGTCTAAAAGAGTATTTTTTTAACCGTACAAGACTTCAGATGGCATCGTTCGCGTTATTAATAATATCGTAGATAAAATAGAATGAAGCAACTTCGTGTCATCTGCGTCCTTATACGATTTACAGACTGATAACGCCTGGTTAATACAACATGTATGTATGTATGTAGGTTCTAGCTTTGAAGCATTAAGTTCTCAATTTGGAATAAATAGCACACAAGGTAGAATTTTTCTTCGGTTTTGATATATTTTCGAAGTAAAGAACACATTTTTGCTATACTAGTTGTTTTTATTCATCGCACCAATCTGTTAATTGGTTGCATTCGTCTAAGTAAAAACAAGCCATTCTTGATTTTAACGCTTTGTGCAACTTCTCGAAACTTCTTTGGGGCGCATGGAAAATCATTACCTTTATCACCATCATTGGCAGAACTAGCTTGAAAACTACGTTTTGGACATTGATGCTCTTCCACTTAACCGCAAAAATAGGTACACAACAGTTGAGGATTAGGTTTAATTTTAGTGATTTTCTAAGCTTACTACCAAAAAGTCGTTTAATAAATATAAATAAAATAATTTGGATCCTTTTCTTAGCCCTTGCTTTAAACATCTTACCAAAGAGCATCAACTTGGATTTGCTTGCATTAATAATTAGTAAGTGATGGGCTACCGCTCCCAGAGAAAGCAGAAATGTCAGAATTAATACACTCAGCAGTCGCATCGACACTTTTAGTTGGGAAATAATAAAACAACTGCATGTCATCTGGGTAGAGGTGATACTTACTGTACTTAATGTTTTAATTAGAAGATATTGGATTATAGAGCAAACAGAACTGGACACAGTACCGATCCTTGCGGCACACCCCGCGCAACATTTAATGCCTCAGAACAATTAACCCCTATTTTATCTGATTGCACCCTAATTTTCGAATAACTCTGAAATAATTTTAAGGCAGATTCTCCTGTGCCAATATAAATCACTATAGAGGGAAGTAACTCATGATGCAGGGTATCTAAAAAATGTTATCTACAACCTCTAACTACGCAGTCTACACCTATGACCACAACTAATATAAAAAGAAAGACTTCAAAATTTCTGAGGTGCCTTTTTAACTGTGAAGTCATTAGTCCCTCCATAACTTTAATGATTATAGGCAAAATACTCAGTGGGCACAAATCCTTCATTTACTTAGGGCTAACAATTTTATTATTGTCACGGACGTTGTTGACTGCATTCACTAAGTAGCAACCGATAACTGAAACAACACAATCGCTTTCGTGCCCTGGCAGACAATCGACAGATGGCGGTGTATGCGTGCAACTTTGTAAAATCTAAAAATACGCCTTGACTTTATGAATGTGGCTCGTACAGTAGATAAACCCTTCTCTGTTACCTTACTATACTAAACTATCCAATTATTCCTGGCTTATAGACAGAAGACATCATCACAGCGACCGCTAGATTTAACAATTCGACTCCTGGGCGCCTTCCCCGAGTTGCAAATGGCTATTAGATAAAATCAACAGAGCGTTAACCGCGTTACGTCCGCATTACACCTTTTACATCATTTAAATTCCCCATTCATGCATAAATCGCCACCAGCGGTGTTTCGGAAGGCTCCAGCTACCAGCGCTTGTCAGCCCTTATCTTTCTGGGTTACACTAACTTTGACGTGGACAAGACGTGCGTGGCGTTCGAAAGCACGAGAGAACGGCGTAGGATGCAAGGTGCCGTTTGCAGTCGTCGTGCTGCTTTGTGGGCGACCGTAAAAGGACATGTTCCTGGAATGGGCCGCAGTTTTAAAATTTCACACAATAGGTGCGTGACGGCGAGGATCTGGGACAATTCGATTAGCTTCAACGGGATAAGAAAGCTTTCTGTCAGGATCGTTCGCAAAATTTTGAATGGTAGCAAAATTAAATTTCTCTTTTTATGGCTGTGGAGTGTTTGATTACACATTATTCAAAATTGACGGGTAATTTGGTCAAGGGCGGATCCCTAGGGTGTAGGCTGTACCTAAAATAATAAGCAGGATTGCCAACAACAAAATTTATCTTAAAAGATTTCTTTTTTTACCAAACTAAAACAACAGGTTATTAAACACATAATATTATGAGTGTTGGTAATATAGTTATGTGATGAACTAGATCCTTTATTATAATTAAATTGTGTTGGCACGATTTCAGAAGTTATGATGGAAATACAAACGCATTAGCCCAAAAATGGAGAACTGACATCATCAACTCTGTTCCTTTATGAAACATTTCCCCAAATCTTTGCCAATCGTTTTCACCCATTTTGTTCAGCAAAACATCTTGGGAAATCCTTGCCCATCAGGACTGTTTTGTCGCCTCTCCATGCCCCACCGCAAATCACAGTTATTAAAACCGAGTCGTAATAACCGGCTCTTACGTTTTCTTACGGGCGTATCTTGTAATTAAGAGGCTCAGCATATTCCGACTGAAAACACGCTTTTTGTTGAGGTCTTTATTAGGATCTAAGACGGCGACTCAACCTGCCTCTCTCACTGTGTGTCTAAGACAAATGTTTGCGAGCGCCTCATTACGCTGTAGCCACGGGCCAGCCAAAGGCATCGTTATTCATCTCAAGTCGAGCATGGCATACGTGAAACTTTAACACGCAGATTGTTCAATGTCTGAGGGTACCTCACAAGCCCAGGCTTTTTCTAGACACGTTTGTAACAGTCCTCTTTCGTGACCTCCGGATTGAACTTCTTGGAAATACTAGTTAGGGTTTTCTTGGACGTGCAAAGGCCGACTGGTTTCTTGGAAAGTTATGTTTAAATGGCACTTCATTTGACAGGATATGTCGTTCATTATTAATGAWGAGGTATCGGTCTTAGGTTTGCTATCGATATACACCATTGCATGAGTAACAAATAATCTAAAGAAATGTAAGTACAGAAATGCCTAATATAAAATTCATTATACAGSTTGGGCAGCTTACTGTATTTGATGGATGGTGGTTTAGATATTAGGGACGGAACAAATAGCAACGTTATTTTTTGATTTTCAAGTAATCATGTACAATTACATCAGACAATTAAAAAACTATAAAACAATGCATCAATCGGTTTAAAATATTATTACATTTTTTAAGGAAAGTATCATAGGTACAATGTTATTTAGTATTGTTCAAATAAATGACTATATTTCCGCAATTTTTAAACGATCTTCATAGTTTAAATAGCGCTTGCTTTAAGATATTATGCTCTTTTAGAATTCATAGTAAAATATAGTGTTTTAATAAAAATATAATAGTACCACAAAAACAAAAGCATGTAATTAAAATAAGTTTTTGTACCTATTTGCCGATACACGGGGTGTCCCACCCCTCATGTCTATGCATGGGTAACTTGCTTATTTGAAGAACTACTTAAATGGAAGCAAAGATACTAAATTTGATCCGAAACTATAATACAGGTATCTTTTCTAATTTAAGGAAAAAATTAAAATATCAACTTCATAATTCGCTTGCAACTATATTGATTGAATTCTGAGAAAGTTTTTGATTCGGATTTATCCATCATAAAGTTTATTTTTTCTTATGGAGCTTTACATCAGTTTTGACAATTTTTTAAAGATTTTAAAGTTCAACTATATGCAACAGTATTTTACTGCATAACGGATTAAAAGTACGTGAAGGAAATAAGAGAAACAAACTTTTGAATTTCAATGATATAGAAGCCGAAAAGCTTTCTCTGCTTCGCGACTAACACCATTAATTTTATCTTATGATATCTATTATCTATTACTAATTTAATAACCAGTTTCACTGATTGTCTTTTCTTTGTTTTCAGGTAAGTCCTACGCAGATTAATCTATTTCGAAAGTAACAGTAAGTAGATCTTTAGACCGTTACAACAACCTTTCATAGTCAATAACATCCTTTAAAGTAAATTTTCGAGTTGCTGTTTTATTCGACGACCAGACTTTTACCTATGATTGAAGTAAGCTGTTTTAAAAGGTAAACAATCACTTTTCGTTAAACTTCCGCTTCTAGGGTCAAATGACGCGTTTATATTTAGTGTAAAACCGTGACTGTATTATATGTAATAAATAAGGCGGTTTTAGGCCGTTGCAATCTAATCTGTGATTTAAATTACAACCACATGTACACAACTAAAAGTATGTTAGCTGCATCATACGTATCATCATACGTATTCGGGTAAGAAGTAGCAAGCAGAAAGAAGAGAAAATACAGAAGCAACACCTGATGGTATAGTTCTCCAAGTCTTCTGAGGTTATATTTTAACTCCATTGATAAGAAGTTGCTTGTCCACTCGTCCATCGCTTTCTTAAAGTCGCTGGTTGATCGTGCACTCACTACTTTTACAGATAACATGTTGCCTGGTTGCAATTGACACGTAATTGGGAATCTTCATGGATCTTAAGTATAATTAACTCAACTGTATAGTAACCATGGGGAATTTTATAAGTTTCTATGGGATCCCTTCGCATTCGTCCTTCTTGTAGTTTAAGCATGTCTATAATTTGTAAATGCTGCTCGTATATTAGATGACGAATAGCGGAATAGAACTCATTTGCACTTTCTCTAAAGTTTGAATATCACTCACAAATTAAGGATTTCACACACTCGCTGCGTATTCCGCAATAGGACGTATATTTTTGCCGGTAATTAAGCAAGATATTTCTAGATGCTTTAGAAATTACAAATATTATTCTGCTGACTCGATTGACGATATGTCCAACATGAAAAGCGCATTTTAAGTCGTGCGACACGATGGCTCCCAAATCATTTAGTTATGTTACGTTAGTGAGTTGTTTTCCATTAAGTCAATACTTTCTGCAGGTTTGTTGTGGCTCATTGGGAAGAACAATACATTTATTAAGGACCACCGTTTGCACCACATCTAGAAGTTTGATCGGAAATCTTGAACGTCAACATAGCCACTTGAAGGATTTCCGATTTCATCAGCGAAAAGCGATACTTTACAAGGTATATAGTGTGCCCAATCGGATATAAATACTTTGAACATGAGCGGCCCCACGACCGATCCATGGGGCACTCCGCTTCTTACTTTATAAGGCTGTGATAATGATCTTCCAGTCTAACATAGCACACTCTGCCTTTTAGAAAATCGGCCATCCAATACAGAAGATTTTCGCTGACCCCATAGTTTTTCAGTTTCTGCAGCAGTCTTTCACAAGAGATTGCGTTAAACGCTCTTTGAAGTCCAAATAATGACATCTATCTATCTTCTGGAAAAAAATCCATGCTGATTGTTATTTAACAATCAATCAATTTAGCGATCAAAAAAGAAATCGGTCACTTTTCAAGATATTATATTTTCAAGACACTTAACACATTAACGTTGTTAAACATACCTGTCTGTAGTTTTTTGGGGGGTAGATTGTTAGCATTCTTGTATACAGGTACAATAGTAGTCCGTTTCTATTTGGATGCTTGCCGCGGGAAAGAGAAAGTTCCTTAATATTTACCAGATGAACCATCAAAAAAGATTTGCTAATTTTAAGTAACATGGAGTGGATATCATGAGATCCCGGGCAGCCGTTACATTTATGACTGTTAATAACAGAGATTATCAAGTCTACGGTCACAGTAGCATTTACAATGGATCTGCCATTTCTGGTACTTATTGGCAAATCCAGTGTATTATTTAATGGTTCGTCAGTAAATTGTAGCGAACTCCGCTGCGAAGATATTGACCACCACGGTTGGATCGGATACTAAATACTGGGCTTTTTGTAAGGATTTTTTCTTGTTTGTTGCTTCTGCTGTCCATCAAACAGTTTTTGTAAATGGATCTTATCTCTCTCTCCTTGTAAGACGCCAGACGTCTTTTGTTTATCTTTTTTTCGAATTCTCTATTTTCTCGGCGGTTTCTACAGTAATTACAGTTATTGTAACGTTCTGCAGCAATATGCCATTAGCTAGCAGACTGTTCTGTCCTCGATTTCTGCAAAAATACTGCGAACTGTAAATGAGACGAACAGTAAAACAGGAAAGCAAATCGCAAAGAGGTGTTAAACGGTATATAGACAAAGGCCGTGGCAGCTAAACCCTCGTTTGGTTGAGGTTCTTCCCTCTTGGTAGAGGACTTCAAATGATTCCGCTAAGTACAAAATAGGCGTCCAAAAATAAAGAACGAGCACGTTCAACTAAGAGGCCTCGTCATCGCAGCCATACTTTCAATGCTGCAACACAAGGGTTATTGTACTTTGAATTCGTCTGGCGCCTTGAACTGTTTAGAGCGCACTCGACATCATCGTCCCGCTGTTTCGCATGAAGAAGGGTGTCTGCGTATCCACCCTTGGCGCGCTAACCGCCCTAAAGAGGCATATATCTGTCGGGGACTGCTCCGCCGGTAGCGATTCTTTTGTGGCTCGCAGGTAGGTCTCGAAAAGTTTACAATGGCGAAACGGCTGTCGTAAAGGCAGGCAGATTACGAGGCTCTTAAAGCGAGCTGTTGCAATTGTGTTTACGGACTGGGAAGAATTTCATTAATGCACCCATGTATATTAGGGTGTAAAAGGCGACCGAGGGGCTGGCGGGTATTTGTGTTATTGGTTTTCTGCGGCATTACGCTGCAAGGGCAGTCGATAGTAAATTGGAGGAAATGCGCCGTAATAAGAGTAAAACAAGGGAGGTAGTAGTTGCTCGTGTTCATTGGAACCTATTCGCTAGACCTGCTTCAACTTGAAAATCGTCATTTTGCCTTAATTGGAAGAATTTGGAGACAAATTTCACAGCCATTAATACGTTTATTAGCAAAAACAGCATAATTTCGCGGGCTTTTACCGACCTTTTTTCATACGAGGCATGTTTTTTAAGTAAGTACCGTTTTGGAATTAAAAAAAGACGTGCAAAGATATCGCAATAATTTTATCTTACATGAAAGCCTGCACCTTAATCTACTTTTTTACATAATTTCCGTGAATATTGAGGCACTTGTCATAACCTGGCACCAGTTTTTGAATACCCTCCTCATAATTCTGCCGCCTGACTTGTTAACCACTGTATCACAAATGTTTCGACTTCGTTATCGTCTTGAAGACGCTGACCACCCAGGTGTTTCTTCAAGTGCAGGAACAAATGGTAGTCGCTGGGCGCCAGATCAGGGCTGTATGGAGGATGATCTAGAGTTTCCCATTTAAAAGATTTGATGAGATCTTTGGTCCGATTAGCCACATGTGGACGGGCATTGTCATGCAGCAAAACGATACCCTTACTCAACTTGCCACGTCTTTTGTTCTGGATTGCACGACGCAGGTTGTTCAATGTCTTACAATAAGACGCTGCATTGATTGTCTCATTACGAGGCAAAAACTCCACTAGCAATACTCCTTTTCTGTCCCAAAAAACTGTGCACATGATTTTCCGGGCGGAAATTGTTTGCTTAAAGTTCACTTTTTTTGGGTGATGATGAATGTCGCCATTCCATGGATTGTTGTTTCGATTCTGGTGTGACGTAGGCCACCCATGTTTCGTCACCAGTAACAATTTGGTCTAAAAAATCTTCACCTTCATTGTGGTACCGCTCAAGGAAAGTCAATGCACTGCCTAAACGTTGGGTTTTGTGCAAATCCGTCAATATTTTCGGAACCCAACGTGAACGCAATTTCCGGTAATTCAAGTTCTCGGTCACAATGCAATACAAAACACTACGAGAATATTGAGGAAAGCAGTCGCACAATGATGAAATTGTAAAGCGTCTGTTTTCTCTCACCTTTTCGTTCACTTTCTGCACCAAATCTTCATTAACGACCGAAGTACGCCCACTCTGTTCTTCATCATGCACATTTGTGCGGCCATCTTTAAATACTCTCACCCATTTCCTTACCATTCCATCACTCATAACGTTTTGTCCGTAAACTTCACAGATCTCACGATGAATATCGATCGGTTTTACGCCTTTAGCACTAAGAAATCGTATAACAGCCGGTACTTCACAATCGGCGGGACTCGCGATTGTCGGAGGCATCTTAAACACTCAGTAAACAACGTATACAATGAAGAATCAAACTGTAATGGCGTCAGTGCGTAGACAAGAGATGTAGGTAACCAGCGCGCATGCGCGGAACGCCGACCGTAGCGCTGTGGCGGCGGAATCGCAAAACGGTACTTACTTAAAAAACATGCCTCGTATTAATCTTGAGTTCTTCAGCAAGCATAAGACTCTTTGGGGTGAGATAGCCAACTGAATTGAAATTTATAAAAAACAGAAATAGTTAAATGCCCAAACTGAACTCCCGACGGACACCAGAAGATAGATAAGTAATGTGGAGCAATAATTACGATATCTCGCAAAGCTAACGATATGGTGCGTCAGGTTAGCCCCCGACCTTCAAATTTTGTTGTTTAACTCAGAAGGTTGAATTGTGCTAAGGTTGTGCTGTACTGTGCTGGCACTTTTTACAACTGTGCCGCTCCTTAAAACAAGGAAAAAAATAAACAAATCCGGGGGCTAAGTTGACGCCTAGCCCCCGAACTTTTTTATTTTTTCATATTTTTTCATTTAATCGGTTGTGCAGGTTTGTGCCAATAATTTCTTAAAAAATAAATACGTTTAAGGGCAAATAAAAGATTAAAAGTCCGGGGACTACATTGACGTCCAGTCCCCGAAATCTTTTTATTTTCTCGTCCTTGTTTATTATTTATTTGCCCTTAATGTAAAGCATTTTTATGAAATTATTGGCACAATCCAGCACAATCGCAGCACAGTCCATTACACTGAAAAAAAACATGAAAAAATCTAAAATTTTTGAGGGGCTGACCTTCATCGCGGCTCCCGATTACACCGGGTATTTTTTGCCATTAGTCGTAAAACATTTTCTTTATTAAACCATTGGCACAATCCAACAGAGTCGTAGCACAAACGATCAGAGTGAAAAACATGAGAAAATAAAAATTTCGGGGGAGGGACGGCAACTTAGCTCCCGGATTTGTTTATTTTTTCATTTCATCACAACCTTAGCACAATTCAACCTTCTTAGTTAAATAAAAACATTCGAGGGTTGGGGGCTAACTTGACGTACCTGTAACAATATAGGTGGAATAAGAATAGAGCAATCATATAGTTCCTAAAGGCATCAATAAGTAGAGCTTTACAGTGAGGTCTAGCAGTAGTTGAACTTCTCTTCGTAATACTGAGAGTTAGTCCTTTTAAAACGTTTACGTAACTGCTTTGCAGAGTACACATTTGATTATTTTCTAATCAAACCAGGGTGACTAGTGGGAACTTGGGTTCGGTACAAAATTTAATTTTTGAACAGCATCGTCGAATTTCCTATATACAGGTTGCACCGTCAAATAAGTTATCAGTTGTGTGACCTGTCCAAAGAGGAATTATTCGATATAAGCTCCCTCAGCTGCAATGACTGCCTCCATCCGTGGCCTGAAGCGCACGAGGGCTCTGTTTAAAGCAGGGGTGACCATTTCGCCAAATTCTACCTGGATAGCAAACCGTAAAGATGCTACATTTAGCGGGTGTGAACTTATTAATAACAACAGTTTATATTACGCTTCAACCGCTGTAGTCGAAGGGGAGCAAATCCAGGCTATTAGGGTACCAGAATTCTGTAAATTAGAACATGTTCACGTTATCCGTAACCCGTAATTAGTTTTTGACTGAATGACGCACGTGTACCGATGCACCACCCCCCACCATTCACTACATTCGTCAGAACATGCACATAAACTTCTTTAAGAGGGGCGTTTACCTAGAGCGAAGCGGGTCATTTTAAGCACCTACCGTTTTACATTTTACCGAGTTATTCGAAACTTTTTCGAAGTGAAATTTCGACGTGGCAATGACGAAAGATGTAGCTACAACGTAGAGTTCGAGTTTTTTCTAAATTTAGTACGGTAACGTAAATATTTGTTCTTATATTTTGCTTAAAAGTGCGTATCTTTGGCGAGCTATTTCTCGAAAACTAAAGCACATAAACGAAAAATTCGAACTCCACGTTGTAACTACATATTTCTTTGTACACTACCAAAAACATGAGCACGATAAATGAGTAAAAACATTCAAAAAATCTGAAACCGCAAACCCTTTCGCACGAGTCCGTTACGAGAGCGGAATGCGAATGCCCATCACCACCAGGTGCGTCGCGTGGTATCCAGTGAACAGTGAGGCCAAGATACAAACCTGTCGGGAATGATCGAGCGGTATACTATATATTCCGATATGACTTGATTTCTAAGATTGTATGTCTAAATACACGTGACAAGTTTAATGTTGAAAGCTCTTTCACATTAATTTACTGTCTGCCGAAGCAATGGGGAGGCGGAAGGAAAATTATTATAAAAGTTCCTCCAGAAATCATAGTCGACATGCAGTACAGTTCATATTTACAGAAATAAATGGGTTATTCCATATTTTGAATAACCTGGTATAATATAATAGTAAGTTACTAATATCATGCTTACTTTTTTATGCACACCCTACTACAGTCAGCAATTTTCCGAATATTAGTTTAGCCCGTCTGTTGCTCGTACAATCTTTGCGTGATTTCAACCTATCGGCTACCCTCTTACATCCCATGTTCCGCTGGTAATACGCGTTGCATAGTTTACATTTCTGCCCGATCGCTCCAAGTAAATACCCCTCTTAATGTCAGCTTCTCAAGAAAAATGCGGCGGCATGACTTCATCCTCACCGGACACAACGGCTGAGCCCCTTGTACCACTGCTGAAGTCTGTGTCACGCGTTTTCTCGGATGACTTTTCCTTTTTGGGGTAGCGAAACCCTTTCCAGGCTTTTCAAAAACATTTTAACGGACGTTCATAAAAATACCCTATGGATAATTGCAAGATTAATCGGCATAAGTCGTGGCAGTCGACTTACTTGACCTGTTTTTTATGCACGCCCATTATTTAGCAACAATCTCTAACATAGTTGGTCTTGGATACCCGAATGTCCAGCGCGAATACTCTCGAATATCGCAGCTATTCGGTTGTACACTTTATCTGAATAGAGAAGAATACAGGTCATCATCAATGCGTCATGCGCATAAACCATTTTTCGCACGCGACACCACGCGTTGCCAGGTAACGATACCATTCAGTGGCATGCTGGCATTCGTCTAATTCAACGTTCGCGTTTCGTTTCGAGCAGACGCGTCAGAGTGTGTGTTTTTATTATCGCGTTTCGCATTTACTGTTTATACAGCATAGTTTCTTTATTATTAGTGTTTTGTCTGCATAATATATCCTTCTAATTTGCTGTGTGCTGCGTATTGTACTGCAACTTATTAACTGATCCCTACTAACGACGGCGACACTGGTTCTGACGTGCAAATCGCGCATGCAAATGATGACGCTCCTGTATTCTTTTCTATTCAGATGGAGTGTACTTTGCATTTGTTCGCAATCGCAACGCTTACTCCATCAAGCTACCAAACACAGCTCCTAGCAAGTTTCTTATAACGCACCTTGAATTTCGGCAACCATTTTTTTTCGCACAGTGTGTTGATATACGCACATTAATCCGCTGTAGTGACGCGTTCCATTGCATCAGACTACCCCGATTTGAGATTTTCTTACACATAAACTGAGTGAACTACCCTCATTCTTATATACAGCTAAGTGATGTCCCAATAGACTTTTATAAAATATAATACAGTTTATAAGATATCTTGTAAAGGCGACCTCTTAATAAGAAACTAAATATGATTTTTTGGAAGAAATCATAATTACCTTTGAGTGGAACTTCCAAGCTTTATAGTTTCAATTTGAGTAGAAGATTTTTGTTTTTAGCTCTCTGTCATGCCCTACAGCTACTCCTCAACACATCACGACCCCCTTCCACAAAAATATCCCCGTCTGAGCATTCACACACGCATTGTTCTCGATTTTGATTTATCATGTAAACGAAGGATGGGGGCTTATTATCACTGAAATGACGTCATCCTGACGTTCAGAGGGCGATCCATCTTTCGGATGTCACATGCAGGTTGGGTCCGACACGAAATCACACTTGGCGTACACATCACTGAGCAACAACATCTGATTCATACCCTCTGTAGGTCGGGCTGTACGGAGCAGATAACATGTCAAAACAACCAGGAGACTCGTGAAATGCAAACGTTGGAGAATACTGGCCATCGTGGTGCTGCTACTAACATTTCTATGGAAATTTAATGGACACAATATTTCGTTGCACATTCGTCTACCTAAACAATTTTATTGGCCTAAATTCCTCTTGTTTGTACATGCCGTATTTTACTGTTTTGTACGCTTAAAGTAATCGGCGCAATGGTTTACTATAATACTCATATATCGGCTAAAGAAAATACAGTATTTGTAATTATCCATATGTTAGGATAAATTTATTACCTTGAGGATTGTTTATTCTAAATCATATCAGTAATGTTTAGAAGAAATTGACTGTTACTGTCGGAATCAGAATTTATATTAATTGTCAAGATATACATATAGGTGCAGTTTATCAGCTTTTCGGTTGTAGATTTCTGGACTTCTTTCCTGACAACATCCATAGGAGAATTGTTGTGCCTCCTAATTCCTTTTTAAGATCACGCCAAATATAGGTTGAATAGGATAGGGAACTCAGTAGAAAGAAGGCAGTCTCGCTACGGTATGCCTTTTTTTATAATTTCATCGATCCTGAATTGCTGAGGGATATATTATTAATCCTACCCAACAAGTCTTTTTTTATAACTTCCGGCGTTCCAATATGTATATCGTTTACATCTTTTAGCTGAAGAATGAGGGTGGATTCCCTTGAAACATGTACTAAGTAACTTAATTAAAGGAGGTGCAGCAAGACATTAATTCACTTGTTTTTATTTTAATAACCAAGCAACTGCACTTTGAATACCATCTCTCTTACTTATTCTAGAGATCCTATAGAGAAATTCCGTAATTTCAGCTTTATTGCTCGAAACATTTGGAATTTTCTTGGCAACATGTGAGTGGTAACTCGCATTTTCTAGCACTATCGCTCTGTTAGGTTCCAAATTCGGTGACAATTTGTTGCGAAGCCACGCGGTTAACAACTCTGACGTCATGTTTTCGTGGTAGTCCACTTTTGCTTCCTTCATGTTTAGCGCCGATAGCAGCATCCTGCCTCGAGGGGATTGCTGAGCTCGGAACTGGTGCCATACACATAAAACTATTTAAAAGTTACTCGTTCGGGTTCTATCCATTTAATCAAATCATTTCTGTGTTCCTTTAATAGATCATTAATGCAGATAATGGATAAAAGGAGACCCAACAACACAGCGGAACTCCATACGTAACGCTTCTTAAATTGGATATAAGATTATTAAAGTAGATATTTTGGTTTCTTCCTTGCCCAGCCAAGCCATGCGACCTCGTCGATGACACAATATCGACGCGCTTGAAGAACCGTATTAGCCCTACCAAAGAGTGTCGGTTTGTAAATCACAACGGAACCTAAGTTGTTCGCAAAACTGTAGGCGCCGATCTGGAGATCGTCCTCATTTAAGTCATGTATTTTTCAGGGGTGATATTTTACTGTTTAAACAACTTAACTAAGATTAAGCTACAGTGTGATTTAAGGTCAAATTTCACACATATTTAAGCAACAGAATTAAATTTACATCTTGATCTCTTGTGAATCTACTTGATTGTGTTGAATCTCTTACAGATCCAATTTCTGCCAATTTTTCAACGTTTTCAACTATATTTAAATACCAACAATAACTTGAACTCTTTAGATTCTTTAAAATCTCCAATAGAAAAGAAACTAATGGACAAGACGAGACACATCCCGTAAAGTAATATCGCACCATCTAGACATGGAGCGGGCGAACGGATAAATACATACGAAATCAATCAAAGTAGCGTCGACACAATCACGAAAGAGCATAGTGCGTTCTTGCGTTTGCGTTACTATTGCTATTCTGAATATCGTTACAGTGAAGTAGTTTCATGTATCTAGACAAGTGTATACAAGAAATCACACAAGTGTGGTGCGGAAAATTCCGCGAGACAGAAGTTTCCTTTGAAGCATACTGAGTCACCAAATAGGTATACAAGCAGAACATTACCAACAAAAACACAAAAACCCTGGCGCATGAGTAATGATAAGAAATACTGCAAATCACATTGACAGAAGGGACCTGGAAGAAACTGTTCAAGAACTACGACCAAAATACAAATGGCAATGGAAGTGGGCAACAGAATTACAGCACTCATAAACGACCCCAAACAATAATGCTTTAGGGAGGGAGAAGAAATCATTTCGACAAAAACAGAGAGAAGTAAGAAACCACTACAACAATACGATGTACATCGAAACATGGAAACAAAACCAGCCACAAAAATTGGAAAGGTCGTATATTATAACAAATGTATTTTACAAAAGAAAAACTCAAACACTAATAATACTTTCCGGCACCTTTTCTTTTCAAAGCTACGATAAGCTTGTAACATTCATATTTTGTCAGTCGCTCACGCCTGGCGCATAGGCTTCTCGTTATACACAGTGAACCTGAAACCATTATTAGTTGTTGCTTAGTCCTTGTTTGCTTGGGTGTGATCATCGGTACTGCAGACACTTCCGCCGTTAAGCCTAACGCTTGCGCGTAGATTTTGAGCGAGTCACTTGACAGCAGAAAGAATTTCCTCTTCCCTTTTGGTATTTTGACCTGTTGCGAATTGAATGTGAGAACGTGGTATCGTCGATTTTTGGGAAGATTTTTCTAAGTAAATAGACCATCGATTGGTTACCATAGTGGGATCCGCTTGGAAAATCTTCAATTAGACTGGTGGATGTAAGTTGGGCTTTTGGAATTGGCATTTTGGGATTTTGGGTTATCGACAAGATTTGCCACGAATATTTCTGCAATCAGAGCCGCACACCAACTATAGTGAGTAGTAATTAATCGAACGAGTATTAATACCCTCCTTAATATTTTAGGGCTCTTTTCTTTTCTTTTCTTTCTTTCCTTTTCGGTTCTCATCTTATCTTATCGTATACTTATCGATATTGCTATCGCTTCGCCTTCGTTCGTGTGATTGACATCTGGGCCTTATTCCTGTCTGGATAGCTTTTGAAGATTGGAGAAGTTGAGAATCGTAGAGTTGGGACTGATCACTTGGGATTGGATTTGGGAATTTGCGCTGCCATCCTTCCGGTTAGGAAGATTCAACCCTAGTAGCTGGCGACCCTTGGTGTGGAGGACCGTACATGTGGGACCCCAACCAGCAGGAGAGCGCAGATAAGCTTAAATTTTAAGTAGGAGGTCGTTGACCCTTAAGTCGGAGCGCAGAATCCGCGGTGTAGATCCATCTCGGTGGTGATTGCTTGTTACGTTGTAAACCTTGAGGTTATTTAGCTGTCCGTCAACGGAAAAACTTGTTGTATGAGCCTTCCGCTCTTGTAATTGTTTTGTATAACTGGTATGAGCCCTCAGCTCTTGTAATTGTTTTGAATAACTTGTATGAGCCGTCAGCTCTGGTATTTGTTTTGTTTAACTTGTGCGAGCCTTCAGCTCATATATACATTGCCGTAGGAGCCTTCAGCTAGTGAATTTTGAGTATATAGCTTGTCCCAGCACCCTTCTTTCACAATCGAACCTTCAGTTCGATTCTATTTATTATTTTAAATTATCTGTAACGCTACAGGGCTATTGCTTGCGGGTATCACCGATATTGTCGATCGTTTGTGACGATTTTTCGTTCGTCGTTCGTTTTTTTGTTGCGTCACTCGTTAATGCGAAGCGCTGGCCAGTGCGGAAATTAACAGGGGCGATTCACAGATTTTCTAGTTATTTACTGGTACTCGGTGACCGGGCACATAGTTGTGGTGCTCATTGGGAAGGGTTAATTTTGATTGTTAAGTGTCATTTTAGTTATATGTTCGAAATTCTCTCATATTAGTCGTTTAAGTTCGATCTATTTTAAGTAACTAATTGAGGTTCAAACTTTATTCTTTCTTTATCATTACTTGTACCTCTCATAGTTTTCGTTAATTAAACTACGCTTCTACCCGAGCTTTGGTGTTTGATTTCCATCGTAGCTTTTCAAAATTTTCGTCTGAGTAGTCCGCTGTGGAATTGTAAAATTTTGTGGCGCCTATAGTTATCGTTAAAAATATTGGAACCCCCCCTACTCTCCGACTGCAGCGGCGGGACGCGGACTACATTGGAACATCTGGGTTGACAAAATAGGTTAGTAACATCGTTTGGTAGAAAAACGGCGTCGCAAGCCATGCATCTCAATGTACGAGTATTACAAGTTTTCTCTAATATATTGTGAACTTGAAAATGAGGGTGTCCAATTTTTGACACTATGATTGGGTAAACATACCTACATGCAAATTGTTGTAAATTAAAAGTAAAAGTGAATATCTACGCAATATTGGATATATGTATATTTACTAACCTTCAAGTCATTAACTGTATTGACGAGTATTTTTGCTTTCAGACTATTCTTGAAGTTGATTGATTTTTTTTACCTTTTTTGCTAAATCTGTTAACTGTAAGAAGGACTATAATATTGAAAGTGTGAAGCTTGACAAAATCACAGAAAGTTACTAGCAACATATCATTGCTTGCTGTTATGTAAAAACGTAGAAATCTACACAAAAACAAACTATTTCACCGTAAATACTTTCCAGCTAACATTATAGCGTGACTATCTTTTAAACCAGTTTTCAATAAAGCTTGAATTTTTGATTTTATAGAATCATGAGAGAAAGATCATAAGCAATTACAACCCACATCTTTGTCGGGGAAGCATGTATACTATCCGATTTGGCACACGAGAAGCTGATTAGCCCAGAATTGAATTCCCCCGGCAGGAATCTCCGCAATGCGTTAAACTAAAGCATTCGCACTCGTTTTCACGAGAACCCCCGCGTGGAAAGCCCGCAAGCACAAAAAACCGCACGTATACGTGAAATCAGACGAAGATGCAATACTGCCACCCGTGATTTCCCCAGCGATTGTTTCCGGCTGAAATTGTACGGTGTCTCATACGGCGGGATCGGCAAGCGGCTTTTTCGCTATTGTGTTTTATCCAGACTCCACACACTCGCGGATCCGCTCCCGATACGTCCCGGCAACGCTCAACTTCAATAAGTCTAAGTGATACCTCGAGCGTTTCTCTCTTCCATTCCGCCTTTCCCTTTGAATTTTTGGCACCAGAGCAAAAACTAAAGAGGCGCTTTTTTAAAATGGGGTGAAGGGGTTTCGCGAGAAAATGAGCTTTGCAATGTGCTGTCTGGATGTTGTCAGTTATGCTTACAATTCAGGTTACACAGGTTTCAGGGCTGGGCAAGACTTATTTCTTTGAAAAAATCATTTAAGCTTCCCGTTCCTTCATATCTCTTTCTTTATAATATTGTTTAATATTAAGCAATAATTGTGTCTTTGCGAAAGATTTTATAGTGATTAAGGCCTTCACGACCGGTGTACGTAATGGTAGGTGCCTTCAGGATAGTTGACTACTTCGTTTCAAGAACATTATGTTCATCAGAGTACATATTTGCACTGGTAATTTCATGTCCACTCCCCCAGCTATCATTTATCCACAGGCTATAAATCCCACCAGCGATAATTGTTACCAAAGTCACCCATCAATTAAACAATAACCGTTTCTGGTCTCTCAAAACGCGATACCAAAGGTCCTCTGAGTTTTGTTGTAATTTTATCAGTGATAACATGCATCCGCAATGTCGCCCTAGCAGGATGTTCCGCATTGCGGGCCGACTACATTCAGAGATATCTAACGGCCCGAAACTATCAGCTCATTAATAAATTGCGTATACCGTTGTGGAAACTGCTGGCTATCATAAAGGGTTGTGCGACGAAATTATACGGCTTTGTGCCTAACTGGCGCCTGTTGGAACACGGTGTGCATTTGTAAGTACAGATGAAGTTGTATGGAACTG
Source organism: Rhyzopertha dominica (assembly GCA_025024175.1). Classification (NCBI taxonomy): domain Eukaryota; kingdom Metazoa; phylum Arthropoda; class Insecta; order Coleoptera; family Bostrichidae; genus Rhyzopertha; species Rhyzopertha dominica. The sequence continues at coordinate 47,621,403 of QCXZ01000041.1, forward strand.
ACACACGAGAGGTAGAACTACATTATTTAGTACTGTCTATTGTTCTAGTATTACAGCTGTTAGATTCTATTATTTTGACGGAAACTCCCATTTCTATTCGATTATTTACATCTTAGTTACTTATAACGTTAGCTATTGAAAATGTGATGGAAGCATAGAATGAACGTAAACATAATCAAATATTTCCAAATAAAAAACTCGACTCTCTTGACTGCCAAGTCGGACCCGGCGACTCGAGTTTCGCTGTTTTTTCAGCTCATCGGACGAAGTACACTTTCTTGCCAACTAACCAAACAGGCCACGCTAAGTACGAAAATGTACAAGCTATAGAAAAAATAAATGAAGCACAAGAGTGCCATACGTCATCCGACTAATATACTGCATAGTAGAGCTACGAGCGAATAGATACTAGGTTCTATTGCAAGGATTCTGCCCGTTGGAATAAGGTTATATGGAGGGTAATTTTACATCAATCGCTTCAGTGCCGTGACCATAAATTTACACTTCTTTTCTTCTCCCGCAAACCGTCCAGTGCCGTATTGATAATTATCATCTTATTTAGAAATCGAAAATGTGCCACCATTTAGAGCCGCTTTAGATAGAGGTTTTATTTTTGATTATTAAAGCACGTTAGAAATTTAGTTCACTCATTTTTTCAGTCCAAAAAAAACTGCCTACCTAACTATAAGAAGTATACGATTTTATAAACAGTCTATAATACCTAACTTTTTTGTTTGAAATTTTAGAGTAGTGGTCTAAATGGGGAAGTTGCTTATTTTTTTGAAAATAATTTTATGCTACAAAAAAACAATTGAACGTGAACTGTCAGAGATATTGAATACAAGTTTGTTATTTTAAATAGAACGACCCCATTACTTCAAGCGCATGCGATTGGGCACATTGAATTAAACAAAAAGGTATTGAGATACCAATACCTTATCTTCATTTGTTTTTGAGATATTCCGGGTAGAATGATTTGTGTTCACGCTAACAGTCTACAATAGCTAACTTTTTTATTTGAAATCGTAGAATACTGGTTTAAATGGGAAAGTTTCTTGATATTTCGAGAAGAATTTGATGAAACAAATGAATATCATTTTACGATTTAAAGTAAAAAAGTTAGCTATTGTAGACTGTTTTGTGAACACAAATCATTATACCCTTAATATCTCAAAAACAAATTAAGATAGGGTATTGGTATCTTAATACTTTTTAGTTTAGTTCGATGTGCCCAATCGAATGCGCTAGAAAAAATAGGATCGTTTTATTTAAAATAACAAACTTGTAGTCTATATCTCTGACAGTTGACGTTCAATTGTTTTTTTTGTAGACAGCATTAAATTCTTCTCAAAAAAAATAAGAAACTTCCCCATTTAAACCACTACTCTAACAATTCAAATAAAAAAGTTAGCTATTGTAGACTGTATGCGTTCATGTGCTACGGACACTTGACATATGGTCTAAAGGGTAAGTATTTAATATTTTCAAGCAAGTCAAAAAAGTTGATATAACTTGTCCGTTTTATAAACGCGGAGATAACCTAAACGCCACAAAAGAAAAAAGTTAGTACTCACTCCTTGTAGGACTAAGTTGCTCACGTGACTGCGCAATTTTMCCTACGCGTCTTTGTCGTTGGCCCCGTAACTTCTGTACTTACGCGACGCGGTTGGCAACCTGACGCGCGAAACGATTCAATTTAAATCCGACCCATAATCTTCCGGCCGTTAGGTCCGGCAGAATCGAATTTCCCACGCTTCCGAAAGCCACCGGGTGTATATATATTTTTGCGCGCGTAATGCGATTTAGCCCGCCGTTAATATAAATTTGCTAAACATCCACCGTCGGAGCTGGCCGGGCGTAAAAGCCGGCTTCGCGGTCAAATTTTAATCCCAGTCACAACCAGATTAATCATAATGGGAAACTGCAACAGTGATACTTCCAATCCCCGCAGTGCTCCGAATGCAAATGCCAGATTAAAKGGTCCCGTGAACCCCGCGGACGGGCAGGGGCGCGCCAAGATATGGGGAGGTTGCGCTGGATTACGTGGACAATTCGGGAAAATGGGAATTCCGAAACTGTGGAGCACTTTGCCCAAATGACCCTCATACGGAGGGATCCGCGGGTGAAGGCTTTGAAAGAGACCCCGTTCCGGATTAAAGGGGTGCGCGATATTTATTGATGGTGTTATTACTGTATACACACTCCCGAGTTGCATTTTGGAACAATAACTGGATACTAAGCTTTAACAAAAGGGCTACTTTCTATTTAAACGAGACATTCTATCCATATCAGAAAATACATGAAGAATTAGATAATCCCCAGACAATAATTTTCTATTTTCGGCGGGACACTATAGTGCAGTTTTCAAAACCTCGCCTCTGTAGGAGACACACCTCTTTCAAAATTTTACACACCATGAATCCCGTTGTGACACTTCAGATTAAGGCTGGGATGCTAAAAAGAGAGAAAAGTATATTCGAGCATATAATGGAAAAAACAATCTATTTCTACAAAACAGCACCGCTTAAAAACTACTGAATATCTAGAGATAAATGAACGCTTCTCAAAAAGAAAAACATTCAGCTAGAGCCTAAGGTATTTCTCAATCCAATATTCTTAATATTTCTTGCTAAAGTAATTGCTAATTGCGAGATCTACCTTTCAGATTATTTTTAGCCTACACGCTTACGAATTTTGGTTATTGCAACACTTATGCACATATAGCTTACATGAAAATGTGGATCATGAGCATTCGAATAAAGCAATTTTCAAAGATATCGGTGCTGTAATTATGGAGTGGTACTGTTTTGTAAAATAATTGTGGTTCTCTTTCTATCATTATCTCAGACGGATCTTCCCTCTCTCTTCAGGATCCCAAGGTATTTACACCAAGAATTCAGCTATGTTTCTTTTTGTTTTTCTTAGTTGTCGGAACGCGGACAACATAATACAGATCTGGTTTCTCTTATATACGACAAGATGGGCGATGTACATAGGAGAGAAAACAATCATATACGCGWCATAAATGTAAAAAATATAAAACATAGGCGTAGATTATCAAATTGTGAATGAAATGATGAGACCTGAAATATGACCTGAAAACATAATAATCGATTTTTTAAATCATACGAGAGAACAGGGAGCTTTTAAAGGAAAGATTACTCAACAGTGAACATCAATGTTCAGTTAATGCAAAGAGAAGTAGACCTATTAGACAAGAAATGTGCCAAAAAAACATTGCTGCTGTGGCACTGACAAACCAAATACTTTACTTTACTTCTCCGTATTTTGAACCAAGAAAGTGAAAGCAAACGAAATTAATTATATGTAAGTAAGTAATATATGTGATACCAACAATACAGATTTGTACATAAACATAAAACATAAAGCTTGAAAAAGGTGGAAGTAGTCCACTGAAAAACGTCGTTGAAATAAAAATAACTATATCAAATATTTAGAGAAATACCAGCAAAAAAATTATACTATACGGGTATATATTGGTATCAATTGGTAACTGACAACATGTAGCTTATTAATAAATCTGAACTCAAATTTTTAACTTTGATAAAAAAATCTTTAATTTGAGATGTCACAGAGGTTCGTTCAACCAGTATAAATTTTGCCTAACTTTTCACAAATTATCAAATTAATTTCATTCTCCAAATTCTCCACGAAAGTGGCTTAAAGCTTCAGTAATGTTAAGAAATTTGAAAGATTTTACTATGTCACCAATAAATTTATCAGTGTGGCTTTTGCAAAATACATGATTATATAGTTATAAACACATTCTATTATATATGATCTTACCTCCAATAATTCTGTTGTTCACCTCTATGTACGCAAGTGGTATTGTTTAAAATACTTAACTATATTTCAACTAAATATTGAGAACAGGCGCGTTTCTTTAAAAACTAGTACAATTATTCAATTTTCTGCGGAACTAACGGCCTGTGCTATAAATTAAGCTACTTCAACTTTAATGGGTGCTAAGCGGATATACTTAAAACAAGAGAAGTAGACTTGTAATTCCATGTTTACAAACTGTTACCAATTAGATAGTACCAGGATGTAATTACCTATGCTTAACTGTCATATTATTATTTTAGTACACAAATTATATCGCTACTGTAACGTTAACAGCCAATTTAAATGATAATTTCGAAAATTCTGAACAGCTTAACTGGATCGGTCTCCTGTAATTATGCTATCAACTGCTTCTCAATATGGAATCATGCCTATTTAAATTGTACTCCTGAATAATAAGCGACAGCCGTGGAAAATAATAAATGCCGTTTAAAAACAGTAAAAACCGAAATATTTTCTAGCTATTTTATCTTAAATAATTTATTTTCGGGGTGCTTTGTCGGCTGTCATTTTCAAACGGCAATTAATAAATTGGCATGATAGTACATTAAGCGGCATTAATAATTTTAATCACAAGTTGTAAAACCGTCGGGTGGATGTGGATTCCGTTGGTGGATAGTCCACATTTTTGATGATTAGATTAGCCATGCTTATCTCACCGAATATCTAAATCAACTATTACTTTTGAATGCATGTTAAATTCTTCATATAGATTTAAGTTCCTTTTGAAGGACTTCTGTCAAATTTTAAAAAAAATGTAAGAATTTAATGTTATAATGTCCCAAGAAGCACGATTATTTTATAATTTCCAATTAACAAGGCATGTTTGCTTTATTGTTGTGTTGTTATTATTCTTCGATGGCTATGTTACTTTATAAGGTATTCCCTTACGAGTATTCAGCTTCAGTATATTAAATTGTTATATTATAAAATAGTGTTTTATACTCATTTTATAAACGTTTACAAACGTTGTGACAATGTTTACATGAGCATCGTTGTTTTATAAACGTTTCCCGACTATTATAAAACTGTAAATTCCTCAATCTGTTTTAAACCGACAACACCCTGTAGTCATGTATTACAGAAATTTTCTACATTACTTCAACAAGATAGCTTTTCCAAACTAACTCATGCAATTCGTGGCACTGCATTTCCATTACACATAGCTATACAATTGGCAGATTCCATGTTTCACACTCTCCTAGTTGCTCTGCAGTTGATTTCATGATCGAAATTTGCTTTTAGCTTGTTGGCCGACAAGCACATGTTACAGTCCCGCATGTATGGTGTTAATACATTCGAAAATTGCAGCTTTACTAAAACACTAATTGATTATGCTGGAGGCGACATAGTACACAATTAAATTCAAGCATAATGTAAGCTAATAGTTTAACTCGTTCATTTATAGATTTCATTATGTAGTCTACAGTAAATTGTTTGTTTCAGTAAACAACGAAGAGTTGGGAGTATTTTTCTTAATTTGCTCTGTAATATATTTCTGACTGCGTTTTTTGCGTTGATCCTTAGAAAAATATCTTCGGGCAGTCCTTCAATTTATAATTCAAGCACTAAATATACAGGGTGATTTTTTGAAAACTTCACACCTTAAATAACTTTAAATAGAGGAAAAATTTTAAAATTGCAAAAACAGGTAAACTTTTGTTTGCAGGGGGACAACTTTTGAGATAAGTTTTTAATGGATAGCGCTTACCCTCTTAGCGGGGTAGATACCCCTTCAAAAATTTTAAATGAAACTACCCATCTTACGATACATCATTTAAAAGCTTATTACACAAGGAGTCGTTCCATGTAATTAGTTTTACTATTTTGTTATATGTCAGTGGGTCAAAAAGTGCATTGTAGCAAGTGGCTTATAAAATGGAATATTTTGGACTTTTTTAACAAAATTTATTGTCTTGCAGTTACAATAAAAATTGTCCTTACTTAAGCCTAAAAAGCTTGTTAAAAAATAATTGTTACACCTAAGCAAAATGCCAAAAATACTTAAAATTTTCTTTCGACATTACGTGATATTGCAACTCGACAGTTTATACTGAATTGGCTAAATAATTATCTACTTTGTGTTTACAATTTTTTGTTTCAACTTTTTGGCTACCTCTTTGGCACGACCATCTTTTTGTTCACATTCCTTTTTATAAATCGCGTGAAATTTTAAAGTGAGAGTCCAAGTGATAATGGTTTACTCAACTGCCGAAAGGGTAGAAATAATTTTTATTTACGGTGCTGAGCATAGCTGTGTTCGTGCGTCAGCAAGGGTGTTTAACGAACGGCACCCCCAATAAAAATGTTGACGCTAGGTACATTCTCGATCTAGTGCAGAAATTTCAAGACACTGGATATGTAGTAAACAAAAAAAGGGCAGGGAATAGAGTCGTTGATGAAATGGCCCAACTTGAAGTACTTGGTCATTTTGCAATGAATCCAACTAGCTCTTTGCGTAACATTTCTACATCCACTGGACTTTCTTATTCATCTGAAAGAAAACTGCACAAATTCCATCCCTATAAGATGAAAACTCTCCAGGAACTCGGCGAAGATGACTTCGATAGAAGACTGCAATTTTGCGAAATTATGACAGAAAAGATTATAGTAAATCCAAATCTAATAAAAAATATCTGCTTCAGTGATGAATGCACATTTTTTTGAACGGCTCTGTAAATAAACATAACGTCAGGTTCTGGAGTGACGAAAATCCTTATATTTTTCGAGAATGTCATACACAAGTTCCTCAGAAGCTGAACGTCTGGGCTGGAATACTTGGCAACGCAATTGTAGGTCCAATTTTCATTGATGGGACTCTAAATGGGGGAATGTATTTAGAATTACTTGATAACGTTATTGATCCTTTAATCACAGAGCAATTAGAAAACCAACGTGACCCTGAAGGAAATCCAATGTTGGATGAATACGAATTGTTTTACCAACATGATGGAGCCCCACCGCATTACGCCATTAATGTGCGAAATTGGTTAAATCATAGATTTCCTCTTCACTGGATTGGTAGGCGTGGAACAATTGAATGGCCGCCATGATCACCCGATTTGACTGCTTTAGATTTCTTTCTATGGGGTCATTTAAAATCTGTGGTTTACAAAACACAACCTACTAGCCTGGACGATCTGCGAGAAAGAATTATTAACGAGTGCAGGAGGATTCCACCTGAAACTTTCCGAAAAGTGCAGCAGGAGTTCGAGAACCGTCTGTATTATTGTATGGAAAGAGGTGGTGCACATTTTGAGAATCTATTGTAAGGTTTGAATTTCTATGGTTTTGTTCACACTGTTTTTGGAGTTACAAATAAATAATTTTTCTTTTTCGTGGACATGGACTTTCTAAAATATTACATGATAAATACTTTAATGTTAATAATAATGTTAAAAGAAATTTTTCAGTATTCTGGTAGTTTTTTTTTAAGTGTCATATTTTTTACAAGTTGTTTGTTTACATTTTGGGTTCTCGTAAGGACAAATTTTATTTCCGCTCTAAAATAAAATACATTTTGTTGAAAAGAGTCCAAAATATTCAATTTAATAAGCAACCTGTTTCGTAGGCACTATTAATCTATTACCCCGTCAATAAGTTAAACGTGGTAAAACTAATTACATAGCCAGACTCTTTGTCAAATAAGCTTTCAAATGATGTATCACAAGATAGTTCCATTTAAAATTTTTAAAGGGGTGTCTACCCTGCTCAGAGAGTAAGCGCTATCCATTAAAAACTTATCTCAAAAGTTGTCCCCCTGCAAACAAAAGTTTACCTGTTTTTGCAAATTTTTAAATTTTTGCTATATTTAAAGTTATTTAAGGTGTTAAGTTTTCAAAAAATCACCCTGTATATAACATCGTTGATAAGCAAAGCAAAGAAAAGGTCTAATACAAAATCAGCGCAAATCGTTTTCTTCTTTAAGAATGTATTATTTGTGCAAAATGCACAAAAGTTCAATTTTACAATAGGTAGAATTTGGTTTTATATATTTTTTTATGTAGACATGTCTTAAGCTGCACTTTGGACGGTATTCTGTAAAAATCACTAATTTTTCATCTAGTGGTGGCTTTACGAACTACAAAATAGGTTATTGGTATAATAATACTGTCGTGAGGGATCCCTTTGTCCCTGAGGATGTGTGGCACTACCTATGGTTTATCGTATCAAAAGCTTTCTGTAGATCTCTATCATCAGTTATCTAGTGCCTTCTCTCCAGTTGCTTTATTTTTTGAAAAGTCCACTTGGTACTGTGGTACTTCTGGTATGTAATTTTACATCTCCCTTAGTAAGAACTGGGTGTAATACGTGTATGCCACACTGCATAGTTATTCTTCGGTAATCTTCCTTGCTTTGAGGTGTTTTAATTTTGGGGATCGGTTCCTGCACTGTAGTATTCGACACATCTGGTATTGCGTTGATTAACCATACTGCGTCTAATGTCTTTTGTACGTTTTCTTTTAGACTTATTGATGCGTATTTTATCAATTAGTTCTTGATCTTGTCTAGGCCTAGGTGTCCTGTTTTACTCTTCTAGCTTCTTCAGCCAATGCGACATATGTACAGGGTGCCCCAAAAATAGTGATAGTTTTTCCAACAGGGGTTAATTAACAGCTGTGAAAGGCACAAACGTCATCCAGCTGTCAAAATATTCAGTAAGGTTTGCCATTTCATCATGCATTGTTTCACGCTTCCCGAACGCTTAGAAATAATAAAAAAATATTATTGAAGTTCCGGTTCTGTTGTGAATACGCAACGTGAATCATGGCTTCAGTGAGCAGGCAATTCGACGCACCGTGCAAAAGTTTGAGCGTAAGTACACACTTTTGGACTCGAAGAAGCCAACCAGAATGCGAACTGGTCGAAGTGAAGAAAATATCGCCGCCGTAGCGGCCAGTGTTAAAGATGATTCAAGTAGGTCGTATCGACGCCGAGCAGTCGAATTAGGCCTCTCCACTGAGACAACTCGGCGAATTTTGCGCTTGGATTTGGGCCTACACCCGTATAAGATCGTGGTGACGCAACAACTGAAGCCAGGAGATCATGGGCGCCGCCGTGAGTTCGCAAATTGGGCGCTTGCAATGTTGGACGATGATCCTGATTTTGGCAAGAAAATCATCTTCTCTGACGAAGCTAATTTTTACCTCGGTGGATTCGTCAACAAGCAAAATTGCCGTTATTGGGCTAAGCACTATTCACAAGTGACCGAACAAGTCGTTCAGTACCCACAAAAATTGATTGTATGGTGCGGATTGTGGCATGGCATCATCGGTCCTTCTTTCTTTCGAAATGAGGAAGGAGACACCGTAACCACCAATGGACCTCGCTATCGAGCAATGTTGGAAGAATTTCTGTGGTCAGAGCTCGACAATATCGACATTACCGACATGTGGTTCCAACAAGACGGCGCCACAAGCCACACAAACAACGATACACTTGATGTTGTGCGGGAGAAGTTCGGTTCATCACGAGACGAGCGTTCATCGATCGGCCGCCGCGATCGTGTGATTTGACACTCCTCGATTATTTTCTTCGGGGGTACGTCAAGTCATTGGTTTACTCTAACGAACCAGCCACTTTGGATGCCCTTGAAAACAACATTCGAGTAGCCATCGACGGAGTAAAGCCGCAAATGCTGGAAAATGTTATCCGAAATTGGACCGAACGCTTGAAGCACTGCCAGCGATCCCGAGGTGGCCATTTCATACATAATGGCATGAATGTAGCTTCTAAATAAAGCCAAAACCAATTTGATACCTAGAACCGCTGTCGTTTTATTTGAATTTATTTTCCTATCGTTCTTATTGGGGCACCCTATATATATTTTCTGGAGTTGGCAGTATTATTTCTTCTGTATTTCTTTAGATATTTGAAGGTACAGTCCACAGCGTTCGGATTGCAGTGCTTAAAGCTTAAAATCAGAATAAAAAGCCTCAAGTGGCTGCATCTTTTATTTTATCAACGATTAATCATCCAAATAACTTTATCTCATTCGATTCTTTCTTTCGCTGGGCTTTTCTTGTACTTACCGACCGTAGCACATTGTAATCCATAAAGCCATTGCAAACAATTATGTCTCTGCACTTACTGTCGTAGTTCGTAAGCCACCACTAGACCAGCTGGATGTGATATTCACAAAATGATTCTTAAGATGCAGGGTAAGATTCGTTCACGTCAAAAATAAAATTGAGGATCTGCACCAAAATCTGATGCGCAGTCTTGGGAACTTCTAATAGTGTGTACCTATTCCAGTATTAAAAAATCATTCGAATCCTAACCAGTAAATTGATAATTCATTTGTATAGGATACGATGAACCCACATTTCGACGCGTACGAAATAAAGCAGCGATGTATACTAACACAACACGTTACAAAAATCCCGAAGGACCGAATCCAGAACAAACTTCCGTAATTTTCGACCTAAACACCCCCAACCCCCGTACGTGGGTCCCGCGCAGGATTTACTGTCTTTATAACGAAAGCCCGCGGGGTGCATTATTAATGTCCCAGCAGTATAGGTTGACGCGATTCCGCACCAATCAATGGCAATGGTAGCGGATTCATCGGACTCCCGTTGACCGCAGCGGGCTTTAAGGGATGAATTACGGCTCCCTAATGGAAGGAGTTCGCGCGGTAACCGCATTTGCCTGGGCCAGCCGGGACGCGCCGCCAGGACTTAGCGTGTCGCGTTGCCTTCAAAAATGCAGTTTTACGTCTAGTTTATGGGGTGAATTACACCGGGCGAGCGGGATTTACCGGCACGGCTGGACCGCAGCGGCGGCAAAGCCGCGAAGTTACGTTCGCCGCCAAACTATACAGGGTGATTCAGATTTTACTAAAATGACTTCAGGTATCGATAGAAGTAACCGAAATAATGATAGTTTATATTATAAACCATACTACAAAAACGCTTCCGTTTGGAATAAAATGGCGCCAAAGTTTGAAATATTTTTCGGTTTTTATTTGATTACTCGTAAGCCAGGGTATGTAAGTACGCAAGTGTTTGGTTATATGCTAAGGGCAACGTAACTGACTTGTGATACGAAATCTGGCAGAACTTTTTTGTCGCACGCCACTGGAAAATTATTTTTTTTCTGATATGTTCAGTCTTTTTACCAACTTTTTTTGTTCTTAAACTTTTTTGATATGTCGCTTAGTTTTCGAGATATTCTACTAAATTCCGAACACAGCTCAGCTGCGTTGAGCAAATAGCAGCATGCCTTGAAAAACAAAACACATCCTAGCGTAAGTCCTAAGTCAAAATAAATGTCATTGTTGCTTGAGACCTTTGTTGTGACGTTTATTGTGCGAAAAGATGCCCAGAATGTTTACAAATGCCGAATACGCCGACATTCATTATGTTTATGGTTTCTGCGACGGAAATTCTAATCCTGCCGTTGAAGAGTACCGCATACGTTTTCCGAACAGAAGAGTTCAGCACTCCTACACTTTTGTAGAAGTTCATCGTCGTTTTCGTGAACATGGATTTGGAGTTCTCAGTAATCAAAATCGCATTGGTTGTCGAAGAGATAACAGAATTCTTCAAGTTTTCAACAATGGTAGAACAATGAGTACACGTCGAGCAGCCCGACAACTCGGTGTATGCCAGTCTAAGGTGTTTAGAGCTCTTAAGCAAGACCACCGAAAAGCCTTCCATTTGCAGCCTGTCCAAGGTTTGTACCTGAAGATGCTGAAAGGCGTCTTACGTTTTGTAGATGGATTTTGGGGTCAGTCTGCACAAAGTTTTGTGGACAGATGAATCTAATTTCACGAGAGCTGGAGTCATGAACTACCATAATCTCCATGTCTGGGATCAGGAAAATCCTAGGTGTATTAGGCAATCCTCATTTCAGCACGAGTTCAGTGCAAATGTGTGGATTGGCGTTATAAGTAAAAATCTGAGTGGACCACATTTTCTTCCTCCTCGATTGAATGCCAATTTGTTCCAAGATTTTCTGGAAAATATTCTTCCTGAAGTTATTGAAGATGTTCCATTAAATTTACGTGAAGAATGTTGGCTGCAATTAGACTGTGCTCCTGCACACTATGGACGGCAAGTGCAGCACTGGCTAGACGAAAATTATCCTCGCCGATGGATAGGACGTCAAGGCGGCAACCGTCAGAATTTGATTCCCGGTGAGGGGCCGGTGGCTTGACCCTGCGCGTTCACCTGACTTAAATCCCCTGGATTATTATGTTTGGGGACATGTTAAGGGAATCGTTTATGCAACCCAAATCAACACTCGCGCTGAATTAACTGAAAGGATACAGAACGCCTGCAACGAGTTAAGAAATGATCCCATTAAAATTGGAGCAGCAATTAATTCATTGATTCGTCGATGCAATAAATGTATCGAGGCTGGAGGAATGCACTTCGAACACTTATTATAATTTTGTTGTCGTATGTAAGTATTTTTATTATTAAATTTTCTTCGTTCTTGACATTATTCATTTAAAACATGTTAATTGTCAGTGCCATTTCATTTTGAGTTATATTATCTTATGGAATAAACATGCAGAATGCACAGCCAATGTATTAAACTCAACTTGTGTGTGATATGTTGTCTTCGTCTGATTCCATAGATTAATCTCAGACACGAGTTCTGCACCACCTGTATCCTCCTACGGTCAGCAGTATCCAAACACGGGCCATAAACTGAATCAGCAAAATTAAAAAGAGACAAGACTAAAGTATCACATAAATGAATTTTTTGCTGATATGCTATTTGAACCGTAGCATATTGTCGAGAGCAAGTCCCAGATTTTTTTCACTACTTACTATATAAACGTCATAATTGTCGGCATTAATCCCGAAAAGTTCCCAATTGGACTCAAAAAGCATACCGACAAAGAAACGAGAAATTGATGTACGGGTTTGGAGGACTAAGCTGTGTTTTTGGGGCATTATTGTTTATAAAATTACAATTATCGTAGCTACATTGATGTAGTTCCATAGCTTAATTAAGCATATAATATAATAATAACTACAAAAAACGATCAAACCATAATTAAAATTAGTAATCGTCTATTCTGTTCAATCTACTCAGACCCCACGACTAGCCTCGCACTTGTTTGGACTCCCCGGGTAGGAATACCGAGTACATTGACCAAAGCAGACTGCCGCCTTAACCGCAGCGTGCGGTATAGATGTAAGTGAGAGCCAAGGCTCTCAGCGCTATCTAGGCGGAACATTTCATACTAGATGAAGTGTATTTATAGCAACCACGTACGACTGAATGCAGGTTCCTATCGAGAAGCGTTTCCAGAAGTGATGTATAGGCAAGTTTAATAATCAACTGTTCTGGTCAATCTACTCGGACTCCACGGCTAGTTTCGACTTGTTTGGGCTCGTCAGGTGGGATCCCGTGTCTAGCTGTCACTAAGGGCCTTGGCTCTCACTTACAAACATGCATTTAATAGCTAGAATACATTAGATCAATTATAGCGTTTTTTCTTCATTTTTATATGAACAGATCGAATTTTGGGAAGAGATATCTGTCTTCGTAAACGTATTTTTACTTTCTTACAAAGTACAATAAGCCAGCCGGTTGTGCTGGTTTTATTTTACTAATTTGTATCTGACGTACAGCCTCGCAAATCAATTTAACCCCGGCATTATGAACTTGTAAACGATCTCAGCTCCGACGTTATTAATGAACGGGACGCCCCCTTCTGATTATGTAATTGACGCCCACGCCGGCATCTTTAATTGAACCGTCCTTGATGCTCAGTTTTCTCTTTCAGGTGAGTGTGTGTCCCCCCGGCACGGTCCTACCTGAATTACGACACATGCCCCCGCTTCGGAATGAGCCATTCGCAAGGTTTGTACCTAACGCTACTAGTAACCCGTAATTTGCTTCTGCATGGGATTTCGCTTTAATGCATGTTGCATGGTTAACACGATTAAGGAAGMTTCGCTAATGCTAATAGTATGCGTTTACTGAAAAGTTCTGAAAAGAAAGTAATGTTTGCGTTACAAATTATAGTATAATATACCGCTTTCAAATGTTTTTTAACAGGTCTTTGCAAAAATAAAAGTGTAGTTTGTAGATGCTTATATAATAACCAGATATATTGATCGTATTGATTGGCGTAACTCCATTGCCTTTAAAAAATAGTACCTTGATTTTCTCTGCAAGAAAATTGGTTTAATTAGAAAATATTGACTTTTAATTCTATACCCTACAGATCGTAAAGGTCGTAAATTCGTATAAATAAACTTATTTTGTCAAACAATACATCAAGTATGCAGGTGGATGCCAACTTGTCAGACTACAGGTTACTTTCTTCAGGAAGTAGATTCCGTAATGGCAGCTAGGTGGCTTTGTCATCGTGTCATTCTAATGCTGACAGGTGGCATTGCCATCTAATTGTCTGTTTATACTTTACAGGAATTGCAAGTAAAGCTAAATTATATTGTCTTGCTGGACAGTTACCCATAAAGGGTCACATTTGTGTAATAATTGATGGGCTTGATATAATTATATTCTTGTTAGCTATTTATGGTACAAACTGTTGTTTGTTTCTAGAAAAAAGAACAGTGATGGTCCATGCATTTCTGTAAGAAAGTATGACTAAAGTCTTACATAATATTAACAAATGTGTCGTCCTTACCAAATAATCCGCAAATTTTGTAATTTTTTCTCGTGTTGGTTGAAATTCAGCCAGATCAATCGCAAAATAATTTGGTAATGGAAGACCAATAATGTAAGACATATATTTCTTGCTGTCGTACTCAACTTTACTGTTACAAACCGAAGATAAACCAAGTTCCTGAATTTCGTGATACCTAAAGGCAGTAAAGACCACTATTATCAAACTTCATATCATTTGGACTATTCGATTTACCACGATCAAATCCAAAATTTTTGAAGTGAATATTAGGAGTCTAATGTTTCCACGTTTTTAAGCAGAGCATTTTTTGAAAGGGATACGTTTTAATTTTAAAGTACTTTGTTTAATTCTTGCTCCTGATTTTTACATTCTCCACTTCAAGCTCTTGACTGTTTTCTGGTGGTTTTGTATTGGTAGTAATTCTGTTCTCATTCCTGGTTTGTATGTAGTCTCCACTTTCGCCTTTGATGCTTTCATCATAATTTTCATCGCTGTTATCGCGGTAAAGCTCTTCTTTTTCATTTAATACAATTGTTTTCTCCAACAAGTTAACAGTATGTATATTTAAGAGGGGCGTTTACCTAGAGCGAATCGGGTCATTTTAAGCACCTACCGTTTTACATTTTACCGAGTTATTCGAAACTTTTTCGAAGTGAAATTTCGACAAGGCAATGACAAAAGATGTAGCTACAATGTAGAGTTCGAGTTTTTTCTGAATTTGGTACGGTAATGTAAATATTTGTTGTTATATTTTGCTTAAAAATGCGTATTTTTGGCGAGTTATATCTCGAAAACTAAGTCACATAAACGAAAAATTCGAACTCCACGTTGTAGCTACATATTTCTTTGTACACTACCAAAAACATGAGCACGATAAATAAGTAAAAACATTCAAAAAATCTAAAACCGCAAACCCTTTCGCACGAGTCCGTCAAGAGAGCGGAATGCGAATGCCCATCCCCACCAGATCCGTCGCATGGTATCCAGACAACAGTGAGGCTAAGATGCAAACCTGTCGGGAATGATCGTGCGGTATACGATTTATTCCGATATGACCGGATTTCTAAGCTTTTATGTCTAAATACACGTGACAAGTTAATGTTAAAAGCTCTTTCACATTAATTTACTGTCTGCCGAAGCGATGGGGAGGCGAAATAAAAATTATTATAAACGTTCCTCCAAAAATCATAGTCGACATGCAGTTAGAATGAAATGTTATATAGTTCATATTTACAGAAATAAATGGGTTATTCCATATTTTGAATAACCTGGTATAATATCATAGTAAGTTACTAATATCATGCTTACTTTTTTATGCACACGCTACAGTCAGCAATTTTCCGAATATTAGTTTCGCCCGTCTGATCTTTGCGTAATTTCAACCTATCGGCTACCCTCTTACGTCCCATGTCCCGCTGGTAACATGGGTTGCATAGTTTACATTTTGCCCGATCGCTCCAAGTAAATGCCCCTCTTAAGGTCTTCTCAGAAATTAGTGGTGTTACGTCATCGATCTGTTTCGGTGTTAAACTTCTAACAGCGTTATAATAATAATTAATAAACCTCCTGTAATAAACAACCAGCAGGGCTCAGAATCTTTGTAAACTTTATAAGTTTTTGTTGTTTTCACGAGCATATATACTACGTGATTATGAAAGTGATGTCTCTGTTTTAACCCATAATACAGACGCCTGGCAATTTATCGGTTATTTAAAATATACAAAATTTTTGCGACACTTTTTATAAGCGCTATTATGTTGAGATAGTTCAGTGCACCAGATTATTGTTCAGTTATATTGGATAAACGGTCAAGTGCGAGTCTTCATGATCCGTTGTGAACTACATTTTGAACATTTTTTTACCCAGCTATGTGTTTCTGTGTTTATCTTGTACTGAACTATTCCAAAGTACGTGCGCTTGGACTTTTTACTTATTTTTGAGATCAGTGACGCCGAATGGGGAGCTAAGTTTGCGGGTTTTTTTTTTAAGAAAATTAATCATACTACCGATATACAGGATGTTTCACGAATGATAATGACCCTGACGAAATTAAAAATGCAACCCAAAATACATTCTCATAGCCAATGTGGTTATTTTACATAATGGTATTATTTTAAAAATAAGTTGGGAATCCATGACAGCTATGCGCTATGGTTCCTGCCACTGTATTTATTAAAAGTCAAAATGTATTCAAATGATGAAAAAACATATATGATTTTGATTTATGGTGAATGCAAGAAACATGTTTCCGCTGCTGCCCGTTTATACAGACAACGTTTTCCAAATAGAAGAGCTCTTGCTGATACAATTTTCTTGATTTGAATTAACTTTATGGACAAACTGGTCACCACTGAAAAAGTCAAGGGAAAGAACAGCAACAGGCCCTGACAATGAAATTAGAGTATAGGAAATGATTGACGAAAATCCTCATATTAGTCAAAGGGTAATCTCAAGAGCAACCGGTATTAGTCTGTCTTCAGTACACCGAATAATTAAAGGCAATCATCCGTATCACTTGCAATTGGTTCAAGCCTAAGGGAGACAGATTATCCTAAACGACTGGCTTTTTGTAACATCAAAATTTGAATATGAGATTTTATGACAACATTTGCTTCTCACATTAAGCAAGACTTTCTAATAATGGTGGAGTTAACAAACATAACATGCAAGAAAATTAATGTTGGATTCGAGAAGGACATTTTCAAACTATCTACTCGACGAATGTCTGGTGCGGAATATTGCGGAATCAAATTGTTGGGCCTTATTTCTTCGCGATAGTTTAAACGGCAATACTTATCTAAATTTTTAAGAAACATTTTAGGGGTACTTCTAAAAAATGTAAATTTACAAGTAAGACGAGATCTATGGTTCCAACAAGATGGGGCTCCTGCGCATTATCATAAAATAGTGCGAAATCATCTTACTCCTTTGGATTTTTTTCTGTGGGGAATGGTAAAAGAGCAAGTATACCAAACACCAATTGAAAGTGTAGAACATTTAGAAAATAAAATACGTGATGCATGTAGATCCATCACTTCAGAAATGTTAATGCATGTTAAAAGATCGTTTTGAGCACGAATTCAAGCTTGTGAAAACAGCGGAAGGCGATATTTTGAGCATTTATTACATTAATGTTATTGAATAAACATTTATCAAAAATAAAATTTGTTTTACAATACCGAATTTACTTAAAGCAAATGATTGAAATTTATGTCAAAATTTACGAATTTATACAGCTCTCTACGTTTTATATTTTTTAAGAGGATGAACAAATATCAATGTTACCTCTGCAAACTCATTTTGGGTTGCATTTTTAATTTCATCAGAGTCATTAACATCCTGTATTGTTCTCTGTGCTTTTGAGATGCTGCAGTTTAATTTAAGACATTATTTTCTAAACCACGTTGTATTATTACTTTATATTCTGCTTTGTCGTCATGGCATCTTTATTCTTTCTCAGAGCGAATGCTTTTTTCTTAATTTCTCCGATTTGTGAAGTGTCCTGAATTTATACAAATAACACCAATGAGTACCATTTTTAAAACACACATTAATTAATGGAGTGAACACCCTTCTAATACGAGAGTTGCTTTTGTATGCAACTGAAACCCGAATAGCGGCACTTCGCCAACCCAGACGTGTATCTTTGCGTTTCTTTAGCGCAAAGCGAACGTATCTGAAAAATTTCCAGCTCAAGCACGTATCCGCGAAAGCTCTCAATGGCGTTCCCTGCAGGCTTTCGCTCGGTCGTTCGCTACCGGAGCGTCTCGCCTTTCATCGGCGAGAAACAAAAGGCACTCACCGTTTTTCTGCACCTAATTAAAAACGAGCGTTCGTACTTACGCCCCGAGCTAAAAATATTAAGTCCGGAATGCAGCCGGAGCTTTCGAGAACATCGGAATGCACTTCATGTGTGCTGAAAGCTTAATTGATGGAAATATGATGCAATCAGATGCAGATCGTGCTGAATACACAACAGCAGCGGCGGGGAAGCGAGCAATGGAAATTGGAAAGGGTCGAGCGAAGCCTGAAAGTAACCAGTGTATGCCAGTGTACAGTTATTGCGGTTTTTACAGGTGTCAATAAAGTTATTCGAAACGGGTAACATATCCTATACACAAATACACGGTATGCCATTGCGCATACTTGATGCAGCTCTCACACAGTTTTGACGTCAGTCTCGAGCGAAAATCCGCATATTATAATAACATTACTGTATTTTTAACTTAAATCTCTGTATATTCGTTGAAAATGTAGCTAGAAAGCTAGTGTAGTAGAAATTTTATCTCAAAGCATAGTTAATCGAGAAAAAAAGAAAATTTGTAAGTCACATATGTATTTAAATCTTATGTTCACACTTGTATTTATATTAAATTTCATATTTTTAGAGGTTCTTTCAGAAAAAACAAGCAAAAGTCCCTGACAGAAACAACAATTCAACGAAAGAAGTCAATAAGATAGAGGTATAAGAAAAAGGGAACTGTTGCTATTAACTCCTAGATCTCTTCATAATCTGTTCTAGTATTAGGTTCTTGTATTGTCGTTATTGTTGGTGTCGTTAGAGTGAAGGTGTTCCGTGCGTCTAAAAAAGGGTACACAAATCACACAATTATGGCACAGAAAATCTCGGGATTGTTATCGTTGCAGTGAAGTAGCTCCGCGTATCTAAAGTATATACAAGAAATCACGTAATCGTGGTAGATAGAATCCTGCAGGACGGAAACTTCCAAATATAATAAATGTTGAGAATATAAACAACAGCAACACAAACACCCTGTAATAGCAATAAGAAGAAGAGCTGTAAATCACATTAAACAGAAACAGTGTCCACGGATGGAACTTTCTTGTTTTCGACTTATGGGTGCCATTTTAAAATATTAAATTAGCTACACAGTTTTTCTCTGAATAAATATACTTAGTCAGTTTTTTCACGTATAAATGAAAGAAAACCAAAAAGTTCTTTAAAATGCTGTAAGATCTGATCTCAAAACAATTATAACAATTACGTTATATAATTTTAATAATTAGAGAAAAAATGTTTATCTAGTAGTACTAAATTGTTATGTGGCACCCATAAGACAAAAAATCTAAGTTGTTGTTAATAACTCTTGACCGAAACTTCAGAAACTGCACTTTGATATTTGCTACCTTGCTTATTTACTAGTATAGAGAGAAAAGGCTAAAATTAATTTGATTTTTTTTAAATCGTAAAAATTCAGCAACTTTACCTTAAAATCGAAATTGAGAAAAAGTTTGTATATAAGCTTTCCAGGGGCTACTACGATGAACGTTAACACGTATATACCCGAGCAATGCAGCGTTTTCAGCTATTTGGGTCGCCGCAAGCCAGCCATCTGTGAAATTTGTTTCTATAATAAAATTAATGAATGTTACTGCGTGTTGTGCTATATATTCTCGGAATGGCACATTTATAATTTCATGGTAGGTTAAGTCGAGCTATATCTAGGAGCACGCGCGCCATCTATGATGCAGTGGCGGCTCGTGATTTATAATGGTTCTGTTTTGCTCGTTTTACTGATTATTTTGTAACATATGTAATTTAGGGACCATTTTATTCAGTGAATAAAATGATAGACGGAAGTGGCCTTAATAACAAGGATGAAGGTGTACCATAGGTTGTGTGACGTCATTGAACTAGCTATCCTCCTAAAGAGCTAATGCTGAGCCAAATTTGTATAATATTAATGTGATAATAGTATTCAGCAATTGTTTGTCTGATAATTATTATTAACCAGGTTCAATGTGGGGGTTCGGGTTTATTTGAAATCAACATGTATCGTTAACCAAGCTATTTCTTCTAATTAAACTAAATCTACGTATACTGGATTTGCTAACATACCATGTACTAACTATCGAGATCCAGTATAACGGCATTTTATAAAACACTCCAATAACTGTTACTTTCAGCATCACACAAGTATAGTTTAATTTGGTAATAGTGACTACTCGTGCTTATAATTATTTTCTTAAGTGGCTCATGTTCTACTTTTATTGATCAAAATGATTGGTTGTTTACTAACAGGATTCTGATTAGAATAAGTTTATTAATACGCAGTAATATGCAAAATATACAGTTTCTTGCTGTTATTGAAATTCAATTCTTTTTTACAATGTGACCAATCTCTATTGCGTATGTTTAGTATTTAACACCGCCTACTGTTTTAGATATAAAGTATTGCTACGGCATACGGGTTCGATGACTTATTTTTTTTTTATTTAAACTATTTTACCGAGATGCACTAAATCTAAAGCAACTAATCAAAACACTAATTCCGTAAATCATTATACTTCACGCAATAGCATTATAAGCACCTGCTTCGCTAAGCCTTACGCTCTCTTCCCGCTTTTCGAATTCAGAACTTCCCACTTTAGACTTCCTGCCATGCGCCATCCGGCGCTTTATATAGCGTAGCTTCCGCCTACTCTATCTTTCTAGAAGGACATCTCGTTGTCTCTGTTTAAACTTCGAGTACATTCCATAGATGGAATTTACTGGAGAAAGGACCTTCTCTGCCATCTGTCTGATGCTAAGACCACTACTTGCAGTATCCTGTTAACACAATATCTGCATGCTTGCAGTCCTGGTCCATAGTTGGCGCTGATTGTCGTCTAGCATGTAACAGTAATKCTCTGCTCTGGCCGCTTGTTCTCATTTGATGTTTGCTTTGCCAGTTTTATTTTTTTATATGCAAATGTGCTGAGTACCTATCATTGTAAATGTTTTGCGTTTGTTTAACCATTTTTATTATTTAAGAATTTAGGATGGCAATGCCATCTGTCAGCATTACATTGACATGATGACAAAGCCACCTAGCTGCTAAAACGGGAACTACTTCCTAAAGGAAGTGACCTGTAGCCTGACAAATTGGCATGCAACTGCATACTTCAATTTGACAGCAGACCCCCACGGCACTTTTTGCTGACGGGCAAGAACCAACATACATTAAAATGCATGTCTATGCTGTGCTGTCTATACCTCAACCAACTGCAGATAGTACTATTTCGCTGTCATTACAGCTCATCAGTGCAGTTTAGTTTAGTACTATCTGCAGTTGGTTGAGGTGTAGACAGCACAGCATAGACATGCATTTTAATGTATGTTGGTTCTTGCCCGTCAGCAAAAAGTGCCGTGGGGGCCTGCTGTCAAATTGAAGTATGCAGTTGCATGCCAATTTGTCAGGCTACAGGTCACTTCCTTTAGGAAGTATTTCCCGTTTTGGCAGCTAGGTGGCTTTGTCATCATGTCAGTGTAATGCTGACAGATGGCATTGCCATCCTAAATTCTTACTTTCATCATACCATTGCTTTGGTGTATAAGCAAAACCAGTTCTATGCCGTGTTGTCTACACTAGACCTAAACTGCACTGATGAGCTGTAATGACAGCGAAATAGTACTATCTGCAGTTGGTTGAGGTGTAGACAGCACAGCATAGATATGCATTTTAATTTTTATTATTTCTTTTTCAAAAGTTAGAATAGACAGTGCAGTAGAAATCTTGTAGCATTTTGACTGCTGTGGCAATGCAGATAATATTGTTCAAGTTCCATCAATTTGTTGGAAAATGTAGGTGAAACTTCTGAAGGTTATCAGTAAAAATACTGAAGGAGATGACAAAGCGACCTAGCCTTCTCACTTTTTTTTTATATTTTTATGAAATATCGTAGCCACGTGGCTGATGGGAACTATTCATTCTAATAAGAAGTATCCCTTGCTCCTGTGTCAAGTTGACATGCACCTGGGTTTTTTGCAATTGCGAGTGCTGACGAGTTTTAACAAAAAGGAAGAATGTAGACTGTGTTTTTTAAACAGATTTTGTATAGTGCCCGTCCGGAAAATACAAATATTGACTAAAATTTTCTGAAAACAGACGCTTTTCTGTAAGAACTCGCCTTGCACTTACTGCTATAAGGGTAAGTTCGTAAATTTCGCATTATTTATGGAATCCTCGTCATATCAAAGAAATATGTCTCAAAGGAACGATTTAAATACGAAGCCCTAGACGGTGCGCCGCCGCCGCTGCACCAGAACGCCATAACCTCGCATGGCAGTCACGGATATCAATTGAGCACCCGTGACAAGTGCTTTTCATATGAAATCTGTCAATCGGCAGCGGAACGAAACAAGAGCACGTCGTAAATGAAATATGAATATAACATCTGCCGCCACGTTGCCTTAATTTCTTCCCTGTCGCGCCATTTTACATGTGAATGCGCACGACGGTCCCGCGACGCCTATAAAATAAGTCTTGAGCCGGGGGGTCTTATGCAGATTTTTTAATCATCGTTAGTATTAATTTCTAGCCTGCTCACCCCCGTCCGTAATCTTAAGCGTCTCTCGACTGTAAATGTTTTTGATAACTGCCGGGGTGTTTTTACATAATCAAGTAAGCGTGAAGGCTTCGTTCGGAGCTTACGTGGCAACAACTTGAAATTTGCAGGCATGAAGTCTAGTAATCAGCATTTTTAAAGACTAGACGCAGCTATGTGGCTGCTTGGAAAAGCAGCTCTTCGGACTTGACTAAAATTAGTTAGTCGTTGATCGAAATCACGTAACTGTACCCACTAGAAACCCAGGTTCTATGGAGATTAGGTACATTAAAGATATTTTGGCTGATTTAAAACAGAACTAGATTTGAATGAATATAGTACTTGTCCTCGTATTTATAAGTACCCACTAAAAAGTACTAGACGATTTATACTAAACCCAAGGTTACCCAGCGGCTTAAGTATAAAAATAAAAATTCCTGCAAAAATTGGCACCTAATAAACTTCTTAGTTTACTGCCACAATTTTATAGATTTTTAACGTTTTATTTTTTAAATAAATATGAAATAATGCATTATTGATCTTGGTAGCATATACTAGAAGTACATTGATTAAGCGTGTGCAAGTTTAATAAGGGTACTAGCGCGGTGCAGCTGATAACAAAATTGATAGATATTCATCATATTAAACTAGATGATTATAAGACAGTTCTAAAATGTATCAAAACTGTTTCTATACTTTTTTTTAGATTTGACAGATGCATATCTTCTAATTCATATTAATCAATACTATCGAAAATGTCTAAATTTCCCTTCTTGGCAATTACCACTTTAACTGTTTACCTTTCGGGTTTCAACGGCACCTTACACATTCATAAAGCTGCTTAAGCCTGTGCTAAAATTCTTGAAGCTGTGCTTTATTATATGTATATGTGGCGTACCTCGATATTTTAATTATTATTACTAGAACGAAAAAGGAAGCCTTTAAGACCTTGATCTGGTTCAAAAAGATTTATACACTGATATTTCTAATAGCAGTTTAAATCTCTCTTCAAATGCATACGTTTGGAGTAGATGTACTTTTGTGCCAGTTATTAGCATTATGAATATAATTTGGAATGATGGAATGGCTTGTATATGTTCTGACTTCACTTACGGTGTAACTTTTGTGAACGCTGCCTTGTCAGTTTCCAATTTTTTTATTTTTAATCTCGCGTCTGTTGAAACAGTAAAACCATCTCGCAGGATTTTATGGATCGTAAACGTATTATACGTTTGTGTCCTTTCGGTGGCATGTTCAAGCACAGATGGCGTAAATGAATGCACCCCCTGTTTGTTTAAAATCACCAAGTCACAAGGGGAAACCGATACAAATGGCTGTCTTGAAAAACTGTATTCTCTGGTCGGTAGTTCAGTTCTCCAGCTAAGTGCGATGATCCAAGTATTTTATATAATAATGTTGTAAATTAATTTAAACAATATAATTAAGTTTATTTGGTTGGAATTGATTCCAACATGTAACTAAGCTCTCATGTTGTTTGTAGTTCTAGTATACGAAGAAACTTCAGTAAATTTTGTTTGGTCATTATAAGGGCGAAAAAAAATTACGTTGATAATAACAAATTGTGAATTTCACATGACGATGTTCTTTAATATTTAAATCTCAAATAATACGGTTTTGCGCACTTCTAGTATCTACACTTAATGGCACTATGATTTTATATCTGTTAAGCCAATGGTATTTCAAGCGTTTGATGCAAGTCGCCGTGATATTAGTTTCCGACTCAAAATTTCGTGATCAATTTTGAGGTAGGTCTCTAATGTTGGAACGATAGTGTGTCAGGGGATGAAGCTTGAGATCCAGGTTCGAATCCTAGTCAGATCTGTGATTTAATAAAGATGTTTGTGTTACAATATTATAGTTACTTACTACAGGTTGTCTCCAAGTGGACATCATGTTATAATTAAGATCTTCGAGCTTCATTTGCCAGCGCAATAATTTCGGATAATGGATCTTTCAGAGATAAAAGCCACTTACTATCACTAGTAGTTCTACCTAAATAGCAAAATAATTTTGTTCGGAATCATGTTCATGAGGCGTAGGCCGTTGAAAGATATACGTAGCTCTCAAAGCAATATTGCTTTGCTTAAGTGGTTACGTTGAAAGTCTTTAAATGTGCGGATACTGTAATAGAGGCTTGTTTATCAAAAGATTTTTAGGTATCTCTGAACATACGAAGAATTCTTCATTAGGATCTGTTTTTGCAGTTTTCTTAAAAAATCTCGTGGGGACCTGTAATTTCGGCAAATTGACCAATAAATCGCCAATGATATATCGTAAAAAATATAAGAAACCTTTTACAAGTTTCCCTATAACACCTTACTACCAGAAAGAAAACCCATTCGCGCACTATACGACGTTTAGATTTAAAACGCCAGACTTTCATTGTGGCGCTATGTGGTGTCATTTGTAACTGCGGCGCCTGCCCCTCAAGTAACTTAATTATTCCACCATAACATGCAATCTTACAAACTCGTAATCAGGAGTGGGATAAAAACGGCCGAGATGTCCCCCGAGAGAAACGGCGGTGCACTTGCGTCGGAAATAAATGAAGAAATATGAAAGACATAAAGTTAACGTAACGACTTCCTTACATCCGCAGAAGAAAGAGGCTGAATTATGACAGCACGCAACGCTTCTAAATAATAATGGTCGGCCATGCACTCCGAATGAAATCCGCTGACAGGGTTCAACGGCGGCCAGACGAGGCGAACAAGATTTCCACGTAATTTTTAATAATTAATGACGCCGTACACGCTTCATTCCGAGGCTTTTCCTTCCCGGGATGGATTCGGCCTAAAGGGCAACTTTAATAATGCGTGAATGCATATGCGGGCCCGCTGAGAGCGCCGGTAATACAAAGGATTCGGGGTTGTATAGGGTTCCGCGTACGTTGGCAGCCCTGAACGCCGCACATACGCACTAAGGAGGTTGCAGGTTGCAAATTATGCCCGCTTCCAGTTGAAATTTACCATCAAAACGAAATGTGCTTCTTAATTATCCTTTAGCCATCGCGTTTTGCTCATATTTGAAGCTGTACGCAGGATGTTCTGTTTTTGGGCACTCTGCCTACAGATTTTGCATTAAGGTTGCAAACAAACAACATAGAGCTGCAGCTCCAAATTTATTTCGACCCTTATTAGTAGGTAATAGCGCACTTGATCCTTAAATACGCAGATATAGGGGCTTCTTGGGCTGCAGCGCGTGCAGCACTTAGGGCCACAGTTCCAGCTGACCATAGCATTGTGGCCTTAGATCTGTTTTGTCGTCGACTGAAATAGTGATGAGCTACGTTTTCACTAATTTTTTTCGCATTTGAAGTGCCTGGTTGCAGTTGCTTATGCATCTAAACAGAAGCATGTAGCTGCAACCCTAGATTTCAATATTCCGACCTTATTAGTAGACTTTGAATACATAGACGTAGGAGTTTATGAATCCGCAGAGAGTGCAGCTCACAGTGTCTCAGATTCAGCAGTAGCCTTAGATCCGTTTTGAGGACGGCATGAATAGTGATGGGCAATATTTGGATAGTTTTTTTTTCACATTTGAATTACCCGTTSGTAGGTTATGCTGCCAAGCATGAAGGGGCATCTCCAYATTTCAATATTCCGACACCCTCACTGTGCAATGGCGTATTTGGCACTAAATACACAAATGAAGGGATTTATGGAGCTGCAAAGTGTGCAGCTCACAGTTTACCAGTTCCGGCTGGATCTGTTTGGTAGTCAGCTGAAATAGTGACAGGCAATATTTCGACTCTCTTTTCGTAACTGAACTGCTTAAAAGTTACTGTTGTTACCAAACAAACAAGTAAATCTGCTGCTTCATATTTCAATATTCCTACATCCTTGTTGTCAATATGACCCTAAATACACAGACTGGAGTTTCTGGAGCTACATCTCATAGTGCCTCAGGTCCATCTGTCCATAGCATGTCACCTTGAATCTGTTTTGTCGTATGTTGAAATAATGCTGGGCAACGTTTAGACTGTTTTTCTTGCATCTGAACTGCTCTGCTTCCTGATTGTAGCTGTTTCAACGCAACCAAAGAATCTCATGGAGCTGCAGCTGCGACCGTTATTAGTTAGTGGGTAATGGTGCAGTTACCCTAAATACACAGATATAGAGATTTGTGGGGTTGCAGATTGTGCAGCTCACAGTGTTCAAATTCCATAAGGCAATGCATGTAGCCTTGAACCAGTTTTGTCCTCGACTGATACTGTATGCAATGGCCAATCTTCAGGTCGAATTGCAGTTGCTTACGCAATCAAACGCATGGAGCTGCAGCTCCATATTTCAATATTTCGACCGCTATTAGTAAGGTGTTTATGGGGCTGCAGATTGTGCAGCTCATTTTGTTCAAGTTCCAGATGACCATGGCATGTAGCCTTGGATCTGTTTGGTCGTCGGCTGAAACAGTGATAGGCAAATGTTTGGACCGTTATTTTTTGCATCTGAAATGCCTGATTGCAGTTGATTATGCAACAGATGTATAAAACTGCAGCTCCAGATCTCAATATTTCGACCTTATCAATGGGCAGTATTGTACTTGACCTTAAATACACAGATGTAAGCCTTTATGGGGCTGCAGGGTACGCTGCTCAAAGTGTCCCGTTTCCAGCCTGGATTTTTTTTCTTCGGCTGAAATAGTGGTGGGCATCATTTGGACTATCCTCTTTTTATTTTCTGGGATTCTATATAAAAATATACGAGTGTGTTTTGCAGGCTTTTTACTAATTTTTTTACTAATCTAATATAATCTTCAAGACGTCTAGTTAACCGCCCTATTCAACCACTTAACCTGAATAATGCTTACTGCAAAAGTTTGTGCCCAAGAAAGTTTATCTCTCACTTTCTATTCAATCTCGAAAAGCAACACCCACAAATCTTTAATTTAAATTCATTCAACTGAATTACGGGCGCCCTAAGTTAAAACACGGTCTGGCGACAGCGAGCTAAAGGAAATTACGCGTTTAACTCGTTTTATACGAGAATAGAACGGATACTATTAAACAAG